>OY365807.1:916044-1083544 GCA_959347315.1 Bimastos eiseni | reverse complement strand
CTTAATAACTATTTCACTGAACTTGCAAATTTTCTGGCTAATAACCTTCCTATTTCTAGCCAACAACCGGACAGATATATGAGAGCTCCTAATATTGAATCTTTCGGGCTTGCTGAAATTTCAACAAATAAAATAATCGCAATTGGAAACTCCTTAAAACCCTCTCATTCTAGAGGCGTAGATGACATTGACCCATCCATAATGATCTCTAGTTTACCTTTTGTGGCTACTCTGTTGGACAAAATTATAAACTGTTCTTTTAACACTGGTATTTTTCCTACAGCCTTAAAGGATGCCAAAGTGATCCCTGTTTTAAAAAAAGAACTTAGAAATTCTAACTACAGACCCATTTCTATATTACCAGCATTTTCTAAGATCTTCGAGAAAGCTATGCACACTCGCCTTACTTGCTACATTGATAAAATCAGTGTCCTTTTCCCTTCTCAACATGGATTCCAATCTGGGCTCTCGTCTTATATGCCTCTTTTGACCATGCACGATAAAATAACTGAAACTATGGATAAAAACGAATATTCTATAGGCATCTTCCTGGACCTTGCTAAGGCATCTGATACCCTTAATCGTGACACTTTATTAAGGAAACTAATGAACTATGGCATCCGTGGATCCCAACTAAACTGGTTTAAGAGCTACCTGGAAAATAGACATCAGCTTGTTTACTGCAACTATACTTACTCCCCAATGAATCCTATTTGCTCTGGTGTTCCGCAAGGATCAGTCTTGGGCCCTCTACTATTCATCTTATATATTAATGACTTACCCAGCGTCTCGCCTAATCTCCGTTTTATTCTTTTTGCTGACGATACGAATTTATTCGCTTCCCACTCCTCTTTAGAAATTCTTATAAATACCATGAATGTTGAATTAACCAATATTTCTAATTGGTTCAGCGCTAATAAATTGACACTTAATCTAGATAAGACAAACTTTGTGCTATTTAGATCTTACAGAAAATTACCACCAGCCCACGTGCCTGAAATTAAAAGTGTCATCTTCTAAATTCCTAGGGGTTATCGTAGACCAGCATCTCTCTTGGAAAGAACATATTGATGCCATCTCGGTTAAAATTTCTAAAAATCTAGGTATCATATATCTAGGCTATCTAAGGTACTGCCCGCCAAAGCTCGCTCCACTCTCTATTTTTCGCTAGTATACCCATACCTAACATACTGTACAATAATATGGGCCTCTACCTACAAATCCACCCTAAATCAGATAGGCGTTATTCAAAAAAGAGCAATAAGATTTGTGGCTGGTATTCACTATAACGCTCATACCAGTGAAGTATTCGTAGCTAGAGAGATGCTCAAATTGAACAGATAAATAAGCTCCAAATAAGCCTCTTTATGCATCGGTATACTTTCATAACTCCCTACCAAGAATCTTCCATGATTATTTTACTCCTAATGCAGGATTAGTGTATCACCTTAGTAGAGATCCTAACACCTTGCACATTCCTTATACTAGAACAAACACTAGGCTAATGGCCATCAAGTGCAAAGGTCCTAGAATCTGGAATTCTATCTCTGCCAATTTGCGTCTCATTCCCAATTTTCATTCATTCAAAAACAAGATTAAATCTGCTATTATATCTGGTGAATTGTAACCATTACTGTGAACTCAACCTCACTTCTGACAATCGTTGGCATACATGTACTTCATAATTGAGAAATCTGATTAACGTAGTTCCTGTAATATTCCTGATAAGATAAATTGTGATTTTAAAAAACAACTATTACGTTGTCATTACCTACTTCATTTACCGATTGTAGTCATCTACCTTGATTATGCAATCCCTACTAGTTTATTATTTACCTTTACTCGCTTAATGTTGCATATTCGTTAGTTAAGATTACTTAAGCTTTGCTCCTCCATGTTATTTTAAAACACTCTACTCACATTTTGGCCTCTATACCCAACTACTTTGTATCTAATTTATTGGTGGACCTAACCTGCAGGACCCTCCGTCCTTAATTGGGTCTCCTGTGTAATCATAAATTTTGTTTGTTATACCGATCTCATGCAACTTGTTACTTTGGTTTGACAAATAAACTTGAATTGAATGATTGATTATTATTATTTTTATTATTATTATTATTATTATTATTATTATTATTATTATTAGTAGTAGTAGTATTATTATCATTATTAATATTAGTATCATTATTATTATAATCAATTCCGAAGGCCAAAACTTCCTTTCAGAACTGGGACACAAACTGAGCGCCGTCACTGGGGAACAGAGGGAGACGACTTTCCTCTACCAGCGCATCTCGATGACTACTCAACGCTACAACGCAGTTGCTTTCAAGGGAACTTTCGCTGCTCAGGAGTCCAACGAGCAGGGCTACTCCGGACGACATCACCATTAATTAACATTGAAGACCCTGATAATAATAATAATAATATGATAATAATAATATAATAATAATAATAATAATAATAATAATAATAATAATAATAATAATAATAATAATAGTAGCCTGGCCTGGCTGCTAGTTGATATAATAATATCAACTAGCAGCCAGTCACATGGGATGTGACAGTGCCTGACACCTACGCCAAGTCACATCTTGTCGACACATCTATCAGAGCTGGCGAAGCAGCCGAACGCGCAGCTAAGACGAAGAGGGCCAAGTATTCCACCATAACCAACACCCACGACTTCGTAGCCCTCTCCTTGGAATCCGGCGGCGCTTGGAGCAGTGAAGGACTGGAGTTCATCTCAGAGTTGGGTAGTCGAACGAGTGCTGCAACCCACGATCCAATGGAGACGTCATTTCTGTTCCAACGTATCTCAGTTGTTCTTCAGCGTGGGAACTCCGCCTGCCTCTTCGGGACATTGCCAACACTCACTTAGCTCGCCCACATGGGCGATAACAGCATAATGTGAAACATATATGTATGATAATAATAACAATAATAATAATAATAATAATAACGAAAACCTATAACAGTTGTAATAATAATAATAATAATAATAGTAATAATAATAATAATAATAATAATAATAATAATAAATAGAGTAAATTCCGCATTTAGACGTAGATAATCGTCAAATGCAGTCCTCTCGTGTATTCACAACAATAGTCCATGCCTTAACCTGTTGTCGCATTGACTACCGTATTTGCTGGGCTTCCCAAGGCACGCTTATCTTCCCTGGAGTCGGTTATAACTCGGCATTGCTCTCTCCCTCGCTACTCTCACATTTCTACCTACATGATCGACGTCCTACACTGGCTTCCAATTCCTTCTCGCATCCGGTACATGGTACTCCTCTTTGTCCTTAGAACTCAACAGGATAATAATAATAATAATAATAATAATAATAATTATAATAATAATATTAATAATAATAACCTGGGACATACCTTTGATAAACGAAGATAAAGCGAAAGTCTGGTCCGGATGCGACAACCCACTTAGTCAAGCCAGAATGCGAGCATTA
The DNA here is from genome assembly GCA_959347315.1 of Bimastos eiseni. Lineage (NCBI taxonomy): Eukaryota > Metazoa > Annelida > Clitellata > Crassiclitellata > Lumbricidae > Bimastos > Bimastos eiseni. The sequence goes on along the minus strand of OY365807.1, from coordinate 1,080,075 downwards.
CCTGCCCCGCACGTCGGAGACTGGCTTTGGACTATCCCTTTGGCGCCAAAAAATGAGGCGGTCAGGGTTGTGGCAGGACTTCGCCTAGGACTAGTGCTCTGTGCACCGCATCCATGTCAATGCGGGGAAAGCATCGATCCAGGTGGACATCACGGTCTGGTCTGCAGAAGATTAATGGGAAGAGCAGCACGACACTCTGCCATAAATGAAATAATCTGGAGAGCTCTCTTGAAAGCAGACATTCCGAACTCAAGAGAACCATCGGGACTGATCCGCACCGATGGCAAGAGACCAGATGGCGCCACATTAATCCAATGGACGAGAGGCAGACACCTAGCATGGGACGCAACAGCCATTCACACATGCGCATCCTCTTATGTACATCTGACAGCATCAACAGCCGGTGGAGCAGCAGAACATGCTGCAGAACGAAAGTGCATTAAGTACTCATCCCTCCCTACCACGCATGATTTTGTGCCAGAGGCCATCGAATCACTGGGCCCCATAAACCGTACTGGAATTGAGTTTCTACAAGAGCTGGGCCGCCGTATGACACAGGCAACGGGAGACCCTCGCGAAACAACTCATCTTTTTCAACGTCTGTCTATTTTTACACAACGTTTTAATGCAGTGGCAATCAGGGGCTCTTTTGTTCAGCCCGATGGGGACGAAAACCTACAACAACAACAACAACAACAACAATAATAATAATAATAATATTAATAATAATATTAATAATAATAACCGTAATAATAATAATAATAATAGTTATTATTATTATTTTTATTATTATTATTGTTAATTTGAAGTAAGAGAGTCTTGATCTGAGAACGAAATAACACTGCGAGCTTGCGATTCCCAAACTTCCTTTTTGTTGAATCCCAAACTGAAAAATTATTTGTGTGCAAACACCCCCCACTAACAGAAAAACATTTCAGAAACGTTCTTTGGTAATTTATTTTATTAGAATAGATTACTAGAATTAGAGTATTGGTTATAATATTAGTAATAAATTTGTCTAAATTTATAATATTGAAATTATTATTATTGTACAATGTACGACTTGTGCATTTTGCACAGTAAAATAAAATTATTTAGCAATATTTAGTATACTACCGTTATTGTATAGCATAACTATAATATGCATAAATATGGCATTTCATAACCTGCGATTATTGACTGTTTCTGAACGAAATATTTATTTAAAATTGCAAGCTTTTTTTTGTGTACCCTTGACATCAGTTGGCGTATCCCTAGGGGTACGCGTACCACCGATTGTAAACCGCTGCTGTAAGCGACTGGGTGGATTGAACAGTCGCAGGGAGAGAGAGAGAGAGTTTCAAAGAGCAGATCATGCAGCTGAGAAATCACTTTCACCGAGAACAGTCCTTGATTAAGTTGTGAACAGACAGAAATAATTATAAGCAGACGACCTCGATGAATATTGATGAGTCTGTGGAATAGTAGGAAGTACGGAGTGATTTGGTCGTATAGAAGAAGAGCAGAGGTTTTTCCTCTCAGATATACTGTAATTGTATTTTCGAACATGTGGAGTATTATTTCTTACCTTTCTGATCGGATGGTCTTTGTGCCATTAGGGTGTGGCGATGGAGGTCAGAGGTGATCAATTTCCGGTCATCCATGATCACCTTTACGTCAGGTGTGTTGATGGGTTTCGATATAAAGAGAAAGCTGGTTACCTGCGACCGGTGCCTCGGCGGTTGCTGCAACTGCAGCAGTGTTGTTGGTGATGATGGTTGATGTGGAAAGCGTTGTTACTTTGATGCTCTGTTCTGATCAGTCACGCACCAATGACACTCTCTGTAACGGACGAGGAAATATCGCCGTCACGGCTCGATGAAATGCGATGATGCGAAATCAATGACCCTTCCATGCAACTCCGTTTGCTCTTCTCACTCCTCCTTCTATTTCTATTCCTCTTCCTCCTTCTCCTCCTCGTCTTTCTCCTCCTCTTCCTTCTCCACTTCTTTCTCCTTTTCCTCTTTCTCCTCCTCCTCCTCCTCCTCCTTTTCCTCATCCTAATCGTCTTCCTCCTAGTCGTCGTCGTCGTCGTCCTCCTCTTTCTTCTCCTCTTCCTTCTCATTTTCCCCCTTCCTCCTCGTTCTCCTCTTCTTTCTCCTCCTCTTCCTCTTCCTCTTCCTCCTCCTCCAAACCATTCTCACACCCCTCCTCTCAGCAACGCTTTTGCTTTATGCTATTCCTCCCACATAATTCTGTTCGCTATGCTATCGTTATTCAGTTCCGTTCAACTGTTCTCTGTTTCTGATGGCAATCATTTGCATGTTCACTAAATTCCTCTACATGTTCCTTATCCTTCCTTAACATATGCCTCATAATTCCTTAGCCTAATTCTTACAGTACCTCTGTTAATTCTTCAAAATTCTTCTAAATATGCTGATAAAAATGTTTCGAATTGTTGAGAAAGTGAAGAGCAACACTGAGAATACATGCAGGAATTCGTCTTTCTTTGCATCCTTTTGAAAAGTTTTTAACATTGCTCTTAATAATTCATCGTTATTGCTAAACGTCTTTCTTCTTTATTCTCTAATTCTTAGGTGCATCTCTTTTCCCTCTCATGTTGCTTTTCTTATTCTTATCTTCATCGTCAGTTTCTTGTCCTCCTCCTCTTGTTCCTCCTCCTCATGCTCTTGCTCTTCCTCCTCCTTCTCTTCCTCCCTCTCATGCTCCTATTCCTCCTCCTTCTCTTCCTCCTCATCATGCTTCTACTCTTTCTCCTCCTTCTCTTCCTCCTCCTCATGCTCCTATTCCTCCTCCTTCTTCTCTTCCTCCTCGTGCTCCTACTCCTCCTCCTTCTCTTCCTCCTCCTCATGCTCCTCCTCCTCCTCATGCTCCTGCTCCTGCTCCTCATCTTCCTCCTCCTCATGCGGCTTCTTCCATCAGAGGGCCAAGGGGGCCGAGGTCCCGGGAGGGGGGCCAATTGTATACCCGAATTTGTCGAAACTGAGAGTGCTAGGCATAGCTCCGCACTTAGTGACACCGACCAGATACATGTATATGCATTATAGAGCAACATGAATTCTTCACATCAATAAACTGGATTTAAAAGTAAAGCATTAACTATGCATATTACTAGGGTACCGTTGTACCATAATTTGCGAATCATTTTCGCATAATCCACGGGGGCCTACACACTACATACACTTACTGAAAAGCAAGTTTACGATTGTCATGTCAAGAGTCAAACTGATCCAAAAAGGCTCCTATTGTAATGGTCTCTGCACGAACAGATTCAATCGACAGCATTGTCAGACTACTTAGACGAATATCAGACATAGTGCTTTTTATATATGTTTTAATTAATGTTTATTTCTTAATTTAGTGTTTTAATTTCAGAGCAGAAAAGCATTTCCGACAGGATGTTGATGTTACTGGTAAACAATGAATATATGTTCGACATTCTGTAGGCCTACATTTCATGAACAGCAAACTTCTATCTTCGTGGTCATTCTAGTTGCACATAAACTTGAATGTATTAGCAAGCGCCCATCTTTGGGGAATTTCATGGTTGAGGTCTTCAACATTACTGTCATACAAAAGTACAAAAGACTCAACGTCATCATTATAATTATTTCAAGAAAGACATGTGCTTTGGCATAAATACCTGTCATGGCAATTAGTGAATGGTCAGAGAATCGTTTATCTAGTTCAGAAATGTGCTGCCTGAATGTGGCCTGTGTGTTCACTTGAGTACGTTGTCCCACAGTTTCATCAACTGCCTAGCTGGGTAGGCATTAAGCGGACAGTCGGACACGTTGCTTAGTGATTATACTGGTTAGTGATTATACTGGTCAATTTAACAATTCTTATTTTACTCTTCTGCCAATACAAAGACCTCTGTTTCATCTCTATTTTCTTTGAAAGAGACCGTTTTATGTCTGACAATGTCGGCAGCTCCAGATAAGTCAACATTTGAAGATTGGAGTTGAATTGATACAATGTACATACATAATGTCTGGTAATACTAACAAGCATCTAGCTTCAAGCCTTCAACTGCTCTTTCAACATTTTACCCCATCATCACTCTCTAGCATATCATACCAATGCATTTAATTGATCACTGATATTACGGCACACAACAATAGTCCATCTAGTATCTTTGATCTGCTGGAATTGCCTCACCGAATCCATAGGATGTAACTCACTATTTGCTTCAACCCGTTTCCTATGTGCAAAAGAACTTGAAGCAACAACGTATAACCTTTCAATTATAAGTAGTGCAAAAATCTCTAGCTTCTACCATAGAGTCACTAACTGAAATTACATTCAATTAAAGTGCGTGGCAATGGAAGTAAATGTCCAGTGTCCTCCAGCTGCCTTCCAACTACTGGACACTCTTAAACTTGTCTCATTACATTTGCACCATCATAACCTTGACCAAGAAAACCTAAACCTATGTTTCCCTCAAATATTAGTCGCAGAAAGAGCCATCTAAAATAAGCCATGTCAATTACTTTGCATCTAATCCGATTGCTGATTTGAAATCTAGAAAATATTCACTTTCTTGTTGGCAAAGAATCGTACTACAAAGGAAGCTCTTTCTGCGACTAATATCCTTTGTTCCATCAGCAAGGATAGAAAACTATATAGATTCCTTGACCTCTTCTATTACCTGATCCCTAACCATATCTATCACCAGAGTTTCGGTCTCGAGGCAGTGTCTCGGTCTCGAGACGTCTCGAGACAGATTTTTAGTGTCTTGGTCCCGGTCTCGGTCTCGGAAGCATACTGTCTCGATCTCGGTCTCGAGTTAGTGTCTCGAATTTTAGAAACCGTCTTGCAGTGAAAGTCTTGTTCTGTCTCGAACAATCGATCTCGATAAGTTTCGCGTTTACTGTCTTAAAATATTGCGTTAAAAACTGAAACCGGAATTTACGAGAAACGCTAATTCTGGTTTACGCGCGAGTCACATGATACTAAAATCAATTCAATTATCTTAAAGTGGAAAAATGTCTGAGAGAGAACCTTAAATTGTGAAGTTTACTTTTACGCAATTTGAAGTTATTGACAAACAATAGCTATTGGCTATTAGTTTGTCATTGATATAAAACCACCATAACCGAAACGATCGGAACAACTTCGAGTTTCTCAGGAAGAGTAAGGATATTCGCAACTTTGTAATTTCGTTTGGTAGTGGGTATCGAATTTGCTTGTTTAAAATCGTCTAGAAGATTTCGTACGTGTCTAAAAAGGTTTTCCTTATACTATGCAGAAGATAGGTCGACGAAAAGATATCGAATAAGATAAAACGCGACATTATAAAACTGTTCTCAGGAATTGGTATTATGTACATTATAAGTTTCAGATTGAAATTACAAATGAACCTTATTCCTGAAAACTGATACACTAGTATTTTGCAGCATTTTGTATAGGATCACTTGTCTTTTATTGTCTCGTACTGTCTCGTACTGTCTTGAGTCTAGTGTATCGGTCTCGGTCTTGGTACCTCACTGTCTCTGTCTCGGTTTCGACACCTCACTGCCTCGGGCTTGTCTTGGTCTTGAAGTTTCAAGTCTTGCATTCAACACCGTCCATCACTAAAAATTCTAAGCAAGTAAGTAAGTAAGTGATCCGGAGAGAATGGTCAGAAATAATAATTTCAGATTTCGCTATGCAACTTCATGCCTTTGAGAATGCCCCCCCCAAATAATTCTGAATTTCATCATGCATCATACCTTAGCAAGTTAATATTAAATCTAAATGACGCCATATTTCACAGCACATTGGGGAAAAATCTGGGGGCAGTGGGGGGCCACAAGCTCAGTTAGGGGGGCATGGCCCCTCTAACCCCCCTGTGGAGTCGCCACTGCTTCTCCTCCTATTCTCCCCTTCATCTCATCTTAATAAGTCTCATTATTCTGTATTCTGAAGAACGACTAGAATCCCGTTCTTTGGCCGACTTCTGCTTGAATTGATTCTAAACAGATCGATCAGAGAGTGTCATCGAAAGATCTCGTTGTTTCCCAGCAGAGAATTCTTCTCCTCTCTACAGTTCATTCTCCTCGTCCTCTCATCCTCCTCATCGTCTTATTCTTATTCCTCCTTCACTTTTACCTCTTACAAATCGCTCATTGCGATGGAGTTTTAATCCTATTTAAATATATTCTGTCCGTTTTCCTGGACCGCCGGACCAAGGACCACAGCAGTTGTTGTTCCAGTAGCTCTGCATCGATCATAGGCCAACATGTGTACATTTTTCTGCTTTAGTCGTTTCGTGAAAACAAACAGCGTCGTATTGCCTTTCACTTTGAACTCGTCTGTATTTGTGTAAACATCTTCTCTATATTCAGCTCCAACAAAAGCGCTATATCAATACAAATCCGAAGTTGCGAGGTCACCGGGGTCAGTTTGGTGTCAGGTTAGAGACATCGGGGGTGAGGGTGGGGGCGTCAACATCGGCGTGGCTGTTTTTCTGCTTGGTTCATTGTCTGTGTCTTTGTCTCTTCATATGTCTCTCCTTTTGTGTCTTCAAATGTCTCTCCTTTTGTGTCTTCAAATGTCTCTTCTTCTATCTTTTCAAGTGTCTCTACTTTTGTCTTTTCAAATGTCTCCACTTTTGTCCCTTCAAATGTATCTCCTTTTATGTTTTCAAAGGTCTCTCCTTTTGTGTCTTCAAATGCTCTCCTTTTGCCTCTTCTTTTGTCTCTTCTTTTGTCTCTTCTTTTGTCTCTTCTTTTGTCCCTTCAAATGTTTCTCCTATAACTTCTTTCTATGACTGCAAATCAAGGCTTATTTGCCTGTTATACTATGACCTTTGATATACTCATTTATATAATCGAGGTTTTGCATGGCATAGTCTTAGTAAGGCCTGATTGGTCCCCCATCTCCACCAAACACTGCAGGTCCTTCTTCCAGCCACCAACATGATTTCCATATCACCAATCTCTCGTCTAATCTCCTACCTCCATTAACTCTGCGAAGACAACTTCCGGCCGCGCATGCGCGCTATTCATCAAAGGAGGAAGAAGAATAGGAACTGGATTTATCGTTGTCCTGCTGTCTGTCTGTCCGCCTGTCTCTCCGTCTGTCTATCTGTCTGTATGTTTGCCTGTCTGTATTTGTCCATCCGTTCGTCCGGTTATTGAAAGGCTGTGATTTCGTACGAAAAATTTATTCTGCGCCAGAGCTAATTCGTGAGTTACGACGCAATCGTTGGATGCTAAGATAGAAAGAAGGAAGTAGAAAAGAATTAATTGATGAAAGGAAAGTCGAAGGAAAGAGGGAAGTAAGGATGAATGGGAGCCAAACCATAGCCGAACAGAACAATCTTAAGAGCAGCAAGAAAATGAGGCAGGCTGGCCAATGGGTATTTTGGCTAAGAGTGGCAGGGAGCCCATTCCCGATGCTAGGAAGACTGGGGGCGTGATCATACCAGATGGTAGGAAGACTGGTACGGTGATCATTCCAGATGGCAGGGAGTCCATTCCAGATGGTAGGGAGCCCATTCCAGATGGCACGGAGCCCATTCCAGATGGTAAGGAGCCCATTCCAGATGGTAGGGAGCCCATTACAGATTAGACCAAACCTGGGAATGAGGTCAATCGTAGGCGACCAGAACGAAAGGAAGGAAGGAAAGAAAGATGGGGAAAGGATGGGTGAAGAGGTTGAGATGAAATGGGGCAGAGGGATGATTCTGCCTCAGTAACTATCATCGATCGATCGATCGATATCAACGCATCTTCTTCTATTTCTTCCTCTCTTATTGCATTAGAACATGGCAATGCAGTCGTCATGCCAACGGCTGAGGAGGATCCGCCCACAGACGTTGCCATGACAACGGTCTGCACTGAAACCGAGATGCCGCGTTGCCACGGCAACGACTAGCATCCGCAGTCAAAGGCATCGACGCAGATCGCTGCTGGTGGTGACGCATTGGCATAGCAACGGTCTCGTTTGGACGGTCGTCATGGCAGCCGGTGGGAAGGGAAAGTTCCAGGATTTATTGAAGTTCTTTCGCATCGATCAGCCACAGAGATACAGGAAACACAAACATCAGGAGCACAAGAGGCAAGTACATCATCATCATAACCATCGTCATCGTCATCGTCATCGTCATCAAAATCATCGTCATCGTCATAATCATCGTCATCGTCATCGTCATCATCATCGTCATCATCATCATCATCGTCGTCATCATCTCCTTCTCTTCTTCTTCTTTTTCTCCTCCTTCTCCTCCTACACGTCCTTCTCCACCTCCTCTTCCTTTACCACCTCCTCCTCCTGCTCCTCTACCACCTCCTTCTCATCCACATCCTCCTCCTCCTCCTACTCCTCTACCACCTCCTTCTCATCCACATCCTCCTCCTCCTCCTGCTCCTCTACCACCTCCTTCTCATCCACATCCTCCTCCTCCTCCTACTCCTCTACCACCTCCTTCTCATCCACATTCTCCTCCTCCTCCTGCTCCTCTACCACCTCCTTCTCATCCACATCCTCCTCCTCCTCCTGCTCCTCTACCACCTCCTTCTCATCCACATCCTCCTCCTCCTCCTACTCCTCTACCACCTCCTTCTCATCCACATTCTCCTCCTCCTCCTGCTCCTCTACCACCTCCTTCTCATCCACATCCTCCTCCTCCTCCTACTCCTCTACCACCTCCTTCTCATCCACATCCTCCTCCTCCTCCTCCTCCTCCTCCTCCTCTTCCATCGGTGGCGTGATCCTCTTTTTCCTATTCGCTGTATATATAGGGAGGATGAGCGGTGGATAATGATCCGAGGATTAAGACCAACGCCCACAGTCACACAGTCACAGACCGAATGAATGGAGTAGATCCCACAACCATCAACGCCTAGTCTTAGTCCCTATGTCTGTCTGTCTGTCCATCTGTCCCTCTCTTCGTCTGTCTGTCTGTCTGGCTTTGTATCTGCGTCTGCCTGTATGTGTAATTATCCGCTTGTTGACAGTTCGGCCGAGTTAAAAATAGTCATGCATATGAGTAATGAGAAATTGATATTGCGCCAGGATATTGGAGGAGGAGGAGAAGGAGGAGGAGGGGCAGGAGGAGGAGGAGGAGGGGCAGGAGGAGGAGGAGGAGGAAGAGGAAAAGGAAGAGGAATAAGATTAGGAAGAGGAGGAAGAGTAGGCGGAGAAGGAGGAGGAGGAAGGCGGTTGGCCAGCCGCGCTAAAACGACCCTGATGATGATTCAGAGAATGAAGGATGAGGAGGAAGAGGAGGAGGAGGCGCAGCAGAAGGATTTCTTTCCGTCTTTTCACGTTTATCCCGAACGGAGGAGCGGGAGGATGGGAAGCGTTGCCACAGCAACCGATCGCATCCGTTTCTGCTGAGACTCTAGAATCGTCACTTAAGAGGTCGACTGGTTCCCGTTTCACCGATCACTTCTTCCATCCATCCGTTCATTCATCCATCCATCCATCAATCGACCTCCTATTCTTCCTCCCCTCCCCTTTTGGCCTTCTCAGACACAGACTCCTCCATCTTACACTTCTCTCCTTTTCTCCTCATTTCCTCCTTCCTTTCCATCACCTTTTGCTTTCCTATTCCTCCTAAAAGCAACGCAAACGTCGAGTTATCTATCCTCATATCTCTCTTATGCAAATAATATATATATATATATATATATATAATTATATATATATGTATGTGTGTGTAATTACACAGCTGCTCAATGTTCATGGGTATGTGTATGTATTGTAAATATACATATATAGTACTTTTATGAAATACATGTATATATATATATACATGTATTTCATTAAAGTATTTCATATATATATATATATACGTTTTCATATGTATAACCGATATATATATAGGCATGATCCACGTGTGCACTTAAGCGGAGGAGTGAGGAGGAAGTAGTGAGCGCGAAATGAAGACACGAGATATTTATGGACCGATCGAATGAGCGTACCCGACGCCACAACCGCTGAGAGGTAGCCGCTGAGAGGTAGCCACTGAGAGGTGGCCGCTGAGAGGTAGCCACTGAGAGGTAGCCACTGAGAGGTAGCCGCTGAGAGGTAGCCGCTGAGAGGTAGCCGCTGAGAGGTAGCCGCTGAGAGGTAGCCGCTGAGAGGTAGCCACTGAGAGGTAGCCGCTGAGAGGTAGCCACTGAGAGGTGGCCGCTGAGAGGTAGCCACTGAGAGGTAGCCGCTGAGAGGTAGCCACTGAGAGGTAGCCACTGAGAGGTAGCTGCTAAGAGGTAGCTGCTACGTGAACGCCGGTCGCTCGCTGTCTGTGTGACATGTCGAGGTCGAGGCTGAGCCATTCTACGGTGGCCCATTGAGGATCGATTGGACCAACGTCCAGTCAACGGATGCCATAGTTTGCCTATGTAACAGCTGAGAGTAGCCTGAGTCGCTTTCTTCGATGACCTGCATTAGATGCGGTCGATCAATCCCTGTGCGTTGATTCGATGACTTATTCTGCGGATGTGCTGTGGATATTTCTGAGTATACGTGTCTAAATCTTGTAAATGGGTTTACGGTGGTCGAATGATTAGCGGGCTGCACTGTCACTCGAGAGGTCAACGTGGGTTCAAATCGAAGACACTTGAGTCAAACAAATAACAAAGGCTTCATTGTCTTAATTAGTTAATTAATAATGTTCATAATATTAAGTAGTTACAGAAGCAAATTTAATTAGCGTTCGTTGAGTTGTTCTGAACTTGAGCGTAGTCTAATGATGTTGTGTGTTTGAAATTCGTCCGATTCCATTCATTGGGTCATTCTGGTAGAGTGCAGGCGCTATTCTTGCAGCCTCCTCATTGAGGACTGGATGCCATGAGTGCTCGCAGCGAAGGCCACAGAGGCGAGACTACCCGACCTATTCCCCGTTCACTGGTCTTGACTAGCAGGGAGTCAGAGGCATCTGAAGCCATTGGTTGTCCGTTAAGATAAGGTTGAGGATTGAGCTCAAACCCCCCTTACTCTATGTAGCTCGACATATCTGTCCAGGAGAGTATGTCCATTACAAGGGCAGCATCCTAATTGTCGTCTATGCAGTTGAGTCTCAGAGCTCAGTGAGAGTATATCTTACAAGAGGGCATCGCGTTTGGCGATCCTTTCCAGTCTGGAGATTGCCGGTTCTAACTCCCGAGTATTTAAATTTGAGGCTTGTTGTCAGGGCTTCGTCTGTCGACAGTGGCGCACCCAGCGAACAGGGTGAATAATTCGGGGTAACCTGGATGAATTGTTGGAGGGTTGGATGTTCGTTTGCTTGTTCTGAGTGTGCAATAAGTACGCACTTTCAATTTCCATTTGACGCCGAGAGCATGTAGTCTACCGTCTATGTACTCGTGAGCTTATTAATGCGTATCTTAAGTCCAATTTGACCAGAAAAAAATCTGTGGACATTTCCCCATTAACCTTCTGGCTGCATGGGCCGAGGTTTCCTCCCATCCACCACGTACACGCCCCACAGACACACAGAAAGACAGACATACATACAGACAGGCGGGGAGACAGAATAGTGTGAGTGTGATTTTTGATGAAGTGAGTGTTAAGGGTCCATTTGGAGCCACCGTATGATCCGTGTCTACTGTTTGACGTCATCAAGTAGTGACTGTAGCGCACTCAAGCGATCGTTGGGGGAGTCGTGTCGTGAACGGGTGAAAATGAGAAATATTGGCCACACCTTCCCAACCTCCGCCTCCTAGTTCCACTCCAGCCCTCGTCTTCTCCTTCTTCTTCGCCTCCCTTTGCTCCTTCTCCTCCTATCCTCCCCTCCTCCTCCTCTTTCTCCTCCCCTCCTCCTCCTCCTCCTCCTCCTTCTCAGTGGTCCTAAACTGACCAAATGTTTCTACTACAGAGTCACAGCTACACTATGACGCTGTATTTCAAATGATGGTTGATGACGATGACGACGATGACGACTTTGACTGACATGTTCCAATAGATCGGACCTTTAAAAGACGTAACACCATTTCTATATAAGGCCGCGAGGTAAAACATCTCACAAATGAATTAAACGAAAAATCAGTCGCAATAATTGATGGCTGAGGGCGCTATATAAATGCGTGTTCATTAGACTGCATAAAAGCACTTTACTTAAAACATTATGAGCAAAGGTTTGTGCTGCGCTCATCATTTGAGTTGATACTGAAATGATGAATTGGTTTGCGAGTGGAAAACCCGAAGATTAACTTCATCTTCCTCTTCCTCGTCCATCCGTCGTGAGTTCCTTTTGGAGAAATTCCATCTGACGTGAACCCGATTTGAAAGTGGAAATAAGCTTTCGAAAGGAACTCCGATTGAAATGGACGAAAACCATCAGACGAAGGTTTAGACGAACGAATGACGTATCTAACGTCATAAACATCGTCGTCGTCATACTCCTCCTCATCGTCATCGTCGTCATCGTCATCATCACTGTCATCATCATCATCATTTTCATCGACATCGTCATCGTCGTCGTCGCTGTCGCCGTCGTCGTCGTCATCGTCACCACCACCATCCCACCACCACCACCACCATCGTCACCACCACCACCGCACCACCACCACCACCACCACCACCACCACCACCATCGTCACCACCACCACCACCACCACCATCGTCACCACCACCACCGCACCACCACCACCACCACCACCATCGTCACCACCACCACCGCAACACCACCAACACCCCCACCACCAACACCTCCACCATCGTCACCACTACCACCGCACCACCACCACCACCAACACCCCCACCACCAACACCTCCACCACCTCCACCACCCCCACCACCAACACCTCCACCACCTCCACCACCCCCACCACCAACACCTCCACCACCTCCACCACCCCCACCACCAACACCTCCACCACCCCCACCGCCAACACCTCCACCACCTCCACCACCCCCACCACCAACACCTCCACCACCTCCACCACCCCCACCACCAACACCTCCACCACCTCCACCACCCCCACCACCAACACCTCCACCACCTCCACCACCCCCACCACCAACACCTCCACCACCCCCACCACCAACACCTCCACCGGCTGATCTATCGGCTGATCTGTCGGCTAATCTATCGGCTAATCTATCGGCTGATCTATCGGCTGATCTATCGGCTGATCTTTCGGCTGATCTATCGGCTGACCTAATAAAGTGAAACGGGCGCTATATTAATTGTGTCTCTTCCATCAAACCGATTGCATCGTCCCTTCTCTTGCATTTGGTGAGGCTGATGGAAATGTTCTCAGAGATTTTCGGAGTTTCTTTTCAAGGCGTTGCAATTGCAATTGGTACAGCGGGATAAGACGTCTAAGACGTTGATTTAATGGTTAACCCTACACACAGGTTGGACTGCGCAATATTTAGCGAACATAAACAATTCTCTTTTGATTTGTGTCTTGGGTTCAGATCGTTTACGAAGTTGGCGGATGGGTGTTGTTCCATTGAAGACGAGAGGCAACAGCAGCTGGGAGCCTTCTCAAGGACCGGAAGTGATTCATCTTCTGACCTGACCAGCCAGAAGGTCGTCATAAACGTGAGTGGACTTCGCTTTGAGACGCAGCTGAGAACCCTCGATCGCTTCCCAGAGACCCTCCTAGGGGACCCTCTCAAGCGGAACTCTTACTATGATTCCCTCCGTAACGAATACTTCTTCGATCGCAATCGTCCCTGCTTTGATGCAATCCTCTACTATTACCAGAGCGGTGGGAGGCTCAGACGGCCAGTCAACGTCCCATTCGACGTCTTCTCAGATGAGGTGAGGTTCTACGAACTGGGTGAAGAGGCGATCGAAAAGTACCGCGAGGACGAAGGATTTGTGAAAGAGGTGGTTAAAGCCCTTCCAGTCAATCGATATAAGCGTGCTATTTGGCTGTTGTTGGAATATCCAGAGAGTTCGTTAGCTGCGAGGATTCTGGCGATCGTATCAGTTGTTGTCATTCTGTTATCAGTCGTTGTTTTCTGCCTTGAGACCCTTCCAGAGTTGAAACATTACAGACTCATAAACCCTCCTCCGATGGCAGCAAGGAACTCCAGCGGAACGGCGTCCACGGTTGAGGAAGATGAGCTGCCGAAATTCACTGAACCGTTCTTCGTGATAGAGACGATATGCATCGTTTGGTTCACAACAGAACTCATCCTCCGATTCGCCTCCTGTCCAAATCCTCTTGCCTTCTTCAAGAACATCATGAACGTGATTGATTTAATGGCCATCATTCCTTACTTCATAACCCTTGGCACCCTTTTCGCTGAACGCAATCGCTCCAACAACCAGGCCATGTCACTCGCCATCCTTCGGGTCATCCGTCTCGTAAGGGTTTTCCGCATCTTCAAGCTGTCTCGCCACTCCAAAGGCCTTCAGATCCTCGGACAGACGATACGAGCGAGCATGCGTGAGTTGGGTCTCCTCATCTTCTTCCTCTTCATCTGCGTTGTTCTCTTCTCAAGCGCCGTCTACTTCGCTGAAGCTGACTCCGACCAGACACACTTCCACAGCATCCCAGACGCATTCTGGTGGGCTGTCGTTACCATGACGACTGTGGGGTATGGGGACATGCGGCCGATCAGCCCCCTGGGGAAGCTGGTGGGATCGTTATGTGCCATCGCAGGGGTGCTGACAATCGCCCTTCCAGTCCCAGTCATTGTCTCCAACTTCAACTACTTTTATCACAGAGAGTCAGATTCAGAGGATCGCGAGGAGTACGATCACGTCAACAACGGAGTCAGTCCTCAAGAGAGGAACGAGGAGCAGGAGGAGGAAGATGACGAGGAGGAGGAGGATGAAGGTGAGGTGAAGGTGGCGGGTGATGGGTTCTGCACAAGAGGGTCTTCCTCCTCACGTGAACTCATTGTAACAGAGACACTCAATGAACCTCTCATTTCCACTGGATCATCGACCGCGAGGGATAGACTTCTTCTCATCCAGCACAACAACGTCATCTCCTCCACCTCCTCAAATTCCAACTCCGTTCCCACTTCCGGTGTCGTCAGGCAGCCTGGACACGTGACCGGAAGCAGCATCGACATACAGCTGCAGTTCGATAACTAACTACACCGTGGCTGATCTACGTTGAGTTATTGTTATGATGGTAATCGTTAGGGATCGAAGCGCCACATGAATGTCTCGATCCATACCATTTACAACTAATGAGCCTTTCGGAGGCTGTTGATCTTTTAGCTGATGAGATAACGGAAAGAAGACTTTTTCTTCTTAAATGATTGCAATTCATATTCCGCAGTTTAAAAGTCTAAGACGTGAATGTCACAGAGTTTAAACGATAAAATGAGAATGTTGCGGAGTTTTAAGGGATAAAGTATTGATACTCTGAATTTCAAAACTCAAAGGTTGAAATGAGGATATTCCGAATTTTTAAAGGAAATCAAGAGATTATTCCGTATTTTCAAAGTATAGCACGTGGATATTCAGAGGTCAATGATGGGTGAAGTAGGTAAAAAGCATAGGCCTAGGCCCCAACTACTCACCCAAGTGCGTCTATTGTGAAGACCAGGGACACGTGACTCGGTCTTGTGCTAAAAGCGTTTGATTATAATTAATAATATTAATTATTTAAATTGCTTTTCTGCAGAAGTTTCTCTGTCATAAAAAACCCATCGACTGGGATCAATGGGAATGTGGTGGACACTAGGGAATACGAGATGGCCTATTGACCCCAGAAGTGAAATTCTGATGTTGAATTGACTGAACGTATCTGCTGCTGCTGTGGAACAATGATAGCAGCCTCTCACCTGCATTGATTACGACAGGGATTGGTCCATAAATTACAAACGGATGAAGATATCACCTGGATGAAGATATCACACCTTCACGAAGATATCACACCTTGATGAAGATATCACACATGGATGAAAATATTACATATGGACGAAGGTCAGTGAAGCCTTGAAGGTATCACAAATATTGATGAAGATCTGGTGCTTCAGACGTATGGCACTCATGGCTGTGGTCTTTTCACTCGATTACCTCCTATTAATACGCACATATTAGGCTATAGCCAGCCGAGCTGCAGAACAGATAGATGAGACATATATCCTACACTGTTATTCCGTTTTAAAGTTATTCCAATTACCATAGGGCCGATAATTATGTGATGTAGCCTACGATGTGTCGTCATATCAAGTATCATCATCAAAAGTAACAACAACTGCATGGTTCGTAGTTGCCATTGTCGTCGTTATCATAAGAATCATGATAAGATAATCGATAGATTATACATACAATTTAGCGACGTGTTTTCCGTGGATTTGGTGTGAGTTTATAGTTTGTCGTTGAATAATCTTCATCGTTCAGAATTTATTTAAGAAAATAATTTCGATGACGTTTAATGACTATCTCTCCTCTGCATTTCTGCAGTATTGTCTACAAAGGAGGAAAATTAATCTTCAATTATAGACAGTTATATTTGGACAGCGAAAACTCTCAATTCATTGTTTTCATTAAATGCGCTAATATTCAATATTAAATACATGAAATGGCTTCGGAAATTCATCTAGGGTCATTAATTCCTCAGCAAATCAAATATCGTATAATTTTCAGTCGAATCTAATCTCGAATCGAATCAGTGGATGTCAGTTTGATAGGTTTATTCATGTATATAGCGTGTACTTGATAGGTCAATTATATGGTTCAAATGGAACCTGCGGGGGGGCTCATTTCACCAGCATCTGGTTCGAGTTCGAGAAGCGTAGGCCTATCCCCGTCAGGTTGACTGATCCTTCTTTCACTAGGCGGCTGCGTCGCTTTTTAAAGATTAGATTATAACGTAATGGGCGCCTTGCATGGCTGCCAACAGATACATTCGACTCATGTAATAACCTGTCATCATTCGTTCATACTGTGCTTGCAATCATACCGTGGTGTCAGTTTGAAATATTAATTGAAATTAATATTAATTTCCACTATGAACAACCAGTTTACAACAAAGTTTGTGAAGCACGCTTTGTTAAGATTTGAATTTGTTACGAATCATGCCGTCATTTTTCGAATGAAATCGAATAGCCTAATAACTGTTACGACTTATTTTCGAATCGAATATTGAAGAATAATTTGTGTTTAGGTAGGTGTGTACGAGTGCATAATGTACGCGCCCCATCTGTAGTATGGAAATAAATCCATACGCCGCTTATTTATGAATAATTAAATTTGTTTTGAGAACCAAGCGTTTCAACTAATCATGCAACTAGGCTAATATAATGCATGCGCAAGGTCATTGGCCGATGAACCTGTGCTATAAATAGCCAATATCGTGCGTATGAGGTGAGCTTTTATAGCGCATATTTACTAAATTCCATTCGCTATTCTTCCGGTTTGATGACCGATGAGGCGGATTATCTGACAACGGAAAACATCGAATGAGAATCCGATAGGAGGATTGGGAGGAGGAAAATGGGCAGAGAGGATCAGGAGCATCACGACATAGAGGATGAGGACATAGAGGCAAACACAGAGGATGAAGAGGAAGACAGAGGAGGAGAAGAGATAGGGAAGGAGGACTTAGAGGCGGAGAAGGATGATTGTGAGGACTATGAATGAGAGCAGTAGGAAAAACTAGGAGAAGGAAGGCGGCGCTGGAAGTGAGAGCAAAGTTTTGGCTTTAAAATCGAGTCAATAAAATGGTTGTTTGTGTTGGGAGTTTTATGGAACGCCTTTATAAGCAGATCAGAAAGGCTTTCGATTCATTACCTCAACACACGATGCTCTATACCAGCATAAACACCAAATATATATATATATACATACATAATATATATATATATATATATCGTAGGGCAGTTATTAGGCTATTCGTCCATATTATACACAGATTCTGTATACATACACAGAGCTACAAGCAGAGATATTCAGAGATACGAATTAGGGACAGAATGCTACTGACAGGAAGAGAACCAGAGTGAAGCAGATATCTAGAGGTATCTCATGGATACAAACACGAAATGAGAAACATTACAGGCATACAGAGACAAACACAGAACAGAACAGAGGGAAACAAAAGACTCCGAGAGATAGACAAATATGGAGACACATACAGACAGAGTGAGTGAGCCAGTGGGTAGCAGTTACATGAACACATTATATTGCCAGATTACTGCAGTCAATTCAATCGATGAGATTTTAAGATCGTAGCCTATTCGTAGGTCATATAAACTTACACCAAGTGAATTCCCAATATGATGAGCATTGCCCAGAATTCTTAGCAGCCTTTGTTCTTTCTTGTTAGATTGAACTTGCGGTGAATTAAAGCATTGGGTTTGCATTTTATGATTGGTTTGAGGGAGAATCCGTAATCGAAGATATCTAGATATCAGCCACATAGAAATCATTAAAATTTCATAAAGCTCTTCAGGACTTCCAACTGAAGCTCTTGTTCTCCAATTTCGAATCAATTGAATATCAGCATAATATTCATACCACCACCAGTTCCTGACGCAATTGATTTGGTGTCAATGGGTACTCAAAAAAATTATCCCCAACAATATTCCAAATTTTGGTCTCTCCTCATTTATGTTGTCTATTCCAGTAGTCCCCACAAATTTTTTTTGTAGTTCCCAAATTAAAAAATTATTTGTGTGTGTACCCCTAACAGAAAAACTTGTCAGAAAAAAATCAGTATGGATAAACACAGAATAAAATAATAAAATGAAAATTACACAGAATAAAATAATAAAATGAAAATTATTTAACAATATTTAGTATACCACTGCTATAGCATAACTATAATCTGCATAAATAAGGCATTTCAAAACCTGCAATTATTATCTGTTCTGCACTTAAAAATTATTTTAAATGTTACATTTTTACTTGTGTACTCATTGGCAACAGCTGGCGTATCGCTACGGGTACACGTACCACCGGTCGAAAACCGTTGCAAATTATTCAGCACAGTCATCAATTCTCTCTTTAAAAACTCTTGCATGCAGTATATTATCAACCACCACAACCAATGGAGCCCATAATATTATGGGCCACATATATCCATATGGGACCCAGGTCCAAAGCCAATTAAAATGGTGCAGTGCTGCACAGAATACGGTTGAATATGTAAACCATCCATAATTGCTGAATAAACAACAAATATCAAAATTTCAAATGATTCTCATCAACAATTTAAAACAAACAAATAGGTGAAAACAAATCGCAGCAGAAAAGATATTCCTACGATGATCTCATGCAGAATACTTGCAGCAGTTCAAAGTTCATTCAAATAAACAGAAGTGCACAGAAATTTACAGAAATATTCTGAAAAGCACTAACTACAACTAATTCAATGTTACAGCAACAACACAATAATACACTTCAATTAATAATAGTTAGTTAATTGCAACATCATATTATTTGCAAATACTATGAGAAATGCGACTGAAATAGATGACAAACACCATAAGAAGCAAGTAACTGTATTTTTCAATCCCTGCTGATGTTACAATATAATTTCATTTCTAAGATATCATCCAATCTGATGAATGCTGCCTTAACAACAATGGACAAATTAGACTTTTGTCAGGCAAATATTAACACTCAACACACAAATAAATACTAATTCATTCATTCATTGTCTTCATCACGAAAGGTAACAATGCTAAACGACAGCTCAAGTCTACTAACCTTAATTCCACAATTTCAACCAACCTCATCAACTGTAAAAACGATACATTCGTCAATTTGACCAAGCTAAACATCTTCTACAAATTTGAACCTTGACACAATTCAACATACATAGATATGTGCCAGTTCAAAATCACAAAATCTAATGGCACAGTATCTGGTGGATAGCCAGACCTCCTTCTTCCAAATGGATTCAGAAGCAGGACATCGCTCGCTGGTGATGAGGAGCAGTAGTGAGCAAAGATTTGCTCCTCATGGTCCCTTCTACCCAGTGATCGCAAGAGCAGAGGCCTCAACTCGTCTTCTCTGTATTATACGTTAAGCGATCAATCCATTCAGCTACTTCATCCTTATTCAACTAGTTTGAAGCACAGCACTGGCACCCTTCAGATTTTTTGACCAATATGAACTACAATATAATTTAACCAGTCTCTATAACTTAAACTAAACCATCAGACAACAATAATTCAAATGTAACCTCATTGAAAACAGCCACACAGACAGACAGATCGAGAGAGACATTGAGAAAGAGAGACATAGAGAAAGAGAGAGAACAGTCGAATAATCCAACGATGAGAAGAAATTATGGCCGTTGTGACAACATATGTAACCAAGATTTAATGGAGACAGAGATCTCATGGAGTTTTCTATACACAGTCAACTGCATTTACCCTGCCAGCATTTCCTTATGGACATGCGATGGAACCCATATTATATGGGATCAACAGTGGTCCATATGGGACTATCTGGGCATGCCCAAACACTGCCCAGTGTACGACTGTCTCGGTCACTCATTCAGAGACCCCTTACACTTCAGGAACTGCTTGCTCAGTGAAACTCAAGCAGGACAACACGCTCCAACCTTCATTATTCAACCACTGGGGCTTTGATAATTAATCACACAACAATGGATATAGAAAATGAGACAAAGGGTTGTCAGGGAAACGGTTGAATGGCACGATGGTCAACACTAGCAGCATCAACATGAGACCGACTCAGAAACGTCAACTCCTAAAGGGGGAGGGAAGGGGTCAGTGTAAACTGATCAATGGGAAAGATGCCAACCATGCACTCACCATACTACAGCTAAATTCAATTTAAACTAGTTAACATCTGCTACTACTACCATATCACGTAATATTACTGCACACTTGTCATTTTGCATTCATGTCAAATAGACGAATATATTATACTCACAGACCAAACTCTGCTCATTGCTTAATTAAACGGGTTTAGCGTACCCACCGTTGCACTTTCAAACTGAATTTCCTGGCAATGAACTTTAGTTTAATACTTTAACCCATCAAACAGCTAATCTAAAACTCTGCATTTTAACATAATTCTCACAATATGAATAATTTAAAATTGCTGTAGAACACACAAAAAGAAGACGTCAGACACAATCCAAAGATAGAAACTACATCGTAGTATATTGCCAAACAAACAACATTTTAAAGACTGTACAAAAATAGTATCCAAAAACAGAATTAAAAAGAGGAATGGCTATACACAAATCGAATGAACCCAAACCATTCAAGAGGACAAAATCCACAGATTCTGAAAAAATAGTTTAAAATGTACTTACGATGTAACTCTGAGCATTTGTAAAGTATGGCAGAAGTAGCTTCTCACTGATGATGTCATATATATTGTCGTGATTAGATTTCCAACTATGTATTTACAAGACAAGGTCTGTGCAATTCTGAGACATCTAGACTGTAGGTGAAAATCTCATTCAAACAAATTTCCATGATTCCGCCTCAACACTTACGACTATAAAACGCTTGATCGATCATCGTGCTCGACTCGACAAAAAACTCGCAGTAAACATGAAGAGGCAATTACTCTGCATCAGCAGCAACAACTCATTCATACATCTGACATTGATAATCGTATTAACAATAATGAACAATTGTAAGGTCATCATCATCAATAGAAACATATAATGTCAAAAGCCTCTTCCTCTCTCTCCATATCTTTCTTTCTCTTTGTGTCTCTCTCTATTTACATACTTCTCTCTGCCTCTCTTTTTTCTCACTTTGTCTCTCTGTCTTCATATTTTTGTCTCTGTCTCTCTCCCTCTCTGTCTCTCTCTACCATTCTGTCCCTGCATATGTTGATCTACTTGTCTGTGTTTCTCTAATTGCTTCTTTCTCTTTCTCTCTATCTCATTCTGTTTCTCTCTGTCTCTCTCTATGCCTCTATCTCTCTTAGACAATTGACCATCAAGTGAGTTGATTCAAATACACGGATAACTGTGCACAATGAATGTTTAAAAGCCAATGTTCTAAGACAGAACGAAATCACTAACTAATCACATGAACCACATATGAACTCCCTCAAAGCTTGGTGACTGATGATTCAATCTTTTAAACAAAACTCAGATCTGAATATTATATTAATTGGACCAGTAAAGACAAGCGATACATAAGAAATTCTAGTTAAAAGACAGTCATCTATAATTCTATGTACAAAACGGACATCTATCTCTTTGTCAAAAATATACAACAAGAACAAGGAAAACGGTAATTCCTGAATTCAACACCAAAACATCTGCTACAGAATAAGAGAAGTAGAAGGCTAGAGAAATCACAGGAAAGAGCATCGAACGACTTCATCCAAAGACTAAGGCATCGCAGAAATAACCACAGAACTGTTTCATTGACTGACTTTCTTAAACGGTGCAATTGAAATGGTCGCATACATACACACACACACAACAGTACAAATGCAATCATCATCATCAGATTTATATAGCGCCTCTAGCAGAGACATCTCCACAGAGCCAACCAATCTGACTACATGCAACCACAGACACACATAGATAGACACAGATTGACACATACAAACAACAAGAGATGCAAACATAATCAACAAAAGCGATTTACAAATGGAAATCAGTGCAGTTTATCAAAACAAACACATAATATCGTCGTTATCCCTTACTTTCCCTATTGTTGTGGTCCTCTCTGCTTCCTTATATAGGTCTGTCTGGTCCTTTATGTGTCTGGTCCTCTCTCTGTTTGTATATGTCTGTCTGGTCCTTTGCATGGGATTGTCGCTCTGAATGGTCACTGCTTCTAGTGGTGCTATATAAATTACCAAATGGAATAGAGCTGAGTTTGGCTATGAGTGCAGGTGGAGCCAAAATGTCAGAACAAGTGAGAGTCCAGACAGAGACTTGAACCTCGATCTCTTGGTCGACGGTCCGCCCCCCGCCACCTCCGTCGACCACAACAGAGACTGGAGGACCATTGAACCCATTAAAATCATGTCAGAAATAACTACAATCTGTCAGCTTAATCAGTACAAACACATTTCTCGCAAATAATTCATGACAACACAAGTCAACCAGAGAAACTGTCAAATTGAAAACACTAACGAGAGAAACTGCTCGTAAATGTAATGACAGTGCCAGAATTACACAAGAAACAATAATACAAGAAAACATGAGATTTGATTAGGATTTGATTGAGGACGATATACATCATGTGACCAATTAAAATATATGTATTATATTCCAAATAATAATGAAATCCATCAACAAAACACAATCAACAGCAAAGCAGACTAAGCTGCTTTTGAGCATGGTCCAACTACGGTCATCATCAACTAGAAGAATTCCTCAGAAATCTATTCACATTCAACAGTTTTGACAGATTGTTCTGGAATGTGGCTCATAACTCCAAGTAAATTTCTGACAGCCATAGACCTGACATCAATCATGGCATTTTGCTAGAACATTTCTGGTAAAACACTGTGCAGCGTAAGCATGTAACCATAAAGATGAACAGCGAATGGCCAAATATAGTATTGTAACCAATTGAGATTTGTAAATATATTCAAAATATGTTACATAGGAAAGAAGTAAATGAAATGGATCCGACTGAATCATTTGTATAATTATGAATATGCATAAATGAAGCACCACTTCCTAAAGATAAAGCAACAATGAAAAGAGCTGAGCAATTAAGGAGAGTGAAAGGCCTGCTTAAGGTCCATAAACAGTATCCACATGAAGGAGAGATTCAAACCCACGCTCTCCCTGTTATAAGGAAACAGGGCTCTCTTCTCTCTGCCACTCAAACTCACGCACCATCTGGCTTTTGTGTTCTTTGGTAGTTTTCAATGAAGTCACAACGTGGATGAAAATATTTGCTCAGGAAGTCGCCAATTCTCAATGAACTTAAAAAACGATTTGCCACATCAAGAAAATACATAAAATCTATTGAAAATGACATTGAGGCAAATTTACAATTGAATAATATATTGCTAAACGCTACAAGTTCATGTATGCAGTTGTTCCTTGGAGAAGGACTAAACCACCAAATGTCAAAAACATTGACTTCAAATCCAAATCAAACATACACAATTACACATCTCCTCAGAATCAGACATGAGTCACTCAATCATAAAAATACTAGCGTCCGTCCAATAGCTATAAATAATTAATGGCACATATTATCTCCTACGTGTGAGTCAACATCAATTTTCGAGCGCATGCATTAGACTGTCTAGATCTGCAATGCCACCTTGATATTCGCCAAACTGTGATCCAAAGGCACTGAAACAAGAAGCTGACTGGACTCCATGAAGAAATTCACGATCGATGGACATACTGATATCGGAAAGATCGTTACTTGAAAAAGACTCCAGACAGGAGCAGTCGATATCTGCGAAATTATCGTGCTCTCCAGAGAGTCCTGCAAGGGTTTTCGCCAGACAGTTCTCGACTTTTCCGTGTGCCGCCGAATCCAACGCGGTGTGATGAGAGAGCAACCCAACGCCCGCATTTGACGGCAGATATGTACTGAGCATGATCAATGAAGACGGTCCCTCGTTCGTCCCATCGATCGCCATACCAGAATCCTTTCCCGAATCGGACGCTTGTTCGTTTGGGTCGTCCGTGGCCGCCCTTTCGTCCTCTGAGAGGAAGACTGCAACCGGAGCATTCTGGAGGCAGAACAGGGTTTCCAGTTGGTTGTCGTTGAACATACTCTCGACCGATTTCTCTTCAGAAGAGGCGTCACTCGCAAACGCTGCCTCCCTGTGCAGCTCTTCAGCAATGCGATGAAGCGTCTTGACAATGAGCAATGACCGCCATAAGGATGGCTCAACCGGCTTTGGAGAACTCATCTGCAGTTTTCCTATGGAAATGTTAAAGACAAGACTTCGTGCCTCCGAATAGCTCGTTGCATACGTTTCCTCAAACTTTCGCTTCATCCTTAAACTGAAAGAAAAGCAAATGGATTAAGTGATTTTGATAGAATGACTAGCAGTGTTGTATGCAAGACTTTAAACTTCAAGACCAAGAAGAGACCGAGACAGTGAGATGCCGAGACCAAGACACTAAGTTCAAGACAGTAAAAGACAAGTGATCATATATAAAAGGCTGTGAAATACTAATGTATCAGTTTTCTGGAATAAGGTTCATTTGTAATTTCAATTTGAAACTTAATTATAATGTATATCGTACCAATTCCCAAGATCAGTGTTTATATTGCCGAGTGTTAACTTTTTCAATATTTCTTTTTCGACCTATCTTCTGAATAGTATACAGAAAGTACGTATGAAATCTTCTAGACGATTTTAAACAAGCAAATTCAATACCAAATACCAAAGGAAATTATAAATTTGCGCATATCCTTACTCACCCTGGGAAACTCAAAGTTGTTCTGATCGCTTCGGTTAGGGTGATTTTACATCAATGACAAACTAATAGCCAATAGCTATTGTTTGTGTAAGCATACACGTGTGTAAGCATTGTGTATTGCATACACACAAACTTCACAATTTCAGGTTCTCTCTCAGACATTTGTCCACTTTAAGACAATTGAATTGATTTCAGTATCATGTGACTCATGCGTTAACCAGAATTACCGTTTCTCGTAAATTCCGGTTTAAGTTTCTAGCGCAAAATTGTAAGACAGTAAACGCGAAACTTATCGAGACCGCTTGTTCAAGACAGAACATGATTTTCACTTCAAGACAGTTCCTAAAAATTCGAGACACTACCTCAAGACTGAGACAGCAGGCTTCCGAGGCTGAGACACTAAAAAACTGTCTTGAGACCGAGACACTGTCTCGAGACCATACAACTCTGGTGATTAGGAGGGTGCCACTACACGAGACATTACAAGCAATTCTTAACAGTATAATATATAAACTGATCTTTGTGACCAAGATGTAGAAGATTACTCTGGATATTGATGAGATCCTTGTTTGGTTATAATGAAAATGACAGCTGAAATGAATGGGCCTGAGTATAGAAATGTCAATTACTGTAGATTTATAAACATAAACGTTGTTGGACGATGTGTCATTACTCTGTGGAAAGCAAACTACAGGTTAAACGGAGACAAAGCAAACAGTCCAACTTTAGTATTATAATATTAATGCAGTTGTTGTCCTCTGAGCACTAACTATTGATCCATAGCACTACGCGTCACTGTACCAATGATGCGAACACAAATCACTAGACAGATATACTTACAGGCACCTGCACAATGCGCATATTCCATTCGAGGTTCTACAGTTCTTTTTTATAACTCTACAGTCGGCACCCAACAAATTTACATTCTAATCAGAAAGCCAAACCTTGAAAACACACAATGGCGTGAAAACTTCTCGCATCATAGATGTTCGAAAAATCAGACGCCATAATCAAGTAACTCAACAGATAAAGGTAAAAAGCTAAGAAGGCAAGAAGTCAACAATGGTAAAGTAGTCAAGTAGGTAAAGAGTGTGAGATGGTAAGAAGTTACAACAAAGGTTAGAAGTTAAGAGTACAAGAAAGTAATGCAATCAGAGTAAAGCTGTATGTCCGTGAGTAAGGAAGTGAGGGCAGCAAGCTAGAGATCAGTCTTCTTGCCTGTCTTCAGGCTGAGATTTTAGCGATTGGTGTATGACATCGAGGCCACAACCAACCGACGCTCGCTCTGCTCCATTCCATTGAAGTCCCGCATAAAAGCCTCGCGAACGAGTTGAACGATAAGGGCTTTGCGCAATGAACCAATTCTGTATGATGCTCTAAATATTTTCTGCTTTCTCTGAGTGTTGACACTTGAAGTGCCTCTTAATAGTCATAACTGATAGAGGCACAGAAGCAATGTACAAAAATCCCAGGATTCCTATAAAGTCCTGAGAAGTATTCAGATTTGGGATCACAGTCACACAATAAAGAATAAACTACTTCCAACCACAAATCTACTCATGGTCTGTGCAAGCAAAATGCGGCTGGCTTTCATACGATAAGATTAAAATTTATGACAGGTTTGGCTTCTCAGAAAGATCATCTGTTACCTGATGAAGAAGTGACAGTTTTAATACATTCACCAGCAACACACTGTAAAGCAGCCATTGTTGACTAAGGGTCACAAAGAAATATCTCATCACAGTATTGAGCTGTAATAAGTTCATGTTATGACGCTCATTTAGAATATATATATCCAAGATAGCCAATATTCAAAATCCATCATATAATTAAGTGCCTTTGATAAGTCTCTGGTATATCTCCAACAATCAACAGTTTTTCCACTTAAATAGTCATTCAGTATAGAAAGGTGGCACAATGGTCTAATGCCCTCAAAGTCTGTCAATGAGGAGGTTGGAGGAAATCCTAATTTTAAATCACAGATCTCAGTGAAGTAGTTACTGTGGTAATCATAATGACATAAATATTAAGAAACTATGATGACAAATTTCTGAAGGTTTCAGGCAACCCCCCACTGGCAAATCGTAAAGTGTCCCCATGGGGCCACAACCCATAGGTTGCAAACCGCTACAGAGGAGGATCGTCAGCAGTCTTCGCTCAAAGACTGTCAATCTTCTGTGTTATCCTTTGGAGGAAATTTTCAGCAGAGAAAGTGGAAGGTTCAGCCAAGCAGGTGCCCTGACCCAGTAGGGCAGAGATTGAGGATGATGTACAGAATTCTTACTTAACTGGAAGTTGGATTGTTGAAAATAATTTTAGCTTAAATAGGAAAGGGATTGAAGAGAATAATCCTTGCTCAAATTGAAGTTTGAATGATCAAAATCTATTATACAGTTAAGTGCAAGTTGCAGTGATGAAAAATTTTTTATATTGCAAATAGAAGCCAGATTAATGAAAAACCATATATAGTGCACGTAGAAGCTGAACTGATGAAAGAATCATATTGTAAATAGGAGCTGGATTGATGAAAAAACACAGTCTAAGAAAATGCTTTATTGATAAAAATAACATTGCTAATGATCACTATATTCATCAAGAAATCTTTCATCAGTTCAACTTCTATTTAACCAAGAATTATTCCATCAATCCAGCTTCTATTTAAGCAAGCAAGCTTTTCATTAACCTAACATCTATTAAACAATCATTTCATAATAAAAAAAATGATTAAATTTGAAAAGTGACGGGTGCACAGCGAATCGCCAAAACCCGAAACTTATTTCCGCTGTATCTCCGAAAACGAAGCTGGATTGATGAAAAGAATTCTGCTTAACTGGAAGCTGGATCGATGAAAAGAATTCATGCAGATGCTGGATATTAATGAATGAATAGCACTGTTTTGAGTAGAGTTGTACTGATATCACTTTTTGCCGAGTATGCCGATACCGATTATTGCCAATTATTCATTAGCCGATACCCGATTATTTAGCCGATTAAATCCTTGTGTTTCCCAAGATGTTCGGTTTCAAAAGATAGACCTACTGCTACTGCCTATTGCTGTGATACAACAGGAGACGTATGCATGTAGTTGCTGACTAATCCTAGGCAGGCAATACAGATTAGACACACCGCCCACGGTCCCACTGTACCCAGGGTAATTAAGGGCACGGTTGTCCTATTCACAGCCACCCATCTAGTCTCAGCCTCTCAGGCGACTGACATGTGTGGGAGAGATCTGATTGGCAGCTAGCATGTATTCATTAGGCATGCCTCCACTATGTACATTGTACATTCATCCGTTTCTCTGTTGGATTGGCCAGCCGTTCATTGGCTTGATGTGGCCAGCTATTCCTTGACTCTTAAGCAGGCACTATGACTCACTCTGCCCAACACCTATGTTGACACATTCTCATGGTCTATACTAGCACACTGGGTGGTCTCACCACTGTTCTGAAGAAGCCATTGGCTCGACGACACGATATGGGAAAGGAATGAAATGCTGTCCTTCACAGCCCCAGTGATGTTGCTGTCGTCATTTTGCTTTTTAAACTGAAAATAATATTATTAAATTTTTTTAATATTGGCGCCGATATCCGATATTCCCTATATCTTTATAATCAGCCCGATCTAAATCGGCAGGTCAATAAATTGGTACAGCTCTAGTTTTGAGACAGTTTAGCGAGTTTTAATAGTACATTGCTGTTTTCGGGGAATCGGGCCTTTTGGCCATTTCAGCGTTTTCGGGGATCTGGGTTTAGATGCTTTGGGTTGATCCCAAAGAGACAGAAACAGCAAAAGCGACAAATAATTTAATTCGTTAAAACGAAAGTGAAGGAAATGAAAAATAATCAAATTCGTTAAAACCATAGATTACCATGGTCAGGATTAAGGTTAGTTTCGTATGCGGAAAGCATGCGAAAACCACTTGGTTCGCGTTTTACCGGTTCGCATTTTACCAACACCCGGTGGAAAACAGTATTTGTCAGAAATTGGATCAATTTTTACGTAGGATTATTTTTCATTTTCATCGGATTTTCCGTTGACGCCTCTGGGCGCCCCAATGACAGGACGTAGCGCTCGTTAACAAGCTGGTACCCTTTAAGAGTAGTGCTTTATAAATTTGGGGTTTACGATTACTATTCTTGAAAATCGGGAATCTACTAACGCTTATGATCGGTAGATTCGAAAGTCCCTATTGAGCTAACCAAAGTGATCATACACGGAACAGAATGACTAACCGTTTAAGTTACCTGTATTAAAAATACCAAAATACTTTATCTGTAAATAAATAGTAAATCTTCCTCTACATAAGTGTAAACATAAAACGAAATTAAATAGTCTGAAAATTTCCATACATTCCTACTACACAGCCATTTTGTAAACTGTGTTAGGAGCACGGCTCGCACAAAATTAATGGCGTTGTATATTTATAGCCCAAAGATGACGCACGTGCGTTTGAAAAAAACCGAGATTCTACAATAATAATATTATTTTTATTAATTCTAGCAGACTTCAACCCAGTACATGTAGTAGCGTATGAATTACAAAATCATCGTGTGAATGGACGATCGCACGTTATTACACGAGTGAAATTAATTGTCCAACTGCCCTATTGCTCGTGAATTCACAGAAGTATTGAACATAGGACTACAATAAGCCTTAGGCCTACATCATGTCGTCGATAGTTCGTTTAATTTTCCTTCAAGTTCCTTAATTTGGGCCTATTACCGTAATTCTAAGTGTCACTGAGCATTTATAAAGCGCCGCTCAAAAGCAGTGACATTCCCGGCCGACCTAAGTTGGCGGCTAGGTGGAAAATAAGGTCTTCAAGCTCCTCCGAAACCGACCATGGAATAGAATTAGGAGCTACGCCCGCAGGAGGAAATGGAAAGTGTTCCCACTCGAGGGCCTATACTCTTTGTTTGGGCTTTAGCAGAGCGCATGCGGAGGACCAACCATAATCTACTGGCAGATGAGCGGAGAGAAACCCATTGGGGTGTGGACAACACCCTGGCACAGAGAGTCAAAGGGTATGATAAAAGGGTAAAAGATAAAGCTCTAGTCATCTACTTACCAGGTCAACATGTCATTTGTGAACCCGCTGTTACATTTACACAATTCTTGACCTCATGATCCGCCATCTCTCTGTCTCTGTCTGTCTCTCTCCGCTTCGGTCTCCCTCTGTCTATCTCTCTGTCTCTGTCTCAGTCAGTCAGTCTGTCTGTCTCTCTTGCAGTTCAAGCGTGAATACGAAGTCATGTCACCGACCTTCAACATACTTTAATCGACACAGCTCTCATATTTCCATTAAAAACATTTTTTTTATTATTTCGTCAGTAAAACATGTCTACGAAGTTCTGAAGCTAACACAGCGGCGGCCATTGCATCAGAAACTCGTATGATTAGCCCTTGCCCCTCAAATTATTATATCAAACGCATAAAAATTGGCCGCTCACACCTGCCTCAGGACTGGTAATGGTTAATATTAGTCAAGTTCGCTGCAGCTGTGGGACAACCTACATAGCCATCACGTACATCTTTTATGCGCTCATCCATTGACGTAATCAGACGCTTTGTTCGATATGTTAATCTCTTCCGGTTTGGAGAACGAACCAGAGCAAAATGACATCGAGGCCACAACAAACCGACGCTCGCTCTGCTTCATTCCGTTCAAGTCCCGCAGAAAAGCCTCGCGTATAAGTCGAACGATAAGGGCTTTGCGCAGTGAACCCGATTGGACCGATAATCCGGGTCTTTTAAGAGCCTATTTATAAGCGTCCAGTGCGAATCAGCCAACGCCTGACTACGTCAAAAAACCAATACACCCTCATCAAGTCTCTGATCTTTTCGCGCATGATAACACCCGAGAAACACCTTGGAAGGCAACAAGGCATAAAATGGGTCCAAATTAGACCTTCGTATTTGTTGGGTTCTCTGCTGAGCTAGCTATGAAACTGTGAGTACACATATAAATCCCGCAGCTTCTTTAAGTACGTGTAGGCTTACTAATATTTTAAAGTAATCCGCGAAACTCAGCACAGACAGACAGACAGACAGATAGACAAGCAAACAAAGACACACGCACACACATACACAAAGAGAAACCAGCCATCCGATCTGCTAAACTCCTCTTTGCCGCCTACCCTGTGCGCGAAGATCCAATCCTTTCCCTCTGTTTGCTTTGCAACGCACTAACCAACCAAACCAAACCAACCAACCAACCAACCAACCAACCAACCAACCAACCAACCAACCAACCAACCAACCAACCAACCAACCAACCAACCAACCAACCAACCAACCAACCAACCAACCAACCAACCAACCAACCAACCAACCAACCAACCAACCAACCAACCAACCAACCAACCAACCAACCAACCAACCAACCAACCAACCAACCAGCCAGCCAGCCAGCCAACCAGCCAGCCAGCCAGCCAGCCAGCCAGCCAGCCAGCCAGCCAGCCAGCCAGCCAGCCAACCAACCAACCAACCAACCAAAACATATATATATATAATATATATATATTCAATATATATATATATTGAAATTTCTCCCATTTCCTATATACGTATATATATATTATATACATATAACTTCCCCTAAATTCCGCTTCAACTTCTTTCCCCACCAGATTTTTAACGGAGCCAGGGAACAAAACCTCCAGAAAAGTCTTTTGAAATTGAAGATACATGTAGGCGAGCGTTGGCAACTTACGGATAAAACTCGACTCTGACCACCAGACTTTCTTACCTGTGAGCATTCATTGACTTGCAATTTTTTTATTTTCATGCCTGTCTAATTTGAAATTTCTCCCATTTCTTATATACGTATATATATATATATTATATATATATAATTTATATATATAAAGATATATAATGTTCGTTTATTTAGAGATCTTCAATACAATCTGACAAAAACGCAGAAATGCTAACACAAGTGACAGTGATTGGCAAAGTTCAGAAGTAACATAAAACTATATTAGATGTTTTTATATAATGATCTAGGGATAAATTGAAAGCTGTGTTTGGGTGAGAGATCATGGTTGTGTGCTCTACTATAGGTCTTAATTGGTGAATGGAATAGGGACGCAGTGGAAGTAGGAGTTGGTGAAGACCATGCTGGAGGTTATTTAAAATGGAGAAGAGGAGTTTTAATTATCCTATCAGAAAACTCGGCACTCATTTTCTTCTTTTTCTTCCATTCAAAACATATCCAAAGCGACTGCCATTGCCAAACTGTTATGTTATATGCCTCCCTATCCCTGTGGGGTCTAACCTTATAACCTCCGAGATAGAGCGCCTGGAAGAACTCACAATGAGGGCCAGCATCCTAGGAGGTTACATAGAACAATCTTTCCCAACAGTTTCTAGCAGACGCCAAACTCCATTTCTCCATTTTACACAAAACCAAATCCTTTCCCCACTCTGCCCTCCATTTTCCAATTAATACCTAGAGCACAACCATGTTCTTCCACCCAGAGACCACTCTCAGTTTATTCCAGGATCATTATATAATATTATTTACTAGCTTCATATAAATTCTAGCTACATTTATTGCTCTATTGTCCCTCATATTAGCATTTCTGCGTTTTTGTCAGAATGTTTTTTTTCTAAATTAACGAATATCATCATCACGAACATAACATCAGCAAATTACGCAAAACGGGTGACAGCATAACTTGGCAGTACTGTTGGGTTGCTTCTCTTCAAGTAAATAAGCTGTTTAAAATACTTTGAGGAACAGACGGACCAAATATTAGTCCGTATTCTATGATGAATCGTAGAATGAACCATGTTAATGGCGTGCACACAGTGACGGTATAAGGAAATCTCACCCAGGTAATTTCCCCCGGAAATTTCCCTCCCGAAATCTCCTCCCTGGAAATTTCCCCCGCAATGCAATTATTTCACGGTACGAATGACTTCAATCGAACCCTTGTTTTTGGAACCGAAGGATCGGTGCAGATGCTCGGTTATTCTTAACAGTGGTCAATGTATGGAACTTACAGAGTTGTTCTCTCAATTGTACACCATTCATGTCCAAAATTGTGGAACAATCTTTCCGTGTTTGTATACATTTCGTCCCAATATTTCGTAGAAAAAAGAGACTCACTTCACAATGGGAATTTCAGGGGGGAAATTTCCCAGACTCCACAGTAAGTGACACTGTAGAATAGAACAGAATAGCTCAACTGCAAATAATAAGCGAGTAAAATGAAATAACATTTAATACATCTTCTTCCCCTAAATCCTCAAATTTGCTTCTCCCTATTTCTGGGATGGAGCATTTGCTCCAAGGCTTTTGCATGGTGTAGACGCCCCTCAGCTTCTGTATGTACTGTATATATATATATTTACGCATAATGCTTGCCATCATCGCTTTCCATTCGTCCCTGTTCTGTCTCCCTCTCTGTTTATCCCAGCTACCCCACGATGCACAGCGAATAAGACTAAAAACAATTACGCTTCTGCC
Source organism: Bimastos eiseni (assembly GCA_959347315.1). Classification (NCBI taxonomy): domain Eukaryota; kingdom Metazoa; phylum Annelida; class Clitellata; order Crassiclitellata; family Lumbricidae; genus Bimastos; species Bimastos eiseni. The sequence goes on along the minus strand of OY365807.1, from coordinate 1,046,379 downwards.
GTGAAATTTCTTTGCACTTGAGACGACGAAGGGACACGTGACCCGGAAGTAGATGCCCGATTTATGATGCAAGTAGTTGACAGACAGACGGACAGACAGACAGACAGACAGACAGATAGACAGACAGATAGACAGACAGACAGACAGATAGACAGACAGATAGACAGACAGACAGACAGACAGACAGACAATTAGAAGGATTGATCGACGCGTTGACTCCTTGGATGTTTCTGTATTTACCCATCTTTGTATTGCTCGAATATGTCTCTACTGTCGATGCATATCGCTTGCGTCTGTCTGTCTGTCTGTCTGTCTCTCATTTTCGCTTTCTCTCTCTCTCTTTCTCTCTCTCTATCTCCATGCCTCGCTCTGTCTGTCTGTCTCCCTCTCTGTCTCTTTATGTCGTTCTATTTATCTCTGTCTGTATGTCTGTCTGTCTATGTGTCTCTCTTCCTCGATGCCTCTCTCTCTCTCCGTCTCAGTGTCTCTCTATGTTGTTCTCTTTGTCTCTCTGTCTATCTATCGTGATTCCTCTCTCTAAGTCTCTCTCTGTCTCTCTGTCTCTACCTCTTTATGTCGTTATCTCTCTCCCTCTTTGTCTCTCTGTCCGTCTCTTGCTGTCTCACTCTCACTCGCCAGCTGATGGGATGATAAATTATTCTGATGAGTGGAAGAAATGGGAAAGAGAAATAAATCATAATAGAGAATAAGAGAAGGTTGAAGAGAGAGGAGAGAAACAGACAGGCAGACAGAGAGACAGGCAGACAGAGAGACAGAGAGACATATTTAGGGAGAGAGAGGGAGAAACGAGAGGGAGACAGTGAGAAATACAGAGATATAGATAGAGAGAGAGAGAGAGAAAGAGAGAGAGAGAAAATAATGCAAAGAGCCCAATATATATATATATATATATATAGGAGAGAGAGAGAGAGAGAGAGAGAGAGAGAGAGAGAGAGAAAGAGAGAGAGAGAGACACTCCTTAAAATATTGATGCAAGTGTTTCGTTTCGCTAAATCCCCGACAGGGAAGAAATTTGTTTCCCGCTTTCTGCTCCACTTGGTCCCATTTGCTCCTCCTTTGCTTCATTATGCTTCCTCTTTTCTTCTCTGTGCTCCTCTTTGCTCTCTATTTGCTTCCTCTTTGCTCCTTCTTTGCTTCCCTCAAAGGCAAACTCGAATTTTATGAATGCGCTCATCAATTCAATGACTGCATAGACTCTGCCAATGGATGATTTGATGGATTGAGATGGATAGGCCTCTATGCCAGACACGCCGAATTCAAGAAGAATAAGAAGAAGAAGAAGTCGCTAACATTTGAGACCCATTGCTGCTTAAGGACTAGCATAATGGATTACTCCTTTTCCATCTTCTATTTCTTCTCCTTCCTCTTCATCTTCTCCTTCTATGTTAGATGCAACTGCGCGTAAACAGGCGTTCCTTTTCATCGGAGCAATTGCAGCACAGTACTATACAACATAAATATCAATAGACTTTAAAAATGATGACCTATTCCTTGCTCACTGAATTGATCAGAGGTCAACTCCCTCATCACCATTCGAAGCCCAGGAGCTGGGAGTCTACATGTAGGAACTCGAAGAGCCCGACATTCATTATCTCTTTAAAATAAATTATTGTTCTTCGTTAATCTGTGAATTTTATTTACACGATGTTCTTTAGACGATTACGCAGCAAAGACGAACAGAAACTTTACAACTATACTCAGCTTTTATTGTTGCCACAGCAGAACAGTAAAAAACATGGTAGATGTACAGTTGGTAACAATTGGACGAGACCGCATGCAGGGCCTCCCTAATAGTATTATACATTCAGTGATCAGGCTGATTTCAGTAACTTGCAGTGTTGTATGCAAGACTTTAAACTTCAAGACCAAGACTAGACCGAGACAGTGAAATGCCGAGACAAAGACAGTGAGGTGCCGAGACTGAGACCGAGACACTAGGTTCAAGACAGTTCGAGACAGCAAAAGACAAGTGATCATATATAAAAGGCTGTGAAACACTAATGTATCAGCTTTTAGGAATAAGGTTCATTTTTAATTTCAATTTGAAACTTAATTATAATGTGTATCGTACCAATTCCCAAGCACAGTTTTTATATTGCCGAATTTTAACTTTTTCAATATTTCTTTTTTGGCCTATCTTCTGAATAGTATAAAGAAAGCACGTCTGAAATCTTCTAGACGATTTTAAAACAAGCAAATTCGATACCAAATACCAAAGGAAATTATAAATTTGTGCATATCCTTACTCACCCTGAGAAATTAGAAGTTGTTCCGATCGTTTCGGTTGTGGTGGTTTTTTATCAATTACAAACTAATTGCCAATAGCTATTGTTTGTAAATAGGCCTAACTTCAAATTGCGTAAACGCAAACTTCACAATTTCAGATTCTCTCTCATACATTTTTCCGCTTTAAGACAACTGAATTGATTTCAGTATCATGTGACTCGCGCGTTAACCAGGATGACCGTTTCTCGTAAATTCCGGTTTAAGTTTCTAGCGCAAAATTGTAAGACAGTTAACGCGAAATTTCTCGAGGCCGCTTGTTCGAGACAGAACAAGCTAGACTTTAACTTCAAGACAGTTTCTAAAAATTCGAGACACTACCTCGAGACACTACCTCGAGACCGAGACCAGACTGAGACAGCAGGCTTCCGAGACCGAGACACTAAAAAACTGTCTCGAGACACTGTCTCGAGACGTCCAGCGGTGTATTGCCAAATTTGTAACAAAGGGTTCGCAGTTAGTATGTCCCCTTATGCCATATCGGTCACCGCCACAGTCAGTCAAATTTCGATTAGGGGGTCTGGCGTCTGGGTCCACGAAGCTCCTTCAGCGGAGTTTCGGGTCCATCCGCCAAGCATTTTTAAGTGTTTGACGTCAAATGGAGCAAGTTTTTCTATTTCTTTTTTGTTTCGTAAGAAGTCTTTAGAATAGTCTTTTTAGTACATAAACAAATAAGCAAAATTAAATTAAATTTTTATTATTGACGCAGCAGTAGTTAGAACAGAATTAATTTGAGTGTAAATAAATCGACTACGCTAATTTCCACAATTCCTCTTCGTTTAATGAGTATTTTCTAGGTACGCTATTTTTAACTCGGGTATCATTTGCGTCCCTATGCCCTCTCAACCAGGTTTTTACATAAGGTACCGGATCAAAAGCAGTCACAGGTTTGCCCAAAATTTTTATGCTCATCAGGCACGATAAATTTGTCACCAACAATTTGTTTCTCTCATTCGTCGCAATATCGTTCATTATACTAAAGCCACGTTCAGCCTCTGCACTACTAACAGCAATAGTCTTGATTATTTTTTGCTCTCTTAATTGATTCTGGAGGTTCACTATTCCTGTTGTCAATAAAATCTCGAAAATCGTTAGTTGGAATGTAATATTTTAGTTGTTTGCTTAAATCGTTAAGCTGTCTTTCACCATCTAGCCAAGGCGCCGTAATATTGTTTGGCCATTTTTTAGATTCGAGCAAATCAAATAAAGATATTAGATGCGTATATTGTGCTGCATTTGCATCTTTAACTGCTGCTGCCATCTGGTTTGTATGTGCTGTAGACATTAGCCTGGTTTGCATGTTGTCTATCACGCTCTGATAAAGCTGCGCACGCGGTAAAGATTGTTATCTAGCACTAGTAATATTTTCGAATGGAATATTTGTAAACAGTTCCGACTCAATAGTTTCTTGCACATTGTTTTCAAAATTTCCGCCTTTTTCTTTCATCATACTAAGCGCTGCTATTGTTCTGGTTATCAAACGATCCGCAGCTCCAATGGAAATACTGCGACTTTGTAAACCCTCGCTTAAATATGTTAATTCCTGCAAAATGTCGATCATGATAGCCAGGTCAATTAAAAAGCTCAACTTTTCCATTTTTTTCTGCAAACCTTTCATGTCCGCAACACTTGAAAAATGTTTCTATAAAGCCGGATATGCATTCCACACTGCTTTTGCTGCACGTAGGCTGCACGCAACCCAACGAGGTCCAAGAACACGACCGATCCTTTGAATTTCTAAACCAAGATCTTTTGCAATATCGTTAAGCTCCAGTAGATTTTTATTGGATTGGCTATATAGGCAATACAGTTTTTCAAGAAAAATTTTAAAATGATTAACTTGTGAAATGTTTTTGATTGCATCATCCAATGCTAACTGCACTCTGTGGCATAAGCAGTGCCAAATGGTGATGTTTGGATATATATCTAAAAGCCGAGCAGCAACTCCAGCTTTACGTCCCTGCATAGTGCTGGCCCCATCACTGCAATAGCCAATCAAATGTTGCTTAAGATATGTGTCATCAAAACTCCATTTCTTCAAACATGCAAGCAACGCATTGACAATGCTTTCAGCCTTTGTGGATTCTAATTCAACTAAATCAACGAATACATTTACTGGTTTCTCTGCTGTTAATATTTCACACCGCAAATATACGATTAAAGTTGATAGTTTTGAAACTGTTGTAGCCTCATCCAATATGATGCAAATTTTTGACTGATTTGCGATTATTTTACTAAAAATAGTTTTACGCATTTGTTCAGGAATATGATGGACTATTTTTAGAGCACTGTATCGAGAATGGAGACAAATTCCACAGTCAACACCATTTTTCACTTGCAGATCAATTTCGTCAACTATATCAGACATGGGACGATTACGTTTAGCTAAACTGTATACACAATTAAACACACGAGCAGTTGCGTCAATTTGGTTTGAATTAAGTTTGTCAACAATAGTCTCAATTCTGTGGGCTTCTGTTGTTTTCAAAGTTTCAACCGATTTATTATGAGCGATTGATTTGTCATGCTGGTGCAGTTTTTTCCGTCGAGAAGCTTGTTGAACATGTTTTTCTTCACCAGCAGCCTTGACTTGAGTTTGTACCCACTGTGATGCAAGATGACAACCAATCTCTTTGTTAGTACAAATCGAACTAAATTTAGAACAAGCATTACATCCTAACAAACCATTTGATATTTTTAACCAAGGATAAAGTTGACTAAAATATTCAAGTTGCTCGGTGTTCCAACAATTTGGCATGTCGATTCGGTAGCCATCTTCTACACAAATACTTTTCTCCTCTAACACGCTAGCATCTGAGACTGATTCTAATAAACGAGGACTTTCAACAAGCTTGCTTGTAGTTTCTTCACACTTTCCTGTTGTAGTTTCAGATTGCGTGGAGTCATTAGTATTAGTATCATTGGTAGATGTTTTGGCTTGCTTGATTTTAAAATTAAAATCGCTAAGAAAAAGTTGGTTGCTACGCTTCATTTCCGGAAATTATTGTTTTATTATTATACTAATAAAAATAAAATTGACACTTTTTAAAATAGTAATTTGTTACTTGTATTTTAATAACGGGAAGTAAATAACAGAAAAAGCACACGTTGGAAGAAGCGGAATGGTTTCCGGTCAGTTATAAACAAAGATTTTCTATAATAAAGATGAGAAAGTCTGGTAATCAACAAAATTCCTACTAGCGCGACATCTAGCCAGTGACTTGTTGTTCTGAGTTTCACTTTTTTGCTTAGAGCTGAATTTCGCTATATTTTTGCCGAAAGGCTAAACTGTAAAGTAATATTTATGCAATTTATATAAAAATTTGTAGAAACGGACATTTTTTTCAATTAAAAAAATTTTGATGTTTTTGAAATTAGTAGTTGATTTTAGGCATATTTATTATTTTGAACTAACGGTTCGCACGAACCTGACCGAACCGGCTCCAAACCACCGCTGGAGACGTCTCGAGACCGAGACACTGTCTCGAGACCATTCAACTCTGGTAACTTGTCTATTTATTTTAAAATTATAATGTCTTTGATGAATGGAAATACACGCAAAAATGACTTTGATTTCTACTAAAAAAGGTAAACAAAATTTCTATTGATATTACATGCAACATGTTCAAACAATGATGGCGCGTCGCAATGTGACACAATATTTCCCCACGTACGCAATGTGATACACAATATTCAAAAAGTTTCATGTAATATTAAGCAAAGGCAATTTCTAATTTAGTTTGGACATAGAATACATTTTCAGTCTGTTTTCGAACTTGTGCAATGTAGGGAGGCAGGTTAGTACATTCGGGAGTTAATCCAGAAAATAGGTCGAAAAATGCGGATATTTTTCCGTTTGATGTAGTGATATTTATGCGCGTGCGATGTTGATGATACTTTGACAAGGAACGGGTCGAGTGGTCATGTACTTTAGAGTTTATGTGAAATTACATATCAAATTTATCGGGTATAGGCGCATTACTATGGACCTTGAACATGAATAATATTTTCAAAAGGCAATATTTGTAAATTAGGGTATAGGTTCTTAGTATGTGCTCTTCTTGGCTCGTTGCATAAGACTCTCAAGTCACGCTTCTGGAGAAATGTTAGACAAGCCAAGCGAGAGCGATAAGTAGATGCCCATATAAGGTTGCAGTAGAATAGGTAGGGATATATTATCGAGTAGTATAAGGATACTAGTGCATAGCGTGGCAAGAGACGTCGTATGTGAGAGATTATGCCAATGTTTTTTGCCAACATTTCTTATATTTCAGTTATATGTTCATTCCAAGTTAAGAGTTCATCAATTTGAACCCCTAACAAAGCCAAACAATGGGTCCTAGTACCAACCGTCCTCATCTGTTTTCTTTTCCACCAAATCCTCTCTACGCTTACTTTTCTCCTCTTGCACTCCTATTCTTTTCCATCTCCTCTCATCGCTCTTGATTGTTTATCATCAACTCCAGCGCCATCTCCTCTCATCCTTAATAGTAATGTCATCCATCCATCCATTCATCCATCCATCCATTTTTTCTCAGCTCTTCAGTATTCGACCACAATATATCGCAACAGTCAGTCAGTTAATCGTCCGACAGTCGGTCGGTCGGTCGGTTGGTCAATCAGTCAGTCAGTCAGTCGGTCGGTCGATCAATCAGTCAGTCGGTCAACCGGTCGGTCGGTCTGTCGATTGGTCAGTCAGTCAGTCAGTCAGTCAGTCAGTTAGTCAGTCAGTCACTCAGTCGGTCGGTCGGTCGGTCAGTCAGTTAATTAGTTAGTAAGTCAGTCAGTTAGTCAGTTAGTCGTCAATTCGACTGATTGTCGGTCGGCCAGTCAGTCAGTCAGTCAGTCAGGTCAACAATTAGCTCTTCTTCTTCTTCTTTATCTTCTTTATCTTCTTCTTCTTCACCTCCTCCTCCTCCACCAACTCCTCCTATTCCTCCTCTTCCCTCTCCTTTCCAGTACCACCAACTTCTCCTCCACCTTCTGCTGCTCCATTTCTCCTCTTCCCCTCTCTCCACTTCCAGCTCATTCGCCTCTTCCTCCTCCATTTCACCTACTCCTATCTCCTCCTTCCCCTCTTCCTCCTCCTCCCCTTCCTCCTCCTCCTCCTCCTCAATCTCATCTATTTCTCATCACCCTCTCTATCCTCCTTGTGTTTATCGTCGTCGTCGTCCTCCTCCTCCATTCCTCCTTCTTCTCTTCCTCTCCCTCCTCCTGCTGCTTATCCTCCTCCTCTTCTTCCGCTATGTCTTCTTCGTCAGCATAATATATCCTTCTGCTGGTTTCGTTGAAAGACTCGTAAGAGAGACTCGCAAGTGAATCGTGTTTTGAGCAGGTGCTGCCATCTGGCAGCCAGTTAATAATTCATATGTAGCCAATGTCTGAATAGAAAACTTCGACGACAAACCAATTACGAATAATTCGGGAAGAAAACCATCTCCTCTCCATCTCCTCCTCCTTCTCCATCTCTTCCACTCTATTACTTCCGCTTTCCAATCCATCGTTCAATGCTCTTATTCAGTTAGGTTTCCACCTCTCTTCGAATCTAAGGACATGGTCGATAATGTACGCACTCTCTCTATGTCTCTCTCTGTTTCTCTCTGTCTCTCTCTGTTTCTCTCTGTCTGTCTGTCTCTCTCTGTCTGTCTGTCTCTCTCGCGCTCTATTTCTCTGTCTGTCTGTCTCTCTCGCTCTCTCTCTGTCTCTCTCTCGCTGTCTCTCTCTCTCTATCCGTCTGTCTGTCGGCGGCCTGTCTGTCTTTTTGCCTGTCTGTCTGTCTATCTGTCTGTCTATCTATCTATCTATCTATCTATCTATCTATCTATCTATCTATCTATCTATCTATCTATCTATCTATCTATCTATCTATCTATCTATCTATCTATCTATCTATCTATCTATCTATTTATCTATCTATCTATCTATGGTGTGGCACAGTGGCCGGTCGGTTAGAGCGGTCAGCCCGTAACGTTTAGTGTGTGCTGAGCGCGCGGGATCCAGTCTCGTCCAGGGGGTCACTGTGTAGGGACCTTGAGCAAGTCCTTCGCGCACCATTGCTCTGCAGTACCACTGCAATAGCGCCGTCGAGGCATGTGTGTGCACTTCTGAGCAAAAGATGTTGGAAGAAGGATGGTATCAAATTTTGGAGATATCTGTCTGTCTATCTATTATTTATATTTTGAATTTGGTATTTAATACTTTAGAGAAGCATTTAATATATTATTAAGAAATAGAGACCTGATCAGTTTGGCAATAAAATAAAACAATATCTGACATGTTATCCATTTAAATACAGGCATTTAAAATGTCAGGATTAAATGACAATAATTAATATTTTAATAATTAAATAAACCAAATCCAATCCATCTAATCCAACCCAATCAATCAATAAATCGATAAATCATTAAATCAATCGATCGATCAATCCAATCGAGCAACCGATCTACTAATCGATTAATCGATCGACCGATCAACCTATCAATCGATCAATTAATCAATCAATCGATCATTCGGTCATTGGGTAGTCTATCAATCAATTCAAGATTCATAGTGCAACATCCAAATGTCATAACAATACAACGTACAATGTCTGTGCAAAATTGCATGCTTGTATCACAAAGTGCAGTTATATTCCTTTGCGTCTGTACTATCAGTGAAATAGCGCTTCCTCAAGAAATCTAACAGAAAACAATATAATCTAATCTAATGTGAACTTGACAGACAGACAAAGACAGACACACAGAGACACACACAGGCAAACACGGACACACACACAGACACAGATGAAACGCGAGATGTGGATGCGATATTGTTCTGACCGCGTACTGGTGAAAGGTCGCAGCATCTTCACCCAATGACTAATACAATATTCGTGAATATGAAATCAAGGCAGGAGACACGAATGAAGGAAGGGAGGATGAGGAGGACGAGATGATGATCCTAGGTACATTACGTAGTATAATTGGGCGATGGAAAATAAATTATCAACGATCCACTGATTACGAAGTCGTTTTTATGAACACTGTGTAGGAACATTTGGACAAAAGTCTAAGGTTTGAGATGAATCTAAGCATCTCAATTATTATTTTTATTATGTTTATCATCATCGTCATCGTCATCGTCATCGTCGTCGTCGTCGTCGTCGTCATCATCATCATCATCATCATCATCATCATCATCATCATCATCATCATCATCATCATCATCAATATTATTATTATTATTATTATTATTATTTTCATTATTGTTAATATTATTATTATTATTATTATTATTATTATTATTATATTATGCTGTTATCGCCCAGGTGGGCGAGCTAAGTGAGTGGTGGCAATGTCCCGAAGAGGCAGGCGGCGTACCCACGCTGAAGAACAACCGAGATATGCTGGAACAGAAATGACGTCTCCATTGGATCGTGGGTTGCAGCACTCGTTCGACTACCCAACTCTGAGATGAACTGCAGTCTTTCACTGCTCCAAGCGCCGCCGGATTCCAAGGAGAGGGCTACGAAGTCGTGGGTGTTGGTTATGGTGGAATACTTGGTCCTCTTCGTCTTAGCTGCGAGTTCGGCTGCATCGCCAGCTCTGATAGATATGTCGACAAGATGTGACTTGGCGTAGGTGTCGGGCACTTTCACATCCCATGCCAGACATCGACCACGTGTCCAAGGAATGAGCGTGACGCCGTCCGGGCGCTTTCCATCTTCTCTTAGCAAGCCGAGAGGTTCCTTTTGCGCTGGAATCCTCGCTCTGCCAAGAGCTCTCCGGATGACATCGTTCAACATGCTATGTCGTTGATGTTTTCCGCTGCCTCTTCTACAAATTAGTCCATAGAGCCCTTTTGCGTCGACATTGGCGACACAAATGTGGCTCGCAGAGCGTCGTTCCTAACCTCAACCCGGCTGCCAGTCGTACATCCTCGTTAGGGCAGTCACAGGGGGCGCTAGCATCCAGTCTCCAGAATGAGGTGCTCGTGAGACCAGCAGGCGAGCACGGTCACATGGATTGTTATTGGACTCCAGCAGACCTTTCCATGCCTTGTCTGTGAATCGGAGGTCCCATTCTTTCTGGCGATGACTCGCTGCTCCTGTTGGTGGTTCTGCATCTGTGAGGGTCTTCCAAGCGTTGAGTGCTGAACTCGCAAGTTCATATGGTTCCTCAGCAGACTCTGTTGGCAGGATTCATGCCTGGAGTTCGCTTGTACTAGCAGCAGAAGTCAGAAAGGCAGAAAGTGCCAGCGTAGATGCACAACGAACTCCCAGACCACCATCTCTTACCGGCAAAGATGCCTGGAGCCAACGGTCATTGTCAAGGTCCACATTTAAAATGGTTGACAGTCCTTCTCTCAGCAGTTGATCAAACCGAGCCAAGCCCGGGCAATCAGCGCAGACGGCTGTGCGCAGACTGTACAAGAGCTTCGGTACACTTAGACTGTTTCTCAAGAGAACCAGAGTGTCATGTGTATTAAGCAAGGACAATCTTCCGATTGCCCTCTCGAGGTCATTGGCCTTTGAATTAACAACCATGTTCACAGCTGGACCTGGAATCAGAGGTGCACCCAACAAGGTCATGTCCTCGAGGGCTATGCTCGTGAACTCTTGAAACGCAGGGTCATTGTTCGGTATCTCTGTGTTGTGACCCGCGATTTCGCATTTGCTGCGGTTCAATAGCAATCCCAGATTCTTTGATTCCTGCTCGATTAATTGAACGTCGTCGGCCACTGTTTCCTTGTTACCTCCCAATGTCAGGTCATCCAGATATCCGATACGCAGATCCGATCGAAGCTTCATCAGAATCGGTTGCAGCACAAGACAGAATTCCAGAGGTCCCAAAGGATCGCCTTGCTGCCTTCCTTCTTCGGATCGAATTATGTTTGAACTATAGCGCAACAGTGGACGGTTTGAATAGGCAGCGTGAGCAAAGTTGTAGAGCTCTGGGATATCTCTAGCAACTGCCTCTAAAAGACAATCTCTGCGTAGAGTGTTGAAGGCACTGGCGAAGTCGAGCTTCACTAAGACGCTGTCTTCAGGCATTGTGGTTATCCAACGACGTGTCGCATGGACAGCTGCCTCAGCGCCTCCTGGAATGCCTACCCCAAGCTGAATGGGGGCGAGCAGTTGAGACAGCCTTGTTACCGCATGCGAATTAGCGTACTTTGCCGCCAGACGACGCCATGTGTAGCCCACGGCGATCGGTCTTATGCCTCCGTCCTTCTTGCTCAGGGCTAGAAGGTTTGCCCCATAGATGACCCCATTCACCTCTTCGGATAGACCTCCCTTTAGGAGCAGATTGACAAGGTCAGATAGATGTTGCCCGATGTTGTCATCTACTCCATAGGCCATCAGATCCTTTAAGTGTTGTGGAGTTATGCCATCTGGACCACCAGCCGAACCCGCAGGGAAAGAGGAGATTGCCCTAGCGACATCTTCTTTAGAAACTTGAAGTGGGATGAAGCGATCGGAACTGTCTGGATCACATGGGGTTCTCCTGTCCGCTGGTGCAGGCGGGTGCTTTTTCTTAAGCGCGGCCAGAGTTTCAGGTGTGTCCAGTGCCGGTTTATCCTCGCTGCAGATGAGACGGATGACTGCTTTGAAATTGCCTTCCTCCAGCTTGCTTGCAACTGTTGAGGCTAAATACCTGGCTTGGTCGCACTTAGCGGACTTGAGCTTACGACTTGACGTCGATGGCAATTCATCGTTAGTCGACTGGTCTGGCCCCTGCAGTCCCCCATTCAGTAATGCGGGACAAAATCATCTTGGTCATATTGTGCTTTCGTCCACCTCTTCTTGGCTTCACTAGTACAGTTCCACCGAAGGCCAGCAATTCGAACCATTTTGCAACGCAATTTGGTTCTCTTACAATTGCTTGGATTATATCGGCCAGGAGAGCAGCACAAGATGGCCTTGCTGTTTTTGGGATTCTCTTAACGAGAAGACCGGGTGAAGCAGGATGTGAGAGGTGAGAAGCGATCTGCCCAACGTCCGTTGACACAACCCGTGAGAAAGAGATCTGCACGCTAGTGGTGGAAGACGACTGTATTGTGATATTATGCTTTAAAGGGCCGTCCACCGGTGGCTGGTCAGAACCTGGACAAGGGGCGGTTCGAGGGCCATGCCGGTGCATCGTGCCATCTGAGGCATGGGTTTTGAAGGACAACCAAACACACCCCGCAAACCCCCTGGCCCTTACAAGGTTTTTGACTCATCTGAGTTTCAATTCGGTATGTTTTCAAATGCGCCGCCATTTGAACAGTAATCGTTGCCATTGGCAACGTTGACGTCGCTGGCCTTAGAGCATGGCAAGCGGCCATCAATTCAAATGCACGGCTACATATAAGTTGAAACGAAAGTTTGACAAACCAATTTTGTTGTGGTCTTGGCGAATAAGATGTGGTGATATAATCAATCGGGTCACGAGTTGTTAATCCATTAGACGATGCTAAAAACCAACTCTGACGATTACTCGTTACGCGGTATTTTTGCTAAATAGTCGGGCATTACAAATTATCCGCCCACCATGTCCGCCCACCATATCCGCTCCATAATAATAATAATAATAATAATAATAATAATAATAATTATTATTATTATTATTATTATTATTATTATTATTTATATTATTATTATTATTAATTTTTTTATTATTGTGTTTGTTATTGTTGTTATTATTTTTATTGTTACTATTACCACTTTTGTGCATTTGTTGCATCTAATTATATAGCATCAATTGATGAGGTTGAACAATTCTTTGTGAACAAATCTTTACATGCTTAGTCACATATACAGACAGACAATTCGGACAGACACACAGACAGACAGACAGCCAGCGAGACAGACAGACAGACGGACGGACCGATAGACGGACACGCAGACAGAAACACAGATAGACACAAAGACAGACACAGAAATCGGCCCTCATAAGAAAGATCCACGTAACTGAAAATTTGACCGTTTTGAGTTAGATGCAGTTTTAGCATGCTATGATGGTCTTACACCTTGGTAGGAAGTATGAAACTTCTATCTCAATTAATCATGGAGATATAGCACTTTATAATTCCACGTATCTGCAGTCATGGCATCTAATACTAAGTAAGAACAACGCATCTGCACTTGCGTTGTTTCTTGCTAGTACGACATAGCGTCATTCACAGATACGTCATCATTCGTGCTTCTCGCGCATGCGCAAATGGCACTTGCGTGCAATGCTTTCATAACATTTCACGGATTTTAGTTATTACTAACTTAATTTATTCATTTATTACATTGCAACGGTAATCAAAATTGGAACTAAAATTCTTATATTGTAGTTTCAAACATTTCGAATGATTTAAATGAAGTTGAATGAACTTTGTTTCAGATATCGGATGATTCTTTTGTAGACTTAATCGACTCTGCGAGCCTCACGTTTTAACATTATGGTGACATATTATTTAGTTTTGATATTGCGACCCAGAATATTAAAAAATCATTAAGACGCGATACGAATAAAAAAATAGAGATTATTCTGTAATTGTTGTGATTAATTTATGTAAGTTTGATATCTGCTGGCTATATACTAGGCCTACACAGCGCTTTCGTGCAAGATTTGTCTTGTCAAAGCGCTTTATAAATGCCTAGTTGTGTTGTGTTGTATGCGGACGCAGATTTAACACATCCATCTATCCAGTTACCGGTTCGTCAACTAGACTAAATGTCCCAACTTCTCATAATCAGCCTTTCATGTATTTAACTAGTCCACAATATCTATATTTTCTGGTTTTCTCTTAATTTTATTTTCATTGCTGGCTAAGCATCCAGTTGTTTTTTTCTTTTCTTTTAGTTTAGTCATTTCTTTATTGACATTACTTTTGCATACTGTTCTACATAAGTCGTGTTTTTTTGTATTACATAGGCTGTCAGCTGTACGTAGAAGCCCCTGGCTAGCGAGATCATTCGCTCTCTTAAAGGGGGGGTCCCCTAAGCAATATTAATACTTTTAGTTTGGTTTTATTATTATGTTCACTGTATTTTTTGCATAGGTGTTCCTCTGTTCTTCCAATCAGGCTAAGAATAAAGGATTTGAATGCTCATCCCTTCAAATAGGCCTATTTTGGGTTCTTTCACCCCTTGGCTGTATCATTATTTTTATAGAATTCGAGAGGCGCTACATAAATGTTTGGTTACATTGCTTTTATTTTATTTCGGAGACGCCTAAGGATTTTCCTGTCCCCTTTTCCTAGCACAGACGTCCGTTGAGAGTGCAGCTGATTCGAGCGGCGCCATATAAATGTGTTATTTAAAGGTACTAATTCGAGCGGCGATATATAAATGTTTGGTTACACTATATTACTCACCCTTTCACCTTGCCAGTTTCGGAGACGCCGTAAGATTTTCCTGTTCTCTTACCCAACCACAGACACCCGTTGAGAACGCTGCTTATTGGAGCGGCGCTATATAAATGTTTGGTTTACATTACATTTTGATCTCAATTGTAAGTAGCGTATTATTGTTGAATAATTCCACTTCAAAATATGATTTTTTGCAGATGCGTTGTTCTTAAGAATTATTGGCTTAATATCATCAGTGGTCGGTACTAAGTAAAAACACATAATCGCTAATTATCAATATTAATGAGAGAATATGGTATAAAAAAAATCTCCGAGAAAATGGCGGATACTTGTTACAGATAATGGTTAAAAACAATAGAGAATATAAATATGTTATCAACTTGGCAGAAAGCAATTTAGCTTTTTGAGCATTTTGCAGATACGTGGTTCTTTCTTATGAGGGCAGAAATGGACACAGACAGACGGACGACCAGACAGACAGACTAATTCACAAGGTAGGAGGCTTGTATCTCTACTCTCCGTGTTACAACCCTCCCGCCCTAACAACTCTGCAATCGCAACCCAGCTTTTGCTTATTTAATCTCTCCTCTTTCCTATTCCTCGCTTTCTCACTCCATCTCTTCCCTTCCTCTCACTCCATCTCTTCCCTTCCTCTCACTCCATCTCTTCCCTTCCTCTCAATCCATCTCTTCCCTTCCTCTCTTTCTCACTCCATCTCTTCCCTTCCTCTCTTTCTCACTCCATCTCTTCCCTTCCTCTCTTTCTCACTCCATCTCTTCCCTTCCTCTCTTTCTCACTCCATCTCTTCCCTTCCTCTCTTTCTCACTCCATCTCTTCCCTTCCTCTCACTCCATCTCTTCCCTTCCTCTCTTTCTCACTCCATCTCTTCCCTTCCTCCCTTTCTCACTCCATCTCTTCCCTTCCTCTCACTCCATCTCTTCCCTTCCTCTCACTCCATCTCTTCCCTTCCTCTCACTCCATCTCTTCCCTTCCTCTCACTCCATCTCTTCCCTTCCTCTCTTTCTCACTCCATCTCTTCCCTTCCTCTCTTTCTCATTCCATCTCTTCCCTTCCTCTCTTTCTCACTCCATCTCTTCCCTTCCTCTCTTTCTCACTCCATCTCTTCCCTTCCTCTCTTTCTCACTCCATCTCTTCCCTTCCTCTCTTTCTCACTCCATCTCTTCCCTTCCTCTCACTCCATCTCTTCCCTTCCTCTCTTTCTCACTCCATCTCTTCCCTTCCTCTCTTTCTCACTCCATCTCTTCCCTTCCTCTCTTTCTCACTCCATCTCTTCCCTTCCTCTCTTTCTCACTCCATCTCTTCCCTTCCTCTCACTCCATCTCTTCCCTTCCTCTCTTTCTCACTCCATCTCTTCCCTTCCTCTCTTTCTCACTCCATCTCTTCCCTTCCTCTCACTCCATCTCTTCCCATCCTCTCTTTCTCACTCCATCTCTTCCCTTCCTCTCTTTCTCACTCCATCTCTTCCCTTCCTCTCTTTCTCACTCCATCTCTTCCCTTCCTCTCTTTCTCACTCCATCTCTTCCCTTCCTCTCACTCCATCTCTTCCCTTCCTCTCTTTCTCACTCCATCTCTTCCCTTCCTCTCTTTCTCACTCCATCTCTTCCCTTCCTCTCACTCCATCTCTTCCCATCCTCTCTTTCTCACTCCATCTCTTCCCTTCCTCTCTTTCTCACTCCATCTCTTCCCTTCCTCTCACTCCATCTCTTCCCTTCCTCTCTTTCTCACTCCATCTCTTCCCTTCCTCTCACTCCATCTCTTCCCTTCCTCTCACTCCATCTCTTCCCTTCCTCTCTTTCTCACTCCATCTCTTCCCTTCCTCTCTTTCTCACTCCATCTCTTCCCTTCCTCCCTTTCTCGCTACATCTCTTCCCTTCCTCTCACTCCATCTCTTCCCTTCCTCTCTTTCTCACTCCATCTCTTCCCTTCCTCTCTTTCTCACTACATCTCTTCCCTTCCTCTCTTTCTCACTCCATCTCTTCCCTTCCTCTCTTTCTCACTCCATCTCTTCCCTTCCTCTCACTCCATCTCTTCCCTTCCTCTCTTTCTCACTCCATCTCTTCCCTTCCTCTCTTTCTCACTCCATCTCTTCCCTTCCTCTCACTCCATCTCTTCCCTTCCTCTCACTCCATCTCTTCCCTTCCTCTCACTCCATCTCTTCCCTTCCTCTCTTTCTCACTCCATCTCTTCCCTTCCTCTCTTTCTCACTCCATCTCTTCCCTTCCTCTCTTTCTCACTCCATCTCTTCCCTTCCTCTCTTTCTCACTCCATCTCTTCCCTTCCTCTCACTCCATCTCTTCCCTTCCTCTCTTTCTCACTCCATCTCTTCCCTTCCTCTCTTTCTCACTCCATCTCTTCCCTTCCTCCCCATTTCCTCCTACTCCTCCTCATTTCCTATCTCTCTCCTTCTCTTGCTCATTTTCCTTTCCATTTTTTCTTTTTTCTCTTCATACTTCCTCTTCCTCTTTCTTGTATTCCATATGCCACAATATCTCCTCTTCCTCCTTTTCCTCCTCTCCATTCTCCTTTCAGCACTCCTCATTTTCTTCACCCTTCGCCTACCTCTTCTCCTCTTCCTCCTCATTGCCATTTCCTCATCCTCATTGTTATTCTCGTCCTCTTCCTCCTTCTATTCCTCCTCCTCCTTCTCTTTCTCTTCCTTCTCCATTTATCCACCCAGCCAGTCATAAACCGCTGGCATCTGTGACCGCATTGGGGTGCAACACTAAGCCAAACAGCCAGTAGCATCACCAGCGTCCGCATCTCGATGCTCTCGAGCCACAGCAGCAGCAGCAGCAGCAGCGGCAAAGGCTGCGACAACCGCCATATAGGCAGCAGCAGCAGCAGAGACAAAGATTGATGTCATTTGCAGATGAACGACTGAAATACACATCACAATACATACGCTGCAGTTGAAAACCCGTCTCCATCTCATCCTCCTTCTCTTCCTCCTCCTTTTCCCCTTCCACCTCTTCCTTCTCTCCTGTTCTCTGTCCTGCTACTCTTTTCCTCTCCCTACACTACCTCTTATTTATCTCTTCCTCCTAATCCTCCAAATCTCCATCCTCATTCTTCGTCTTCTTATTCGCCGTCTCCTCCTCCATTACTGTAAATCCCAGTTCAATACCTCTTCCTCTTCCTTGCTTTCTACGTCTTCCTTCTCCTTTCACTCTCCTCTTTCTTCTGCTCCTATTTCTTCTCCTCCTCTTTCTGCTTACATTATTCCTCTTCTTCCTCTTACTTCACCTAATCCACCTCTTCCACCTAATGTTCATTTGCTCTATTTCCTCAGGCAAATCCTCTTCCAATGTATCTTCCACTCCTCGTCATGGCTCTTCCTTACTCGTTCCCAGACTCCACACAGCGTATCTCTTCCGTTGCGCCATATGTCTTTGTTCGCCTCTGCCCATCTCTTTGTCTCTCAGCATCTACATGCATGCATCTCTACCTGTCCCTTCGTTTGCCTAAGTTTCTGTTCTCCTTTCGTATGTCTCACTCTGTCTCAACCATGCAATTGTAGATCTCGTTCTATTCCTGCTGTTCCTTAGTAAGCCTCACTTTGTCGCTGCCGTCTCTTTATATGTCTCACTATGTCTCTGCTGTCCCATCACATGTATCACTCTGTCTAAGCTGTTTCTTAGTAAGCCTCACTTTCTCACTCTGCCTTTGCTCTTTCTCTGTGTGTCTCATTCTGTCTCTGCTATCTATTCCTATGTATCACTCTGTCTTTGCTATCTCTTCCTATGTATCACTCTGTCTTTCTTTCCCTCTGTGTGTCTCATTCTGTCTCTGCTATCTCTCCATCTCTGTCTCTGCTATCTCTCCATATGCATCCCTCTGTCTCTGCTGTCCTCTGTGTGTCTCACTCTGTTTCTGCTATCTATTCCTATGTATCACTCTGTCTTTGCTATCTCTTCCTATGTATCACTCTGTCTTTCTTTCCCTCTGTGTGTCTCATTCTGTCTCTGCTATCTCTCCATCTCTGTCTCTGCTATCTCTCCATATGCATCCCTCTGTCTCTGCTGTCCTCTGTGTGTCTCACTCTGTTTCTGCTATCTCTTCCTATGTATCACTCTGTCTTTCTTTCCCTCTGTGTGTCTCACTCTGTCTCTGCTATCTCTCCATATGCATCCCTCTGTCTCTGATTTCCCTTTGTATTTCTCACTCTGCCTTTGCTCTTTCTCTGTGTGTCTCATTCTGTCTCTGCTATCTCTTCCTATGTGTCACTCTGTATTTCTTTCCCTCTGTGTTTCTCATTCTGTTCTCTGCTAACACTTACTACGTATCACTCTGTCTTTGTTGTCCCTCTGTGTGTATCACTCTGTCTCAGCTATCTCTTCCTATGTCTCATTCTTTCTTTGCTGTATCTTTGCGTGTCTCACTCTGTCTCTGCTTGTCCCATTCTGCCTCTCTCCATCCATATCTCTGCTCGTTTCGTTGAAACCATCTTCTGACGGTTGCGGCGGCGCGTGGACAGCATCGTCGTCTGTCTTCGGCTGCTGCTGCTGCTGTTGATGCTGGCGGCACAGAAATCGTGCGCATACGCCGCATCCGCCGAACGAACTATAGCATCAATTTGAGAAAATTTATGCCAGTCGTTCTCGCTCGCGATTACTCGTCCACATCAGTGGCGCCTACTGTACGCACACCTCGCCACAGCCCACAGCGACTGTACGACCAGTTGTACACGCGATGTACATTATAATAACAGTTACATCTGCTCCACTGGCGGTCCAAGTCGACGGGATTTTTGCGCTCAATTCCGGATTTATAGCGGTTCGCAGAGGACGATAAAATCAGCGCAGATTTGTCGCAAGGCGGCACGAGTGTCGTTTGTCGGTGTTGGAGAGACTAGCCATTGTTGGCGTCTAAGGAAGTCTCTTTGCGGATTTAAAGCCTAACCGGAAGTCGCTTCTTGCGTGTTCTTACCTACGGTGACGTCATTCCGATCACGTGTTCTGCTTTTCTGGATGTGGCTTTCAAGGATTTGTAACACATTTGGATTACGATTCAGGGAAAGAGGAGAGAATCAAAGATCCGAAGAGACAGAGTCAAAGAAAATGAGTCCGATTTAGAGAGACAAAATAAGAGATTCTTTGAGAGAAATACAAGCGATTTAGATAGCAAAATATAGAAAAATTTAGAGAGTATCTGACGGAGTTGACATGAGGAAGTTTTAAAGATTTACGGAGAATAACAGAATCGTACGACAGAAATCTAAAGGATTTAGAGATATCTCAGAATTGAGCAGACGGTGTTACCCGGTGGGGATCAGCATAATCGCTGTAGCCAACATCAAATGAGTGACGTCATTCGGCGAAATATCCGCCGCCTTTCCATGATGCAAATCCGTTTTGCTTGGAGCTGATATCTTCAACGCACGCTCCTAGTTCCTTCCGTTGGAGTTCTTGTTCCTTTTCCGATTCGTTGTATGTTCCTCGCTCATTGCGAGATGGAGCCAGCGTCGCCACGACAACAACATGCACCGGATGTTGATATGCACTGCTTCCGGTCGTAGGAGTGGCTATCTATCGGTCGATCCGTCGGTTGGTAACATAGGCAGGAAGTGGGGAGAATGAGGAACCGATCGTTCTCCAAGTATCTCTCGTTTAAATACGTTTCATGGTCGAGCCCAGTGAAGGTCCTTCTTCTTCTGATTCTCACAGTCAGTGCCACCTTGAACAACAGGAAGCGGCCGCAAGGTGTGGCATTGGCCGCTGCCTTCGGAATAGCACCACTTCCCATTCGAATACCCATCGGTAAGTATTCAAAGTTAGAAGCGCTATATCATGTCTTCATACGTACGTCATGAATACAACCCATCCTATTTATCTATCATGGTCACACAATATGGTTCTGTTGAAGGCCGATCCTCTCTTCGACCAGCATCTACTGGAAAGGATGATGTTCCCAATAAAAGTCTCATCTTTGGCCGGCGTTCGTTCACTATTGCCGGTCCCACATTCATCTGGAACTCTTTCCACCTCCTAATTTCCGCTGATCTATCTCTTTCGCTCTAAACTAAAAGCTCAAATCTCCATGTTTACTTTGAACTCTTACGGTTACCCGTTCACGCAGCGCGCACTTCTGAACCATGTAAAGAGGACATTGTCAAATTTTACAGTTGTATTGTATTTAAGTTTCTTCCTTCATCACATAGCATCTCTGTTGAGAGAAATATAATCAGCAAAATTAAAAATAATCGAAAATTAAGACAGAATAGGCGCATACAATATCATGCAATAGTCTAAACGAAACTATTTATACACGACAGTAGAAAATGACAACGCAACATAGTTCAACATTTTTGAGCACATTTAACAAGTCATACAATACACAATAATTTATAAAGTACGATACTTAAAAAGCCAGACGATTCACTGTCAGTACAAACAGACGTTGAAAAATGAAGCTTCGATACAGTAATTTTTTTTATCTATGCATCCATGTCATGAGAAAACTCAATACTTTGTTCAATCAGATGTCTTCTTAATTCTTACACCCCTCTTAACATTCTGATTTTATCGTCGTCTGTCGTTGAACATCGATGTCTCACTGTCATAGATTCCTTTCCTTCGCGTTGATGTTCTTATACATAGGGAACCGATTATCAATGTTCGGACTATCGTAATCGTAATCTCCAAACTGCTAAAGCGCCAATTAAAAGCCTTGCGCAGTAGGGTGTCCCATAAAGTGGTCACTTTTGAAATTGCAAAGTCTCACCTGCCAAAAAGTTTCCTTGATGGCAAATAATTTAGCAGAAAAAGTTTCAATTTTTGGGGAAAACATTTAGGGGTCCCCCAAAGGGCTCTAAAATATCATAAAGTGCATCACATGATGTCCTGATTATTACTAATGTTTTTCATCAAATATTACTTGATTTTTGAATTTCTTTGCAGTACAAATCCTTTTTCATTGAGAATAAGTTCATCATAAATAGAAAATTTAATGAAGAGCTGCAATCACATGGATCAGAAGCAGGAACTGCAGCAGACAATGTAGTACTTGAACAGCTACAGTTTTGGCATTGTGAGTCTTGTGTTGTGGGAATGTGTTCTTATACCACAGCATCTAACACAGGAAGGTTGAATGGTGCATGTACTATACTAGAATGCTTGATAGGAAGAAACTTGTTTTATCTGGTTTCTAGGCATCGTTTGTTTGAGGTGATGCCTTCTAATGCCTTAAATGTTTTAAAGCAATCTAATGTCTAGGACCATTAACAGGGTCAGATATTCTGTTTTTCATAAGGTTTCGTGAAAACGGGTCCAAATTAAACGATCATCATGTTCAGTAGCAAAAAATGCCGAAGAGAGTAGCGACATATAGGACTTTAAAACATTTCTTTCTATCACCTTGGCTCACAGAGTGTCACCCTCGAGAAGAATACCACAAATTCCTTAGCCTTGCCGTTTTGATGGTGGGACTGGATGCACACAACACCACTCTTATTCGGAAGCCTGGTGCTCTTCATAGAGCGCGTTGAATGGCCAAGGTCATTTACTCGATGAAAATTGAGTCGCTGTATACAGCGGGAATGATCTGTTTAACAGCTCGTGAATTACAAGGATTACAAAGCTTCAACCATTTTGTTGTCAGTATTCATTCTATCCCGGCTTACTGCTATATCTGCAGCTGACGTCCACTTTAAATGTATGATATCTTGTAAATAGGAGATTGCAGGCATATGATGACTATGGTCTCAGCAGTAATGGACTTAAAGCAATGCAGCTCCATTCATGGTACTCAAGTCTGGAGCTTACAACTGTTGCGCTGTCCTTCGATCTTTTAACGACTGACGACGAGAAAGCAAGCTTGGTACTCAAACACTCAATATGATCTCATCTATGTATTTCTAAAAGTATCTTCCAAACAACAGGCATTGACGACGACTTTCTCGAGAGTCATGCTGCTAGTTAGCCATTTGGGATGTCGTTCAAGGACGATGTTATAGTTTACAACTTGACATTTCAAGATAATTATTCCATGAATTCAATTTCTGCAATATAATTTTACTCTTATTCACAATTTAAAACTATAGCTAAACATGCAGTTACACTGTACAGTGCAATAAGAACGTCTTCGGGTGACTATTGCAAGCTGTATATTTCTGCATGAAACCTTTACTTTGCAATGCATCAATTATCTATGTTTTGACTTTTGGTCTATGATATCCATACTTTTTTTCTAGAAAAAAAGGTGCCGGAACGCATCTGTATTGGCGAAAGAAATGTCGCTAAAATTAGCTGCGGTATCAAATAAAATAAATTTTACAAGACACAATGATCACAATCTATACACTTGCTTATGAATTTTAGAATGTAACAAATTGAATAGTTAAGTTTTTATATAAAATTCCAGAGTTTTTGCACAACTAACATTTTTATTTTTTACTTTTCGAAAAAAATATTCCGGAACGCCGGTATGGCGCATTCCGACTGAAAAAAACACTGGCGATATCTATGTTTTTTTTTCTAAATTTGCGTCGTCACGAGTTGACTGATGTTTTTTGTAGTATTGTGCTGTGGTATTTAAGAAAGTAAGTTATAAATTTAGTAAAATTTGAAACCATAAGAAATGGAAAAAGACAAACAGCAAACCGTCTCTGACTATTAAGACTATCAAATTGTTGGTCCCATTTTCGACTCCCTATTTGTGTTAAGTGACTTTTTCAGTCTTGTCAGTAGGCCTAATAAACACTGAACAGAGAAACCGAGTAGATGTTAATGCTTCGTCTCACAGAAACAACATTTCTGCCACATAGGCCATATATTATCACATCTTCTAACAAATAAGCAGCAGCAGATGTCGCACTAACCAAAAGTGGTAAGTTTATAATGTTACATTTAATAAATAAAATACTATTGGTATTTATTTATATGTCTTAGTCGTCAGCCGGTCCGCGAATTATTTCTCCTATTTTCGCCGGTCCGTAGGTGTGAAAAGACTGAAGAACGCTGATTTAGAGTTGGCGGAGGGTTGCGAATAAGTTGTGAATTGAGAATATCTTTATTAATGTCATTAGAGACAACGGATCCAATGCGACGAATTGAGTGAGGGAGGGGAGGGAGGAGGGGAACTATGTTCTAAATACATGTAAATCACTTTCCCTTCCTTTAAGAAACGACTCACACTCTATTTCTGATTAAATTGGATATAATTATATCTAACCGATCTTCAGCTGACGTATTACTAGCCTCACCTTTTCTCTCTAAAGAGAACAGTAGGAGGAACGAAGCAAGGAAGGATAGTAGGAAAAAAGGACAATAGGACGAAAGGAAGGAAGGAAGGAAGGAAGGAAGGAGGGAGGGATGGACGAAGAACAGGAAAGAATGACAAGAAGGAAGAATATTACGATGGAATTAAATAATGAGAGAGGGAAGAAAGAAAGAAACGAAGGAGTAAAGGAAGGAGGATGTTCTGCAAGCCTGATGCAAAATTTCATAGACTTGTGAGAAACAAAACTCGGCTATGCAACCGAATAAGCAAGATGGGGAACATGACCTCCTTATTTGAAATGACCTTCTTATTTGCCGTGACCGTCTTATTTGACATTCTTATTTTCCATGACCTTCTTATTTGTCATGACTTTCTTATTTAGCATGACCTTCTTATTTGCCATGACCTTCTTATTAAATATGAAATTCTTATTTGCCATGACATTCATATTTGTCATGACCTTCTTATTCAACATGGCCTTCTTATTTGCCTTGACCTTCTTGTTTTACATGAACTTATAAGTTAACATGACCTTCTTAATTGCCGTGACCTTCTTATTTGACCTTCTTACTTGCCATGACTTTCTTATTTGCCACTACCTTCTTATTTGTCATGACCTTTCTCTTTGACATGACCTTCTTATTCAACATGACCGTATTATTCCTCAATGGATGTCCTCGTGATCTACTTCCGGTGGTGCTTTATTTTGCATTGAGTTGTGGTCGCTCATGCATTGCTCTGAGGGAGCGAGGGAGGGAGGGAGGGAGCGAAGGAGGAAAGGAGAGAGGGAGGGGTGGTGGCTCCATTTCGGCAAATCCCTTAGTTAATGCATCTATGTAGTGCTCGTCCTGTGACGGGGAGGGGATTTGACGGTCAGCTCCCCTTCCACTCCCCCCAACGGGTCCACGGTGTCTGTTTCAGTGGCGTTTCATTAACATGTAGTACACGGAATCTGGTATTGGCTGGAGCAAATGAGACAGGAGGAGGAAAGGGACAAGGAGATGGAGGAAAAGGACAAGGAGAGGAAGGACAAGGACATGGAGAGGAAGGAAGAGGGCAAGGAGAGAGAGAGAGAGAGAAAGAGGAAAAAGAGAGGAAGGAAAAGAACAAGGAGATGGAGGGAGAGGACTAAGAGAGGAAGGAAGAGGACTAGAAGATAGAGGAAGAGGACACGGGAAGTGAGGAAGAGGACAAGGAGAGCGAGGAAGAGGATTAAGAGGGGAAGGAAGAGGACAGGAGAGGAAGGACGAGGGCAAGAAGATAGAGGAAGCGGACAAGGAGAATGATGAAGAAGACAAGGAGAGTGAGGAGGACAAGGAGAGTGAGGAAGAGGACAAGGAGAGGGAGGAAGAGGACAAGGAGAGGGAGGAAGAGGAGAATATGGAAAGGAATTGGAATCGGACATAGCAAGAAGAGGACAAGAAGGGGTAGTGGTGAGAACTTTTATCATTTCTTCACCTCTTCCTCTCCTCTTTTTCTTCTTCCTATTCCTTCTTTTCCTCCTGTTTCTTCTACCTCACCTGCTCTTCCTCCTCCACTTCTTCCTTCTCTTCCTCAGCCTCATCTTCCTCCGTTTATAATACCTCTTTATTTTCCTCTTCGTCCTTGATGGTCTCTTCCCTTCCCCTACTGGTCCCTCTTCGTCTGTCCGTCTGCGTCTGCCTGTTTGTCCGCCTGGGTCCTCTCACGCAAATCCTTCATTAAGCGATGCAGCGGTCAACATGAATCTAACGACAAACGCTTGATCCTCCAGCGACATCTGGTTTATTGGACGACGCCATGACACTTCCTGTCTCGGTCTTTGTCTCTCCCTTTGTCACTGTCCGTTTGCCTCATTGTCATCATAGCTGTCTCTAAGGCTGTCTGCTGCACGCTCTCTAGTATACTCTGCTTTTGTTACCCGTGTATCTGTCTTTCTGTCTGTCTTTGTCACTGTATGTCTTACTCTTGACCATCATGGTCTTGCTTCTATGGTTCCCTACTTTAACTGCGGCATCTGTGGCTTTTTAATTTCAACGTTGTCTCCCTGCTTTAACCACAGCATCTAAACGTGCCAGGTTTTATGATACATTTGAGTGGTGCCTGCCTTTGCCACTGTCTGCATGTCTCCCTGCCTTTGTCGTTGTCTGTCGTTCTCGCTTCTTTCTCTTGTAACTGTTTCTCTGCCTGTTACCATGTTCATGGGTAGACTGATTATGGTAAGTGTTCAGCTCAAAGCGAGAGACAGTCTTTCGATCGGAGAGTTCATAAGATGAGGAGCTTAAGATGAGGAGGTCAAAATGAAGATGTTAAGATGAGGAGACTAAGGAAGTTTAAAATGAGGAGGTTAAGATGAGGAGGTCAAGATGAGGATGTCAAGATGAGGATGTTAAGATGAGGAGGCTAAAGAATGTCAAGATGAGGAGGGCAAGACGAGGAAGTCAAGATGAGTATGTTAAGATGAGGAGGCTAAGATGACTAGGTTATGAATTAGGAGGTTAAAATGAGGAGGTTAAGATGAGTAGGTTATGAATTAGGAGGTTAAGATGAGGAGGTTAAGATGAGTAGGTTAGGAATTAGGAGGTTAAGATGAGGAAGTTAAGATGAGGAGGTTAAGATGAGTAGGTTAGGAATTAGGAGGTTAAGATGAGGCGGTAGAAAGAGTTCCATACGAAGCTTGACGACATCAGTGAAAGACAGTCGACCAAAAACAAGGCGTGTACTAGCAACAACATGCTTCCAGTCGATCCTGATCGAAGAATAGGTCAACTTGATTAAACAACTGAATATTGTAATGCCTATTTCCTTTACAAGCTGATTAATTTACACTGATCTGTAACGGCGTGGCTGGGCTGGGAGTGCCACCGATGCTGACTTCTTGATGGGGCTCTATATAAATGTTAGAATGAATGAATTAATTATTATGTCTCCGGTACTAAGTTAAGACATAATAATAATATAATAATATTTTCATGTAATTTCAAACTGACACACCCTAGAATGATTACAAGAACAGTATGAGCGAATGATGACGAGTTATTACAGGAGTCGAATTTAACCATCGCAGCTGCGCAGGGCGCCCATTACGCTATACATCTTCATTTTTAACAAACGCCGCCGCCTAGCTAGCGAAAGAAGAAAAGAAGTCAACCGTTGGGAGATACGGGTCTCGATCATCAAAACCCGATTAAGCCCAAAGTGAAGCGGCATGACCACGGAGTGATATCAGTATATCAGAGTCTGTACAAGATGTCATTAAATTCAAATACACGGGCGAAGCAACGCAACTATTTTCAGTTCAAGATGTTTTTTTAAAATTCCGAGATATGGATATATTAAGTTACGCCACTATTTCTGCTGACTGCATGCGAAGGCAGAACTATAGGCATGCAAGTCAAGAGGATTACTGATCCAGATGAGGCCCTTGATAATTACGTCTCGAGAATTGAACATTAGCAATATGAAAGTTAACTTGACACATTTTAACATCAAAGCCCGTCTAGACCCGTCTCGCAGATTTCTCCACGTGGAAAAGCTCCACCGCTTCTCTCCCCGAGCGATGCCAGGTTCGAAAGTCCAGTTTATTGATAAATTAAATAAGGAAATATATAATTTGATGAAAAACGAATCGATTTGGATGGGGAAAAGACTGACACTAAGTTGACAGTGATCGTTTCATTATGAGATTTTTATCGATTTTCTGTTTCTTGTTTCTATCGTCTGAGTGATTGTTTCGTCTGGACATGGAACAATCTGAAAACAGAGAAACAGAACAGATTTAATTAAGGAACTTAAACTAAACAGAACTTGGAAAATGACTAAAACGAAGCATGAATAGAAAGTGAACCTAAAAATAAAAGTTAAAGCATTGTGAATAAAACAGATCAATGTATACATGTAGTCTATGGATGCAAATCCAAAATTTAGAATAAAACTAAGAGAACAGCACAATTACAAATACCCCAGAACAGAACAGAATTTAAAAACAGCAGAGCTAAGAACATAGCATGGAATACACTAGAGTTTAGGATAGAGCAGAAATATTAGAATGGTTTAAAGTATGACCAACACAGAACATAACGAAGATAAGTTGGACAATACCTAGGAGGTCTGAGTAGAAAAGAACAAAAAAAATACTAAATAATGGAAAATTATGTGAGCGAATAAAACCGAGACCAATTGAATAGAACAGAATCGGTAATAGCAGAATGAAATATATTTGGAACATGTTAGAACAGAACACAATATAATAGAACATAATAGGATAGAATAGAGTAGAATAGAATGCTAATAGAATAGAATGCTAAAAATACATTGGAATGCAACGAAATGACTTGAATGTAGTCATTTGTAGTGGACCAGATCAGTTTGTGTTAGATTATGACAACCAAAACAAGGGCTTTAATTAATTAATTAATTCATTCATTCATTCTGGACACTTATATGGCGCCATTTCGAGAAACCTTCTCAGATGCGCAACAAGCCATGCAACGGCGAAAGAAACGAGTTATATGCAAACCCGGTTACATTGGTATTGGTAATATGCAACACGCTCAGCTCCGATGGGAGGTCACTCTAGATGATGGTACCTGCAACCGATGGGAAGTCACTCCAGATGGAATGAGCTGCAACCGACGAGAGGTCACCCCAGATGGTGGGACCTGCAACTGACGCAAGGTCACTCCAGGTGGAAGGACCTTCAACCGACGGGAGGTCCTTCCAGATGGAGGGACCTGCAACCGACGGGAGGTCACCGTTGTCTGTCAGGCAAGCGATTCCCGTGGTTCGTGACTACTGCATATTATCAAGGAACATGCCTAATAGCCCAATTTCCCTTGCTTCCTATTGTAAAGCTGTGCTATTGTCCACTGAAAGAGAACCGTTATCCAAACTGTTCCACAAGTCCACAAGTCTCGCATTGAGGCATTTCTTTCCTATAATTGTCTTCCTCTCTGTTTATTTAATAAAGTATACCTGTGTTTTGGAGTAACTGTGCTTGACGCTAATTTCCTCTGTGCAGTCTACTTTCAGTTATAATTTTTGATACTTCAAATAAACAATGTTTTGATTGCCTTTTCTTCTTTCTAACGTTGTCAGTGCACACTTTTTCAAAGTTTCTTCGTTGCCAGAATCATTGAGACCCAAAATCCAAATCTTGGTGCTTTGCTAATATATAAATGACACATGATTGGGATTAGATGACGCCATTGGTCTCTCACTGAGACAATAATAGTAGAGAATAAAAGTGAATAGAAGAGAATAGAACACAGCATAGTTCGCAGTGTAGGAGCAAATAGGACAGAACGGAACATTTTAGAATGGAGCGGAATATAAGAGACTGAAAGACGTCCGATAACACTACAATATTACAGTGAAGGTAAGAACGGTGCTTTGTCTGTTTCAGGGTCGATATTTGAGTCAGATTCGATGACTCAGTCAGCCTTTCGGTTTGAGTTGGAGAGACATAATAACAGTACAAGTACGACGTTCAAACTCGACAAATATGAAAAGACGAACCGTGTGGGAAATAATCTGGAGCTGATCAAAGAAAGTAAGCAGCCCTCTCGTTTCAATTAAATTTTATCATGATAATAATTTATATGAAAATTGAACGAATTGATGTGATCATGATTTGATGGGATGTGATTATGGTATGACATCATGACATAACGTGGCATATTAAATAACATAACATGGGTTTAAAGTGGTCCAGAAGACGTTTAACCTGTGTTTAAACCACTGTATATTGACCTGGAGCATGTGCTTAAAAGCCCAATTTTTCTAACTTCCTACGCTACGATAGGGCCGGCCATTGAGACCATACTATCGTCGAAACCATTCCACAGGTTTACAACTCTTGCACTGACGAATTTCTGCCATACTGTTTATTTCGGTTTCTTAAATAATGTATACATAATGTCCCCGAGTCCATGATATTATTATTATTATTATTATTATTATTATTATTATTATTATTATTATATCATGTATCATATCGAAAATTATTGTTTATTCGCTCATTGTGTCTCCTTAAACAGTGGTTCTGATCTTGAAACCCTCTGTTTGGATGTCTCTAGATGTCTCTCTTTCTCTCTCTCTCTCTCTCTCTCTCTCTCTCTCTCTCCGTGCCAGTCTCTTTCTATACCTGCTTCTCCGTGAATTATCCGAATTATCTCTTCCCACTTCCCTGTCTATTTCTATGTATACGTTGAAAACCAAAACATGTTCCTACGTGTGCCTATGTGTGTCTATTTGTTTGTGTCCATATGTGTGCGTGTATGTGTTTCTGTGTGCCTTTATGCATGTGTGTGGATCTGTGCGTACGTCTGGTTAGTTTATCGAATTGTCGTATTTTTTTTTATCTTGTTACCACTGACGCTGTATCCTTTATCTGTTGCTGATATTTCGCCTCCCCATTTCTTTCTGTCTGTCTGTCAATCTGTCTCTGTCTGTCTGTCTCTCTGTCTGTCTGTCTATCTGTCTCTGTCTGTCTGTCTGTCTGTCTGTCTATCTGTCTCTGTCTGTCTCTCTGTCTGTCTGTCTATCTGTCTCTGTCTGTCTGTCTGTCTGTCTATCTGTCTCTGTCTCTCTGTCTCTCTCTCCGTCCGTCTCGTCTGTTTAAGTCTGTGTATGTGTTTGTCTACGTCTATATCTCTGTCTGCCTCTGTCTCTCTGCTTCTGTCTCTTTCTCTGTCTGTCCGTCCTTCAGAGGTCGTGGTCCGTTTCCTGTTCTTGGCTGTTTGAGAACCCGATTAGTTCTTGACGAGCGATGGATGACGTTCGATGTCATCGAACGACCACAGACAGACTGACCACCACCCTCCCCTTCCCTTCCCTCCTGTACCCCCTCTATCTCCCTATTCCTTTCCTTCCTCTGTCCCTTTCCCTCCCATTCGTCCACTCTCCCTTCTCCTCCTCCTCCGCAACAGACAAATTGCCCGATGCCGTCCTTACGTCCTCCCGTCCCTCTCTCTGTCAGTTCCTTCGTCCGTTCTTCTATTCATCCGTCTCTCCTTCTGTCTTTCATTCCGTTCTTTACTCGGATCATTTGTCCATTCAATTGTCCGTCTTCTTGTCCGTTGTTCTGTCCTTTCATCAGTTCTTCCTCATTATGTCCTTCCTTTGTGTTCTTATATTCGTCCGTTCTTTTGTTCGTTCCTCGTCCGTTCGTCCTTTTTGTCCGTTTTTTCGTCCGTCCTTTCGTCCGTCCTGTCGTTAGTCCTTTCTTTCGTCCGTCTTTGCGTCCGTCCTTTCGTCCGTCCGTTCGTCCTCTGATTGCCTGCGTTGGTTTATGGTTGATGATGAGTCGACGGTTGGAGACGAGCTTAATATATGTGGCATGAGAGAGAAGGACGTCGTCGTTGCACCTGTTCAGCAGCAGCAGCGGCAGCGGCAGCAGGCAAGACGTCGATCTGAGGGGGGAAAGGGAGGGGGGCACTGCCTGACTCCAGCGGAAACAACGCAAGTGCGCAGAACCAGAAGGTCTCATCTGAAGCTTCTGCTGCTATCGTCTCCATTAGGCGCTTCTTCTTCATCAGCCACCTCCTTCTCCTTCTCGTCCTTAACCTCCTCCTCCTCGTTCACATTCTCCTTCCCTTCCTTCTTCTCTTCGTCCTCCTTCTTCTCTCCTCCTTTTTCTCCTCCTCCTTCTTATCCTCTTCCTACTCCTCCTTCTTCTCCTCCTCTTTATTCTTCTTATTCTCCTGCTCTTGCTCCTTCTGATCCTGCTCCTTCTCCTCCTCCTGCTCTTCCTGCTTCTGCTCCTCCTTCTTCGTCTGTTTCTTCTCCTCCTCTTCTTTCTCCTCTTTCTCCTGCTCCTACTTCTGCTCCTACTTCTTCTCCTCCTTCTTATCCTCCTCCTTATTTTTCTTATCCTCCTCCACTTCCTTCTTCTCCTTCTCCTGCTCTTGCTCCTTCTGCTCCTGCTCCTCCTCCTGCTATACCTGCTCCTGCTCCTCGTCCTTCTTCTTATACTTTATCTTCTCCTCTTTCTTCTTCTCTTTCTCCTGCTCCTACTTCTTCTCCTACTCCTCCTCCTCCTTCTTCTCCTCCTGCTTATCCTCCTCCTCCTCCTCCTTCTTCTTTATCCTCTCTTCCTCTTTCTTCTTCTCCTTCTCCTGCTCGTGCTCGTGCTCCTCCTCCTTCTTCTTTATCCTCTCTTCCTCTTTCTTCTTCTCTTTTTCCTGCTCCTCCTCCTTCTTCTTTATCCTCTCTTCCTCTTTCTTCCTCTCTTTCTCCTGCTCCTCCTCCTTCTTTATCCTCTCTTCCTCTTTCTTCTTCTCTTTCTCCTGCTCCTCCTCCTTCTTCTTTATCCTCTCTTCCTCTTTCTTCTTCTCTTTCTCCTGCTCCTTCTCCTCCTGCTTCTTCTTCTCTTCGTCCTGCTCCCATGTTTATATCTCAGTCCAGCATCGACTTCTTGCGATCGTCAATAATTTCTTCTTTGAATTACCTATCTGTCTGTGCCTGCAACCGATTGTCCCTGCGTCTCTTTCTCTCTATCTCTCTCTCTCTCTCGGTCTAAGGTTTTGACTGTCTGTGTATACGTCCGCCTGTCTGTCTGTCTGTGTATCTATATGTATGCTTCGTTTTCTCCAATTAGTGAGATAGGAATCTCTACTTTTCTGACTGTCTATATGTCTGTCTATCTGACAGTCTCTCAGTCTGTTTGTCTGTCTGCTTGGTCGTCGGTCGGTGCTAATCTGTCTCTGGCTTATTAGTCGTTCCTTAGGTTCTCTCTTTGCCTGTCTGTCAGTCTCTCGCGCTCTCTCGTTTACTGGACG
Organism: Bimastos eiseni; assembly: GCA_959347315.1. Classification (NCBI taxonomy): domain Eukaryota; kingdom Metazoa; phylum Annelida; class Clitellata; order Crassiclitellata; family Lumbricidae; genus Bimastos; species Bimastos eiseni. The sequence continues at coordinate 1,013,755 of OY365807.1, read as the reverse complement.
ACCGCAGCTTAATTGAACGTGTCTCGAATACATAGTCTCACTCGTGCCACTCTTTCTACGTTACAACGTCTGCCTCTAAGTGTCTGTCAGTCTACCTCTGTTCATCTGTCAGTACTGTTGTGTTCGTATTTATGTCTGACTCCATTTGTCTGTCTGTTATGCTCTGTTCGTATATAATTAGTCACATGATAAAGGGAGAGATTGAGAGATAATAGGTAGATTGTGCTAGATTTTCAGGTTTATGCAAGAAGAAGGACAGTGAGACAGACACAGATAAAGAGAGACAAAGCGAAAGATAGAAAGAGAGAGAAACACGGAGACACAGAGGGATATAGACATAAACGAAGGAAATGATACTTCGTGGATCTGTGGGTTTTCTAGTGGTATCTGGAAGATGACAAATGTTGTTCTACTTATAATAATGGTAGAACTGGAAAGATGAGCATGGAATTATTCCTTCCTTCCACTGATATGAAGGAACGAAGGAAAACGGATTGTCTAAGGACTAAATACGAATTGTTTAGCGTTCGATCGTAATCAAATTGATTGATTAATTTCTTTGACATGACGTTAATATCATTCTGTTGCTTTCAATTCGTTCTGTTTCCATCCGTTCTAAAGCCAAATGCACCGAACACTCTGATGCTCCACAGAGATATTATACAACAAGACAGAATTATGAAAACGCTCATGCACTAAACTACTTCTAGATTAAATCGAAGTAATGGTTCTCTTTATGTCTGTCTCTGTCTGTCTGTCTCTGTCTGTTTGTATCTGTATGTCTCTTTCACTCCCCCTCTGTCTATCTCCCTGTCTTCCTGTCTCGCTCTCTACGTCTCTTTCAGCCTTACTTCATATGTCTCTCCTCATTTCTCAGTCTATCTCTGCCTCTCTTTGTCTTTCCTTGTCTCTCTATGTCTGTCTGTTTTTCTGTCTGTCTCTCTATGTCTGGCTGTGTATCTCTGTCCATCTCTCTGTCTCTCTGTCTTTGTTCTGTCGATTCCTGTCATAGTAATTCATGTCCATGACAATTTCTATTCATCAAATGAATTCCTCATCATTTCCTAATTTCCATCTCCTTACAAAACACCTATTCGTCGTCTAATAATTCATTCGCTATCTATTAAACTCATCTCATTCTCTGCTCATCTCTAACGTTTTCTTGCGCCGTTTGCTTTGTTATTTATTCACTTTCTGGCTCATTATCATTAGAACTCTTCTTCTTCTTCGCTTTTCTCTACTTCAACTTTCGTTCCTTCTAATTCTTCATCGTCTTTGGGTTCCTCACATTTTTCTTCCTCTTCTTTTCCTTTTTCTGTTTTTCTATGCTTCTTTTTCTCCTTTTACTTCTTATTCACTTTCTTCGTCTTCTTCTTTTTCTTCTCATTTGTCTACCTTTCTATTTTCTACTTGTTCTTCTTGTTTCTCTGTTTCTCTCCTTTTCAAGTTTTTCCTATGCTGTTTCCCTTATTTTGCCTCTTGGTTCTCTTCAGTAGTTAAATGCTGCGCTGTTGCTTCCTTTTCTTATTCAACTTCCCATTGGATAATACCGAATAAAATTTGATAATGTTGATAGGTTTAGATAATATTGAATAGGATTAGATAATGTTGATAGGTTTAGATAATATTGAATAGGACTTGCATTAATTCGATCTTATTAGAGTTGCTATCGTTGGCTGTTGGTCGTCATGTTATTGCTTCTTCGATGTAATCAACTCTGCGTCTGATTGCATTGGGAGATCGACATTTCGACGATGTCTTACCAGGAAATGCGGTTCATTATTCTTAACATCGTCTTCATCGCAGTCATATTCGTCATCCTCTTCATTTCTTCGCGAGATAAAAATCACAGAAAACCAGAGATTAGAATAATTAAGGTGTGGTGGATCAGTTGGATTAGAACAGAATCGATCATATTTGATTCGTTTCGATCCAATTTGATAATAGGTAAATTCACTTTGACTGTTTATGATGTCTTGTATGGAAGAAAAATTCTGACAACTTCTGAATTGATTTCAAGGTTTCAAATTTGAACGTGGACCAAATGTTGTTCAGGAACCAAGATGTTTTTACCGTTTGCAAATGACTCCTCGAATACGACATCACTGAGAATCGATTAGACACGTGACTGAAACCCAGACGAAGTATCAAGAGATGTAGTCACTCAGAGCGTGGACAAAAGGACAGACAGATACGCAAAAGCGGACAAGGACACGGACAAACAGACACACACACAGACGAAGCCGTGCATGGTCTGATATGACGGTAAATATTATGGGTGTAAATTAGAAGCATTGCCATGGTAACAGATCAGCATTAGTTCTCCTGTCAACCAACGAACACTGACGACACACGATCACATTTATTTTTATGCATATAATATGCATATGTATATATGCAAACTTATGTATGCATATATATATATAGATGCATGTATATGTACATGTGCATACAATACACGCATATTATATATATATATATAGATATATACGGTATCACATGTACATGTAAGTACATCTCTGATATATCACACGCAACGCTAGATGGAAAAAAGTGATGAAAGAATTAAATTCAAGAGCTCCAACTGACGCCATGTTTCGTCTCGGCAGAGATCGTTGGATTAATTTGCATCATTCAGTATTACTCGTAATTGTCTTTTCGATTTTAATACGCACATATTTAAACATGACTACTCAGAGCCCGTTAATAGTTCAATGGTAAGTAAGATAGCAGCAACTGCATCTTAAGTTGTTTGCGACACATTAGTGCGCCTTTTTATGACAGACTTTTACACGCATACTATTTGTTAATTAAATTTGTGACGAGCCCAAGATCGCATCAACATGTGAAACTGAAGCGTTGATAGTCAGCCGCCAGGAGAAGATGCACTTGGCATTTTCCAAATCCTATATATCCAAAAAGAAATAGTGAGTTTTAAAGGAATTGATTGAATTTTGGCTACGAGTAGAGAGTGACAGTCGCTTCCAATTCTTAAGAATAGAGGCAGGACATGCACGAGAGCCCATACACTGGTGATAATGATTATTATTATTATTATTATTATTATTATTATTATTATTATTATTATTATTATTATTAATATTAATATTATTATTATTATTATTATTATTATTATTCATCATTGGCATTGCCAACGGATCTGTCATCATGCTATCTGGGTCGCCGCTTGTCAGTGGACTGTAATCCTGACATGGTGCCCTGAAAAGCCACCGCATTGTTATATTTATTAATAATAATATATAATAATAATAATAATATGAAATATAATATATATATATATAATATATAATATATATATATATATATAATATATATAATAATAATATAATAATAATAATAATAATAATAATAATATAATTATTATTATTATTATTATTATTATTATTATAATTATTATATTCTTCGGCTCATCCTTCGATCTCTATGTTCATCACATGTATCCATCCGAATATCTAACCAAACATAGATCCACCGATTTCTATCTGAGCTTCCGATGTCTATCGATGGCCATCTGATAGTAATGTAGAGGACATCTGTCGATGGGTAGTTCAAAGTTAAACCGCTGTCAGGAATAGAAATTTGATTCATGTCCACTGCATTTTATTATTATTATTATATTATTATTATTATTATTATTATTATTATTATTATTATATATAATAATAATAATAAAAAGGGCTCCATGGACTAATTTGTAGAAGAGGCAGCGGAAAACATCAACGACATAGCATGTTGAACGATGTCATCTGGAGAGCTCTTGGCAGGGCGAAGATTCCAGCGCAAAAGGAACCTCTCGGCTTGGTAAGAGAAGATGGAAAGCGACCGGACGGCGTCACGCTCATTCCTTGGACACGTGGTCGATGTCTGGCATGGGATGTGACAGTGCCCGACACCTACGCCAAGTCACATCTTGTCGACACATCTATCAGAGCTGGCGAAGCAGCCGAACGCGCAGCTAAGACGAAGAGGACCAAGTATTCCACCATAACCAACACCCACGACTTCGTAGCCCTCTCCTTTGAATCCGGCGGCGCTTGGAGCAGTGAAGGACTGCAGTTTATCTCAGAGTTGGGTAGTCGAACGAGTGCTGCAACCCACGATCCAATGGAGACGTCATTTCTGTTCCAACGTATCTCAGTTGTTCTTCAGCGTGGGAACGCAGTCTGCCTCTTCGGGACATTGCCAACACTCACTTAGCTCATCATGGGCGATAACAGCATAATGTGAAACATATATAATAATAATAATAATAACAATAATAATAATAATAATAATAATAATAATAATAATAATATAATAACAATAATAATAATAAGACAATTTATATAGCTCAGCCGAGGCCGAAGGAAAGGGCGCTAGAAAGAGCGTTTGTTAGCATTGCAGGGTGATTTACAACAGTGCAAAAGTCGAATGTTTTTATTATTTTACAGTTTCATGAAATATTAATCAAAGGCAATTTCTAATTTAGTTTGGACATAGAATACATTTTCAGTCTGTTTTCGAACTTGTGCAATGTAGGGAGGCAGGTTAGTACATTCGGGAGTTAATCCAGAAAATAGGTCGAAAAATGCGGATATTTTTCCGTTTGATGTAGTGATATTTATGCGCGTGCGATGTTGATGATACTTTGACGAGGAACGGGTCGAGTGGTCATGTACTTTAGAGTTTATGTGAAATTACATATCAAATTTATCGGGTATAGGCGCATTACTATGGACCTTGAACATGAATAATATTTTCAAAAGGCAATATTTGTAAATTAGGGTATAGGTTCTTAGTATGTGCTCTTCTTGGCTCGTTGCATAAGACTCTCAAGTCACGCTTCTGGAGAAATGTTAGACAAGCCAAGCGAGAGCGATAAGTAGATGCCCATATAAGGTTGCAGTAGAATAGGTAGGGATATATTATCGAGTAGTATAAGGATACTAGTGCATAGCGTGGCAAGAGACGTCGTATGTGAGAGATTATGCCAATGTTTTTTGCCAACATTTCTTATATTTCAGTTATATGTTCATTCCAAGTTAAGAGTTCATCAATTTGAACCCCTAACAAAGTCAAACAATGGGTCCTAGTACCAACCGTCCTCATCTGTTTTCTTTTCCACCAAATCCTCTCTACGCTTACTTTTCTCCTCTTGCACTCCTATTCTTTTCCATCTCCTCTCATCGCTCTTGATTGTTTATCATCAACTCCAGCGCCATCTCCTCTCATCCTTAATAGTAATGTCATCCATCCATCCATCCATCCATCCATTTTTTCTCAGCTCTTCAGTATTCGACCACAATATATCACAACAGTCAGTCAGTTAATCGTCCGACAGTCGGTCGGTCGGTCGGTTGGTCAATCAGTCAGTCAGTCAGTCGGTCGGTCGATCAATCAGTCAGTCGGTCAACCGGTCGGTCGGTCTGTCGATTGGTCAGTCAGTCAGTCAGTCAGTTAGTCAGTCAGTCAGTCACTCAGTCAGTAAGTCAGTCAATCAGTCAGTCGGTCGGTCGGTCAGTCAGTTAATTAGTTAGTAAGTCAGTCAGTTAGTCAGTTAGTCGTCAATTCGACTGATTGTCGGTCGGCCAGTCAGTCAGTCAGTCAGTCAGTCAGGTCAACAATTAGCTCTTCTTCTTCTTCTTTATCTTCTTTATCTTCTTCTTCTTCACCTCCTCCTCCTCCACCAACTCCTCCTATTCCTCCTCTTCCCTCTCCTTTCCAGTACCACCAACTTCTCCTCCACCTTCTGCTGCTCCATTTCTCCTCTTCCCCTCTCTCCACTTCCAGCTCATTCGCCTCTTCTTCCTCCATTTCACCTACTCCTATCTCCTCCTTCCCCTCTTCCTCCTCCTCCCCTTCCTCCTCCTCCTCCTCCTCCTCAATCTCATCTATTTCTCATCACCCTCTCTATCCTCCTTGTGTTTATCGTCGTCGTCGTCCTCCTCCTCCATTCCTCCTTCTTCTCTTCCTCTCCCTCCTCCTGCTGCTTATCCTCCTCCTCTTCTTCCGCTATGTCTTCTTCGTCAGCATAATATATCCTTCTGCTGGTTTCGTTGAAAGACTCGTAAGAGAGACTCGCAAGTGAATCGTGTTTTGAGCAGGTGCTGCCATCTGGCAGCCAGTTAATAATTCATATGTAGCCAATGTCTGAATAGAAAACTTCGACGACAAATCAATTACGAATAATTCGGGAAGAAAACCATCTCCTCTCCATCTCCTCCTCCTTCTCCATCTCTTCCACTCTATTACTTCCGCTTTCCAATCCATCGTTCAATGCTTTTATTCAGTTAGGTTTCCACCTCTCTTCGAATCTAAGGACATGGTCGATAATGTACGCACTCTCTCTATGTCTCTCTCTGTTTCTCTCTGTCTCTCTCTGTTTCTCTCTGTCTCTCTCTGTTTCTCTCTGTCTGCCTGTCTCTCTCTGTCTGTCTGTCTCGCTCGCGCTCTATTTCTCTATCTGTCTGTCTCTCTCGCTCTCTCTCTGTCTCTTTCTCGCTGTCTCTCTGTTTCTCTCTGTCTCTCTCTCTCTATCCGTCTGTCTGTCGGCGGCCTGTCTGTCTTTTTGCCTGTCTGTCTGTCTATCTGTCTGTCTATCTATCTATCTATCTATCTATCTATCTATCTATCTATCTATCTATCTATCTATCTATCTATCTATCTATCTATCTATCTATCTATCTATCTATCTATCTATCTATCTATCTATCTATCTATCTATCTATCTATCTATCTATCTATCTATCTATCTATCTATGGTGTGGCAAAGTGGCCGGTCGGTTAGAGCGGTCAGCCCGTAACGTTTAGTGTGTGCTGAGCGCGCGGGATCCAGTCTCGTCCAGGGGGTCACTGTGTAGGGACCTTGAGCAAGTCCTTCGCGCACCATTGCTCTGCAGTACCACTGCAATAGCGCCGTCGAGGCATGTGTGTGCACTTCTGAGCAAAAGATGTTGGAAGAAGGATGGTATCAAATTTTGGAGATATCTGTCTGTCTATCTATTATTTATATTTTGAATTTGGTATTTAATACTTTAGAGAAGCATTTAATATATTATTAAGAAATAGAGACCTGATCAGTTTGGCAATAAAATAAAACAATATCTGACATGTTATCCATTTAAATACAGGCATTTAAAATGTCAGGATTAAATGACAATAATTAATATTTTAATAATTAAATAAACCAAATCCAATCCATCTAATCCAACCCAATCAATCAATAAATCGATAAATCATTAAATCAATCGATCGATCAATTCAATCGAGCAACCGATCTACTAATCGATTAATCGATCGACCGATCAACCTATCAATCGATCAATTAATCAATCAATCGATCATTCGGTCATTGGGTAGTCTATCAATCAATTCAAGATTCATAGTGCAACATCCAAATGTCATAACAATACAACGTACAATGTCTGTGCAAAATTGCATGCTTGCATCACAAAGTGCAGTTATATTCCTTTGCGTCTGTACTATCAGTGAAATAGCGCTTCCTCAAGAAATCTAACAGAAAACAATATAATCTAATCTAATGTGAACTTGACAGACAGACAAAGACAGACACACAGAGACACACACAGGCAAACACGGACACACACAGACACAGATGAAACGCGAGATGTGGATGCGATATTGTTCTGACCGCGTACTGATGAAAGGTCGCAGCATCTTCACCCAATGACTAATACAATATTCGTGAATATGAAATCAAGGCAGGAGACACGAATGAAGGAAGGGAGGATGAGGAGGACGAGATGATGATCCTAGGTGCATTACGTAGTATAATTGGGCGATGGAAAATAAATTATCAACGATCCACTGATTACGAAGTCGTTTTTATGAACACTGTGTAGGAACATTTGGACAAAAGTCTAAGGTTTGAGATGAATCTAAGCATCTCAATTATTATTTTTATTATGTTTATCATCATCGTCATCGTCATCGTCATCGTCGTCGTCGTCATCATCATCATCATCATCATCATCATCATCATCAATATTATTATTATTATTATTATTATTATTTTCATTATTGTTATTATTATTATTATTATTATTATTATTATTATTATTATATTATGCTGTTATCGCCCAGGTGGGCGAGCTAAGTGAGTGGTGGCAATGTCCCGAAGAGGCAGGCGGCGTACCCACGCTGAAGAACAACCGAGATACGCTGGAACAGAAATGACGTCTCCATTGGATCGTGGGTTGCAGCACTCGTTCGACTACCCAACTCTGAGATGAACTGCAGTCTTTCACTGCTCCAAGCGCCGCCGGATTCCAAGGAGAGGGCTACGAAGTCGTGGGTGTTGGTTATGGTGGAATACTTGGTCCTCTTCGTCTTAGCTGCGAGTTCGGCTGCATCGCCAGCTCTGATAGATATGTCGACAAGATGTGACTTGGCGTAGGTGTCGGGCACTTTCACATCCCATGCCAGACATCGACCACGTGTCCAAGGAATGAGCGTGACGCCGTCCGGTCGCTTTCCATCTTCTCTTACCAAGCCGATAGGTTCCTTTTGCGCTGGAATCCTCGCTCTGCCAAGAGCTCTCCGGATGACATCGTTCAACATGCTATGTCGTTGATGTTTTCCGCTGCCTCTTCTACAAATTAGTCCATAGAGCCCTTTTGCGTCGACATTGGCGACACAAATGTGGCTCGCAGAGCATCGTTCCTAACCTCAACCCGGCTGCCATTCGTACATCCTCGTTAGGGCAGTCACAGGGGGCGCTAGCATCCAGTCTCCAGAATGAGGTGCTCGTGAGGCCAGCAGGCGAGCACGGTCACATGGATTGTTATTGGACTCCAGCAGACCTTTCCATGCCTTGTCTGTGAATCGGAGGTCCCATTCTTTCTGGCGATGACTCGCTGCTCCTATTGGTGGTTCTGCATCTGTGAGGGTCTTCCAAGCGTTGAGAGCTGAACTCGCAAGTTCATATGGTTCCTCAGCAGACTCTGTTGGCAGGATTCATGCCTGGAGTTCGCTTGTACTAGCAGCAGAAGCCAGGAAGGCAAAAAGTGCCAGCGTAGATGCACAACGAACTCCCAGACCACCATCTCTTACCGGCAAAGAAGCCTGGAGCCAACGGTCATTGTCAAGGTCCACATTTAAAATGGTTGACAGTCCTTCTCTCAGCAGTTGATCAAACCGAGCCAAGCCCGGGCAATCAGCGCAGACGGCTGCGCGCAGACTGTACAAGAGCTTCGGTACACTTAGACTGTTTCTCAAGAGAACCAGAGTGTCATGTGTATTAAGCAAGGACAATCTTCCGATTGCCCTCTCGAGGTCATTGGCCTTTGAATTAACAACCATGTTCACAGCTGGACCTGGAATCAGAGGTGCACCCAACAAGGTCATGTCCTCGAGGGCTATGCTCGTGAACTCTTGAAACGCAGGGTCATTGTTCGGTATCTCTGTGTTGTGACCCGCGATTTCGCATTTGCTGCGGTTCAATAGCAATCCCAGATTCTTTGATTCCTGCTCGATTAATTGAACGTCGTCGGCCACTGTTTCCTTGTTACCTCCCAATGTCAGGTCATCCAGATATCCGATACGCAGATCCGATCGAAGCTTCATCAGAATCGGTTGCAGCACAAGACAGAATTCCAGAGGTCCCAAAGGATCGCCTTGCTGCGTTCCTTCTTCGGATCGAATTATGTTTGAACTATAGCGCAACAGTGGACGGTTTGAATAGGCAGCGTGAGCAAAGTTGTAGAGCTCTGGGATATCTCTAGCAACTGCCTCTAAAAGACAATCTCTGCGTAGAGTGTTGAAGGCACTGGCGAAGTCGAGCTTCACTAAGACGCTGTCTTCAGGCATTGTGGTTATCCAACGACGTGTCGCATGGACAGCTGCCTCAGCGCCTCCTGGAATGCCTACCCCAAGCTGAATGGGGGCGAGCAGTTGAGACAGCCTTGTTACCGCATGCGAATTAGCGTACTTTGCCGCCAGATGACGCCATGTGTAGCCCACGGCGATCGGTCTTATGCCTCCGTCCTTCTTGCTCAGGGCTAGAAGGTTTGCCCCATAGATGACCCCATTCACCTCTTCGGATAGACCTCCCTTTAGGAGCAGATTGACAAGGTCAGATAGATGTTGCCCGATGTTGTCATCTACTCCATAGGCCATCAGATCCTTTAAGTGTTGTGGAGTTATGCCATCTGGACCACCAGCCGAACCCGCAGGGAAAGAGGAGATTGCCCTAGCGACATCTTCTTTAGAAACTTGAAGTGGGATGAAGCGATCGGAACTGTCTGGATCACATGGGGTTCTCCTGTCCGCTGGTGCAGGCGGGTGCTTTTTCTTAAGCGCGGCCAGAGTTTCAGGTGTGTCCAGTGCCGGTTTATCCTCGCTGCAGATGAGACGGATGGCTGCTTTGAAATTGCCTTCCTCCAGCTTGCTTGCAACTGTTGAGGCTAAATACCTGGCTTGGTCGCACTTAGCGGACTTGAGCTTACGACTTGACGTCGATGGCAATTCATCGTTAGTCGACTGGTCTGGCCCATGCAGTCCCCCATTCAGTAATGCGGGACAAAATCATCTTGGTCATATTGTGCTTTCGTCCACCTCTTCTTGGCTTCACTAGTACAGTTCCACCGAAGGCCAGCAATTCGAACCATTTTGCAACGCAATTTGGTTCTCTTACAATTGCTTGGATTATATCGGCCAGGAGAGCAGCACAAGATGGCCTTGCTGTTTTTGGGATTCTCTTAACGAGAAGACCGGGTGAAGCAGGATGTGAGAGGTGAGAAGCGATCTGCCCAACGTCCGTTGACACAACCCGTGAGAAAGAGATCTGCACGCAAGTCGTGGATGACGACTGTATTGTGGTATTATGCTTTAAAGGGCCGTCCGCTGGTGGCTTGTCAGAACCTGGACAAAGGGCGGTTCGAGGACCGTGCCGGTGCATCGTGCCATCTGAGGCATGGGTTTTGAAGGACAACCAACACACTCCGCAAACCCCCTGGCCCTTACAAGGTTTTTGACTCATCTGAGTTTCAATTCGGTATGTTTTCAAATGCGCCGCCATTTAAACAGTAATCGTTGCCATTGGCAACGTTGACGTCGCTGGCCTTAGAGCATGGCAAGCGGCCATCAATTCAAATGCACGGCTACATATAAGTTGAAACGAAAGTTTGACAAACCAATTTTGTTGTGGTCTTGGCGAATAAGATGTGGTGATATAATCAATCGGGTCACGAGTTGTTAATCCATTAGACGATGCTAAAAACCAACTCTGACGATTACTCGTTACGCGTTATTTTTGCTAAATAGTCGGACATTAAAAATTTTCCGCCCACCATGTCCGCTGCGTGTATTGTTATTATTAAAAAAAAAATTATATTATTATTATTTGATTTGCGTGGTTGTAAGGTTGAAGAAAGGGAAGTTGCATTAATCGAGCTTGGAGTGGATTTTGGAGGTGGCAATTGTGGAGGCAGTTATGAAGTCGAATCAAATTTTAAATAATAATACTTGTTATATAAGTTTATAAAGTTCATTATCATTACTAGATATTACTTTTATGGTTATTATTATTTTTGCTATTGTTATCGTTATTATTGTTATTATTTATTTTTAAAATTTTTATTATTATTTCTGTTATTATTATTATTATTATTATTATTATTATTATTATTATTATTATTATTATTATCATTATTATTATTATATATGTTTCACATTATGCTGTTATCGCCCATGATGAGCTAATGGAGTGTTGGCAATGTCCCGAAGAGGCAGACTGCGTTCCCACGCTGAAGAACAACTGAGATACGTTGGAACAGAAATGACGTCTCCTTTGGATCGTGGGTTGCAGCACTCGTTCGACTACCCAACTCTGAGATGAACTCCAGTCCTTCACTGCTCCAAGCGCCGCCGGATTCCAAGGAGAGGGCTACGAAGTCGTGAGTGTTGGTTATGGTGGAATACTTGGCCCTCTTCGTCTTAGCTGCGCGTTCGGCTGCTTCGCCAGCTCTGATAGATGTGTCGACAAGATGTGACTTGGCGTAGGTGTCGGGCACTGTCACATCCCATGCCAGACATCGACCACGTGTCCAAGGAATGAGCGTGACGCCGTCCGGTCGCTTTCCATCTTCTCTTACCAAGCCGAGAGGTTTTTTACTACTATTATTATTATTATTATTATTATTATTATTACTATCATTATCATTATTATTATTATTATTATTATTATTATTATTATTATTATTATTATTATTATTATTATTATAATATATATGTTTCACATTATGCTGTTATCGCCCATGATGAGCTAAGTGAGTGTTGGCAATGTCCCGAAGAGGCAGGCGGCGTTCCCACGCTGAAGAACAACCGAGATACGTTGGAACAGAAATGACGTCTCCATTATTATTATTATTATTATTATTATTATTATTATTATTATTATAGTAATAATAATAATAATGATAGTTTTTAAGTTCCTGGATCAGGGCATACAATAATCCTATTAATAATAATAATAATAATAATAATAATAATAATAATTATTATTATTATTATTATTATTATTGTTATTATTATTATTCATCACTGGCATTGCCAATTGATCTGTAGTCAGGCTATTTGGGTCGCCGCTTGTCAGTGGATTGTAATCTTGACATAGATGAGGGACTGGATCTGGAGAGTGCCCGCGGCTGAAGCCAAAAACGCGGATAGTGCCAGCGAGGACGCCTTTTTAATTCCCAGTCCTCCCATCCTGATCGGGAGAGTAGCTTGACCCCATTGGTCATCGGTCATCGAAATGTTGAAGATTCGCTCGATCCCTCCTCGCAGCAGATCGTCGTAAGTCCATAGACGCGGTTGGTCGTGGCAAGGGGTGCATCTCAATAAATGCATGAGTTTAGGCGAGCCGATCGAATGTCTAAGGATCAGTATAGCATCTTGTCTAACGATTAGTTGCAACCTGTCGAGGGCAATTCCGAGGTCGGCCACACAGGTGTCGATGGCTGAAAGCAGGGCATCCGTCAGGGAGAGCGGAGCCCCTAGGAGCACGGCCGATGATGCATTGACTCGGGCGAACTGTCCTAAGAAGCCTTGACTAACTGATATGGGCTAGCTGATATGGGCGTCGGAAGATAAGAGTTCGCATTTTTTGCGGTTGAGCGCGAGGCCAAGTTGCAGACATCCCTCTTCGATCGAGTTAACATCCGCCTCCACCACCTTAGGATCTCCGCCCAAGGTGAGGTCGTCGAGGTATCCAAAGGCCAGTGGTGAAAGCAGGTGGTTAAGGATCGGCTGTAGCGGTAAGCAGAAAAGGAGAGGTCCCAAGGGATCGCCCTGTTGAGAATCTTCTTGCGATTGTATCGTGAATCTCCAGAATTTCAGAGATGTCGCCTCGGCGTAGGCAAGATGGCAATATGCGGATAAATCAGGAATGAGTTCGTCCACTGATGAGAGCATGAAATCTCGGTGCAAGCTATTGAAAGCGTTCGAGATGTCAAGCTTCACCATTATTGAATTCGTGTCCATGCTGGTCAGGAATCGTCTAGCGGTGTGGGTTGCCGCCTCCTCCTCCTTATTATTATTATTATTATTATTATTATTATTATTATTATTATTATTATTATTATTATTATCATCATCATTATCATTATTATTATAATTATTATAATTATATTCGTCTTCTTCTTCTTCTTCTTCTACTACTTCGTCTTATCATCATCGTCATCGTCGTCGTCATCGTCGTCGTCATCATCATCGTCATCGTCATCGTCATTGTCATCATCATCTGCTGGTGGCTGCATCGAAGTTCACCAGGATCTTGGTACGCTAAACCAATAAACATAATCGTAATCGTAATCTCGAAATTTCTAAAGCGCCACTTGAAAGCTAAGCGCAGGACACCAGCTTATTCACTTGCGCTGCGTCTAATCGAAAGAGTTGTCCAAAGGATAGTCCGTGAGATGCCAAAGTTCAGTTTCCAGGATGTCAGAAGGGAGGCAGAGTGGATGTGAAGGAGGGTGTCGCTTTGGTCGAGGATTGACAGGTGGAATGTCAAGTAATGAGTCTGGGTAAGAGTTCTTGAAAGATGGGATTTAAGTTTAGAATTGAAATCCCGGTGTGTGATGGACAGGGGCGCTAGGATGATGCTGCATGACGGGCAGTGATGATGGAGGAACTGAGAAGGCACGAAATTCAGAAAGAAGATCGTTCTAGAGGCGAAGTGCGGCGTTTGATATGGCGCGGTTGGAGAACTTGAGATGAGATGTAATCAGGGGTCGAGTGAGGCAAGAACGGGTAGAACGGGTAGAACGATCGGGTAGAACGGGTTGGCTGGATGGTGAAGAGTTCGCGAAGATATTTGGCCAGGAAATATTGTATGGAGTTGTAATTTTGTGATAAGACTGAAGTGAATGGGGATTTTTAGCCAGTGAAGTGATTTGAGGATTGGAGTGATGTGATGTTGTTTGAGTGTTCTGGTGACGACTCTGACTATTGAGCTTCGGATTAGTTGGTAGCGTTTTATTTGCGTGGTTGCAAGGTTGAGGAAAAGGAAGTTGCAGAAATCGAGCTTGGAGTGGATTATGGAGGTGGCAATGGTGGAGGCAGTTATGAAGTGAGCATGGGTCGAGTGCGGTGGAGGTCGCGAACGTGCATAAAACAGGAGAGAGAGAGATTTGAGATGTGATTGGAGAAAGAGAGATGAGGATCGAAGGTGATGCCAAGATTTCGGATTGGGGCATTTGAGGTGCAAGGAAGAGATGAAGAGTTAGTGGGCAAGTGAGTTGTAGGGTCGGGTATTTTCTTGATTTGGCCAGGAAGGCCTATGAGGATAAATTATGTCTTGGGGGGGGGGGGGTTGAGACAGAGGAGGTTAGATTACATTTATGCGGAGACTAAGTTTACTACAATCAGTAAATGTGCAATTAAGATGGAGAATGAGGTTTGGGAGAATGATACGCAGAGTTGGGTGTCATCTGCATACAGATGAAAGTCAACAGAGTAGGATAGTATGAAATGACTCAATGGTGCGGTATTAAGGATGAAGAGGAGTGTTCCTAGGACGGAGACTTGAGGGACACCACATGTGAGTGGAAGGGGTTGCGAACAAAGGCTGGAGGCTTTGACAGAGAATGCTCTGGAAAGTAAGTAGGATTTGAATCAGATTAGAGCAGTCCCAGAAACGCCAAACCAAGAGGATAGTCTAGTCAAAGGAAGGCTGTGGTCAATGGTATCAAATGCAGCAGAGATGCTGAGGAGACAGCAACAGGAAACTTGATGATGGCTGACGGCAGAAACCACTTTGTATCACAAGTGAATCAAATTATCATAGAACTCTAATTGTCTTTACAAATATTTGCGACATATGACCATGAATTATTATTGAATTTGCGTCACACAACCGTCAGTCACTAATTTGATCCATTTGTGAACAAATATTTGAACATGTGACCAATCGTCCCTATGACCGATCGTCCTATGACCAATCGTCCTATGACCGATCGTCCTATGACCGATCGTCCTATGACCGATCGTCCTATGACTGATCGACCTGTGCCCGATCAATTTATGACCGCTCGTTCTATGACCCTTCGTCCTATGACCAGTCATTCTATGACCGATCGTCCTATGACCGATCGTTCTATGACCCTTCGTCCTATGACCGATCGTCCTGTGACCGATCGACCTATGACCGATCGACTGATGACAAACACAATCACCGAACCGCCTCAAACCACCCATCCCTATTCGCTAGCCCCCTCTTCAGTTCCCCAATCCGCCGACCAATTGACCAACAGACAGACAGACCAATCACACAGTCAGCTACATAGTAATAGTAAGGACACGCTTTATGACAAAGCACTCCATCTCTCCTCTCCTTTAACTCTTTCCGCTTTATGTATCTTGGCTGTGGCATACATTGTACGCGACCTTCCCAGTTAGCAGCCCACCTCTCTCTCTTTCTCTCCCTCTTTGTCTGTCTGTCTCTGTCTGTCTGTCTGTCTCTGTCTGTCTCTCTCGGTCTCTCTTTCTCCTCTTCTTCTATCTTCCACGCTCTTGTTTCTTCTCTATCTCCATCTCACCATACTCCTCTGTCTGTCTGTCTGTCTGACTGTCTGTCTGTCTGTCTGTTGTATCTTTGTCTATCTTTCTCTCTTTCTCTCCATTTCTGAATTCAATTCCAAGTCCATATTCTGATCTTCACGAAATACTTAATGAACAAAATTCCTTGACCCATCGTCCATTTTGCTCTCATAGACTTGACCTTCTGGTTCTCTTCCCAGACCTGCTGTGGTTCACTCTCGATCTGTCCCCTCCATATTGGTCCCCCTCTCTTTGGCACTTTCTCCTTCCGTTCACTCTAGATAGCGTTCTGCCTTGCATCATCATCTCCTCTTTCTCTTTTTCTTAAGATCTGCCTTTGCTTCTGTCTACTGTTGGGTCCTGCGCACTGAATGCTTCGTCCTGCTACGTGCTCTATATAAATGCATTGCTGGGTCTGTATGGGTATGTAATGCGCCAAATAAATCGTCTGTAGCGCGGGAAGTTGGTCTCCAATGGAGAAAACCTGGCGCAAGATGGCGCAACTGACGCTGATTTAAGGGACGAACGAAGAGCTGTGCATCCCAAATGGAATCTGCCGAACATTCAAACCCTCTGTACATCCACGCCCTGTCATTACTCGTCACTGTTTGTATGCCTCTCCGTATGTGTGTCAGTCCGTCCGTCTGCTCGTGTGTGTGTGTCCGAATGTCTGTGTGTCAGTCTGCATCTCACTAGTTGTCCCTGCAGCTGACAAACATTTCTCGTATCCATATGAACGGAAGAAGCAGGTAACCGTCGATCGCGAGGCGTCGTCAGTTTTGGCATTTCCACTGAGCCCTCCTAATAGTCAGTGAGCATAGACTGGCGCTATATGAGTGATCGACGAGGACTGATGAAACTAAGAAACAGAGAGAGAGAGAGAGAGAGAGAGAGACAGGCAGACAGACAGAAAGCGAGAGAGAGAGACAAACATACATACAGACAGACAGACAGACAAAGAGCGAGAGAGAGAGAGAGAGCGCGCGAGTGAGAGCGACAGCCACTTTAGCTGATCCAGTAATGTGACTAATGGCTATTATTACTGTTGTTGCTGTTATTGTTGTTTGTTATAAAAGTAATAATAATAATAATAAAAATAATAATAATTATTATTATTATATCTATTGTTATTATTGTTATTATTATTATTATTATTATTATTATTATTATTATTATTATTGGGAAATATATATGTGTTTGACATTATGCTGTTGTCGCTCATGTGGGTGAGCTAAGTGAGTGTTTGCAATGTCCCGAAGAGGCAGGCGGCGTTCCCACGCTGAAGAACAACTGAGATACGTTGGAACAGAAATGACGTCTCCATTGGATCGTGGGTTGCAGCACTCGTTCGACTACCGAACTCTCAGATGAACTGCAGTCTTTCACTGCTCCAAGCGCCGCCGGATTCCAAGGAGAGGGCTACGAAGTCGTGGGTGTCGGTTATGGTGGAATACTTGTCCCTCTTCGTCTTAGCTACGCGTTCGGCTGCTTCGCCAGCTCTGATAGATGTGTCGACAAGATGTGACTTGGCGTAGGTGTCGGGCACTTTCACATCCCATGCCAGACATCGACCACGTGTCCAAGGAATGAGCGTGACGCCGTCCGGGCGCTTTCCATCTTCTCTTAGCAAGCCGAGAGGTTCCTTTTGCGCTGGAATCTTCGCTCTGCCAAAAGCTCTCCAGATGACGTCGTTCAACATGCTATGTCGCTGATGTTTTCCGCTGCCTCTTCTACAAATTAGTCCATAGAACCCTTTTGCGTCGACGCTCTCTCGACATTGGTGACACAAATGTGGCTCGCAGAGCGTCGTTCCTAGCCTCAACCCGGCTGCCATCCGTACATCCTCGTTTGAGAGGCGCAGGCCTAAGGCAGTCACAGGGGGCGCTAGCATCCAGTCTCCAGAATGAGGTGCTCGTGAGGCCAGCAGGCGAGCACGGTCACATGGATTGTTATTGGACTCCAGTAGACCTTTCCATGCCTTCTATGTGAATCGGAGGTCCCATTCTTTCTGGCGATGACTCGCTGGTCCTGTTGGTGGTTCTGAATCTGTCAGGGTCTTCCAAGCGTTGGGTGCTGAACTCGCAGGTTCATATGGTCCCTCGCAGACTCTGTTGGCAGGATGCATCCCTGGAGTTCGCTTGTACTAGCAACAGAAGCCAGAAAGGCAAAAAGTGCCAGCGTAGATGCTCAACGAACTTTCTGACCACAATCTCTCACCGGCAAAGAAGCCCGGAGCCAACGGTCAATGTCAAGGTCCACATTTAAAATGGTTGGCAGTCCTTCTCTCAGCAGTTGATCAAACCGAACCAAGCCCAGGCAATCAGCGCAGACGGCTGTGTGCAGACTGTACAAGAGCTTCGGCACACTTAGACTGTTTCTCAGCAGAACCAGAGTGCATAAAGCGAGGACAATCTTCCGATTGACCTCTCGAGTTCATTAGCATTTGAATTAACGACCATGTTCACAGCTTGACCTGGAATCCGAGGTGCACCTAACAAGGTCATGTCCTCAAGGGCTATGCTCGTGAACTCTTGAAACGCAGGGTCATTGTTCGGTATCTGGTTATTGTGACCCGCGATTTCGCATTTGCTGCGGTTCAATAGCAATCCCAGATTCTTTGATTCCTGCTCGATTAATTGAACGTCGTCGGCCACTGTTTCCTTGTTACCTCCCATTATTATTATTATTATTGTGGCGGACAGGCCACGAGGTTTGAATGAAGAATTTTATTTATTGAAATAATCGGCTCGCCAGAGCGTTATTTTAACGTGTATTTTTTGACAGTGTTGGTATAGGAGGGAAGACCGATCGGCAGTTTTTAGTGCATTGCATAGCTTGCAGACGCATGAATTGGCTTGAGTATAGCCTGACATACGGTGCATTGCTATATATGTGGAGCAGTGGTCGTACTGCTTCATACGTAGAGTGGTTCTCGTACCGCTCCAGAGATCGTGTTGCCATATAAATACGACCTCTAGTGACAGCCGCTCTCGCGGTCAGGCCGGTGCTGCGTTTCGCTGATCTGGCGGGGTGGGCCCCTCTGCCGTCGATCGCAAGACACGGTCCGTGCACTGATCGTAGGAGTCAACAGGCTGACAGAGAAAGACCGATCGTGAGAAATGCTCACAGGTCTGGGTGCCGTTCAAGAATGCGTAGAAACCCGATCGTCGGAAATAAATTAATGACAGTTCTGTACGGGAATACGGGGAAGATGGTGACTTGTCGGTGGCCGTGAGAAATAGAGATCGGGTAAAGCCCCGACGAACCGAACGTCTATATCGAGAGAGGCCTCGGTGGCCGTTCAGATAATATGTCGGGAAAATCCCTAGCGAAGTCGATCGAAAATAGCGAGACAGATTACGACGGCCGTTGAGACAACATACGGGGAAAGTTCCCCAGTGAACACGTTATTTAAAAGACTGGGAGAGCGGCCCCGTGAAGCCGTTGGAAACAGACCGAGAGAGCTATCGGTGAAGCCGTTGACACTTACTGGAAAACATAAATACGTTCAATAAACACGGGGAGGGTGACCCCATTGGTGCGTTCGAGACAGGGAAAGTTCCCTTTGGTGTCGAAAACCTGATCAATTGCGGGCACCTCCGCATATTCTTTTCTATTTACGGTTTTCCGTAAATATCTATACTTGGCTACCTAACGTGGTCAAAGTTATTCCTCCTGTTTACCAGCAATCTGTTGATTTGCGTGTGTCATCGCAATGATCGGAAACTAAGGTATATAACAGATGAAAGCAGGTCGAGAAATATTCTTGTCGGCTACCTTGTTCGGTCACAGTTACTCTTGCCGGTTTCCAGCAGGTTGTCGGAGACGTGAAAATTCGGGTGACCGCAATCGTAGAGTTCAGGCGGCCGCAAGAGATAACAGCCTGGTAGATTCCCGGAGTAGCAACCGAACAGACCGAGAGAGCTGCCGGTGGAGCGTTGGCACATACGGGGAAAATTCCCAAGTAGATACGTTCGATAAAATACGGTAAGGGTGATCTCGTTGATGCGTTCGACGATTACAAGAAACGGTCGTGACTGGTGCCGAAGACCTCAATAATTGCGGGTGTTTCCGCATATTCTTTTCCCTATACAGTTTCGTTAATATATATACATGGCTACCTAACGTGGTCATAGCCACCGCGGAGTTTTCCGGCAGGACTTGGGTTGTCGGAGACCGTGGAATTTTGGGTAGCCGAGATCGTTAACATTCGGGTGGCCGTGTTAGATACAGACTGGGTAAGTCCCAAGATTAGCGACCGCATATAGTCAGAGGCCCGGGGGCCGAGAGTGGTACAGACAGTGACAGAGTTCGGGTGGCCGTTCGATAGAAATACCGGGATATTCCCGAAGGACCCGCTGGAATTACACGTGGAGAGTGAACACGTTAGAAGAGCACGTTACAAGCAAGAGAAAACACTGGTGCCGATTGATACCTTCAGGTTACAAGTCAAATAACTCTTCTTGATGTTTTCATGGTCTTTCGATAAGTACTCTTGTTTCTAACCCTCGTTGGTCATAGTTACTTCTCCAGGTTTCCCGAGTATCAGAATATATTACGGTGTTGGCGGACAATTGCCAACGCAGAGGACGGTCAATCGTGTGCATGATAACTTATGCGTGTGAGGCCGGTATGCCGCACACGGAAATTGACCAAGGGGCACGTGAAAGTCTGGGTTGTCCCTTGTCGTCCGATACCCAAGTATGAAACAGATGAGCGCAGACGTGAATGTCTGGGCAGTCGGAAATGGACCAAGAGGTACGTGCAAGTCTAGGTAGTCGGAAACCCAGGTTAGAGATAACAAGTAGACCAGTAGACGAAGAACTGATCGATGCGTAAATATTACTGTTGGCTACCAACGTTGGTCATAGATACTCCTCCCGTTTTCCCGAAGTGTATCTACTTGCGTGTCTGATCGAAGTGATCGATATGAGTACGTTTGGGTTAACGGGTTCCCATGTGAATACATGGTTGTTTGTCGTTACACACAGTTCTGAGAACTGACTAAAGTGCGAGGTCGGGCCCCCTCGTTCGTAGGTCGGATCGAAGATCTGTGTGCAGATAGCGAAGGTAATAGACAGAAGACCTTCACTATCAGAGTCCGTGAATACCATGCCATTGTCATTTTTATCGAAGCAGATTATATCAGTGTTGGTGGGTAACTGCTAACACAGAGGGCGGGTACTTACTCCGTCAATTGTGGTGCATGATAAAATATACGTGTGCGGCCGTTTATGCCCTACACGGAAATAGATCGAGAGATACGTGTTGAGCAGAAGGCGTGATAACTGTGTCTAGCATGATATGACGAAAAGCTATGAAACTGGCAGTGTCTAGGACGATAGAGTTTAGAGAGTTGCGAACAGTAATGTCTTGGAGTACAAGACGATGAATTAAGCTACCGATAATTGTCTAGGCCGATATAGCTTATGGACTTGTGTCAAGTATATCTGAACCTCGTAACTTAAGAGAACGTTTGGTGTCCCTAATTGGCGATAGTTTCAGAGTCACAAGATGCTAAATTGTACGACATCAGGTAGAGAGGAAGAAGAGGCTAGTAGCTTGAAAGGTATGCAAGGCGAGAAAGACTCCTGCCGGTATGATTATGAACCCTGTTTTGAGTACGGCCATCCTCAGAACGTTGCCTATCCGGTGACCGCGGAATAGGCAGAGTCAGACCTCGTGACTATATCGAACAGTGTTACCTTTCTTGGAGAAGAGGCCCATCCTTAATCTAGCCTGGTGAGAGCGATCATCCTGGTAGATATCGAGAGCAGCCATTTGGCATTGAGATTTGACAGCGAAGTGACTCGGGCGACTCCAGACGTGTCAGCCAGCTGGAGTCGACACCGTCCGAAAGCTAGGCAGGCGCTCGGGCGGCAGAACGCCACATTATTATTATTATTATTATTATTATTATTATTATTATTATTATTATTATTGTTATTACTATTATTATTATTATTATTATTATTATTATTATTATTATTATTATTATTATTATTATTATTATTATTATACATATATGTTTCACATTATGCTGTTATCGCCCATGATGAGCTAATGGAGTGTTGGCAATGTCCCGAAGAGGCAGACTGCGTTCCCACGCTGAAGAACAACTGAGATACGTTGGAACAGAAATGACGTCTCCATTGGATCGTGGGTTGCAGCACTCGTTCGACTACCCAATTCTGAGATGAACTCCAGTCCTTCACTGCTCCAAGCGCCGCCGGATTCCAAGGAGAGGGCTACGAAGTCGTGGGTGTTGGTTATGGTGGAATACTTGGCCCTCTTCGTCTTAGCTGCGCGTTCGGCTGCTTCGCCAGCTCTGATAGATGTGTCGACAAGATGTGACTTGGCGTAGGTGTCGGGCACTGTCACATCCCATGCCAGACATCGACCACGTGTCCAAGGAATGAGCGTGACGCCGTCCGGTCGCTTTCCATCTTCTCTTAGCAAGCCGAGAGGTTCCTTTTGCGCTGGAATCTTCGCCCTGCCAAGAGCTCTCCAGATGACATCGTTCAACATGCTGTGTCGTTGATGTTTTCCGCTGCCTCTTCTACAAATTAGTCCATGGAGCCCTTTTGCGTCGACGCTCTCTTGACATTGGTGACACAAATGTGGCTCGCAGAGCGTCGTTCCTAGCCTCAACCCGGCTACCAGTCGTACATCCTCGTTTGAGAGGCGCAGGCCTAGGGCAGTCACATTATTATTATTATTATTATTATTATTATTATTACTATTATTATTATTATTATTATTATTATTATTATTATTATTATTATTATTATTATTATTATTATGAGAGCAACGCATTCATCATAACAGGTTTTGAGGAAGAACAATGCTTTGTTTGTGGTCGGCCTATAACGCGGAGAGTACGATGTCAATGCTCGTTACTATGTAGGAACCTTGAGCACCTTCGCGAACAATTTCTCTGCATATAACTGCATCTGCGCAGTTCAGTCGCTTCAGCGTCAGATTTTACATTTTTCTTTGCTCGGCGCGCTGGTCTGCGCCGCCTGCTTTATTGCCTTTAATATCGAGTATACATTAACGCTGCACATTTTTATTATTGTCTGCATGTCGGCCCTGTTAAAGACAGCTTTCGGACGCTAGCGGCAGCAGTGATATATTTGTTAGATAGTATGGCGTCTTCTCTTTCTGACTGTTTCGATAGGCTGCGTATTAAATACTAAAGAAGGAGGTTAAAGTTAAAAACGCCGCTTGAATTTTATTCGAAATAAATCATTCATGAGTCTTAACAGGCGACGCACTCGGCTGTTTTTCCGCTTATGCGCTCATGAAAGTTTAATCGAGTTTTACATCGGTCACAAGAATATCATCTATTGAAGCATGCTTTGCAGTAGTTAGACTTCCAGAGAAAAGATATTAATTCCGACTCCTTTGAAAGGAAACCTCAATGGAACTCTTAGTCAAGGGCAGTCGGCAGCCGTTGGTTTCGTTCCCGAATCCCTGACGTAGCCCGCTATTGACGTGACGTCGGTGGCCTGATCTGCGCATTCAGTCAAATCTCGCGAGATTTCGCCGGCGTCTGGCTGCATTTGGAGCACGCATGGAGTCATTTTATGTCTCGATTCGTTTGCAAATCAATTGGATCTTATTGAAATAACGGCGAAACAAAGTCGGCGATTGACATTAACAGGAACAACCGTCTGTCTGTATGTCTGTCTATCTGTCTGTCTGTTTGGATCCGTTCGTTGCTTTCGTTGCATCATCAACTTGCATGTCGAAAGCTAATTTGATCGAAATCCGCCTTTCTGTTTCTGGGGACTTATCTACTGGATGTTGTTGGCCTAATTACGGCTTGTTTTTGATGCGTCATTGGCAGGCCCGCCGACAGAAATTCCAGACCCCTAGGGAGAAAAATTTTCTGGTCTCTACTAACTCTAGACGGAATAGTGCGTGTTACCAAGTTCTATAGCCAAAGCCCAAAGGCCGAAAGATGATATTTAGGATATTGAAATGAACGAAGTTTAATCTGATTGGAGTTTACTGTCAGTAAAATTATATATGAGCACGATTCTCTACACTAATCCGGCTTCTATTTTGGCAAGATTCTTTTCATCAATCCATCATCTACTTACAAAGGTTCTTTTCATCAATTCAGCTTCCATTTAAAGAAAAATTATGTTAATCAATGCAGCTTCTATTAAAGCCCAAGGTTTTGAGGCGTGGTCTAATGAATACCTGCCGCCTGCTAGCTACCAATCAGACTTTCCCAAAGCATCTCAGTCGCCTGGGATGCAATCTTATCGAATGGACCGCTGTGGTCAGTCTTTTTGAATAGGCTCAAATTGTTGACAGCTGAGGGAAATGCACTGGAAATAACAATTAAAACAATGATCGTGCTTCATAGTAGTCCCTATAATTATATGCATATACACACCTGTACTTGATATGCCACTCGTGTGCCTTCGTGCCTGTATTCGTGCCTGTGTTCGTTGTGGAACAGATATAATATAGTTTCATCCCCTATGTATAGCACAGCACAGATTATATATATATATATATATGTATGTATATATATATATATGTATATATATATACATATATACATACTGTTCAATCGGTTGATGTGCCTATTCAGAGCCGCGCTCTCTAAATAGGACTGCATAGATGAGGTTCCTTGTATGCTCGGACCTGAGCATTTATTATAATACCTGGGGGTCTCACCGACTACACTAAGCAGATATCCATCTCTCTCGCTCTCACTCTGCATATATATGCATATATATATACATATTCTATATATGTATATGTGTATATATATATGCGGCATTTGATAGAATTCATCCAGTATTCTTTTCAGTCTATTTCTGACTTACACGCATATCTGTCGTTATTACGTAACTTTAAAATCAGTCTGAAGTCAACCCCTTGTGAATCCGATGGGCCGGATGAAAAGAACACTGAACGAATCGTATAAAACGTATGGAGAAGCTAAGGTTTTGGTAAAAGGTCATGCCTAGGTCGAGGACATGAGAATTAGCAGTGCAGGTGTCGGTGAATGAAGAATAAAGATTCAGATAAAACTAGGGATGTTGGGTTTTCTTGAGTTGTTCTCATACAGCTATAGGCTAACTTGCTAAGGTATATTTAGGTTACTAAATACTTAGTCCTTCCTGTGCGGGTCTACACGTCATTCAGCGCACCTCCTCAATTCGCCTCTAATCATGCCCACGGCACCTGTGCTGCCGCTGTGCGCGTGTGTTTAGGCCTACATGATAGGTATATGTACAGACAGACAGACACTGACAGACAGACAGACAATGCCAGCCCCATTCGTAGGCATGCATGCATTTCAATTGAAAGGAATTGACCGGCGGTGGACTTGAATATGGCACTTCTTGACTGTCCTTTAAGCTTATTTTTACTATATAAAGTGCGCTATTAACCTTTTGACGGTGAACCATTTGTATGTTAACCTGTCAACATATATATATATATATATATATATATATATCAGCTTATATACACAGACTATATATTTTATGGTTATATAATATTTATATAAAAATTGTATATATGAATGCGCATGTGTATAATATTGTATATATGTATATAATATGCATGTACGCATATGAATATGTAGGGTACATTAATAATTCAATATACATTAGTTCATACATTAAGGGGACTTTAGAGGGTCAGTCTATGAGACCACCCAACGGGTTCAACGACAAATGGTTCACCGACCAATAGTTGACAACAAATGTTTCTCGACAAAAGGTCATGACAAAAAAGTTCTCTGGAATGACCTTCCTCCATCACCAAGGACTAAACTAATGACTGGCTTCTCTCCGTCGGCTTCTCACTTTTAAAGGCGTTTCTTTTCTCCCGGGTTTTCGTGCTGAGAGCACACTTGAATAAATATTCTGCGAGAGGCGCTATATAAACCTAAAGATACGTTATATATACATATATATGATTCGGTGGTGTTTGTCATTCATGACATCGCATGAACGTCAATAAAGTCACTGTGAGTCGTAATGTAATCGAGAATTTATGAGGCGCCCTCTTAATCGAATAGGAACCGAAGGCGTTATCGACCGACGAAGGGATTTTGCGTCATTATTTAATGGTTGTGGGATTAGCTAGAGGCGCTACATAAATGAACGAAATAAAAACTTTCGAGACCAACGTGATTTCCAACCACTAGTATATAGCCCTAGCTCCCACGGCTACAGAGTAATATATATATATATATATATATATATAGAAGCTTTGGATTGGAAATGAATCATCTGCTTAAATATTTAAATGGTGCATGCATACTTTGAAAGGTTTCTAACAGAATATGATATATATATATATATATATATTATGGGTTGCATGAAAATAGATTTAAGGAAATGAATCAGGATGTAACAAGCGGGGGGCAGAGCCCCCAGTTTTAATGCTAAGTGCCCCCATTTGCCCCCAAATTGGTTCTATGTTTCTCCAATAGCTTTTTATATTTAATGATTGTGGGTCAATAAATATCCAGCAGTTCAAAGTTTGTTTTTACGATTTGTTCTTACTTATTGCAGGTATAAAAAGTCATTTTCAAAGGAGAATAATGCATGTTTGGTTATTCATTCATCTATAGTGTATCACTTTGTACCCAAAATAAACAAAATATCTGAAAGTAGAATATTCGTCATTGGCTAAAGGAATGGACTAGTGGTTGGTCTGCAATCATGAAGTCGGGGTTCAGATCCCTTCCATGGCACAAATTTGGTTGGAACACAGATACATGGTAGAAAATAAAGTTCAAGATAAAACCAGGGCACCTCGTCAGTATGTTAGACTACTATAATGTACACCTCCTAGCCGACTTCGCTATAATGAAAAGTGCCTAGCATGGAAGCAGCTCTCTTGGTGATGGAGGCTGGTGAAAGACGAAGGCGATCTATAGTTCTACGTAAGTCTAGTGCGCGATCGGTTTTTCTTCCAGCCATCATCCGGCCCTAGTATACAATCGTGACCTATGACTTTTTGCAGTCTGAGTTTGACAAAAATCGTATCCCAAGAATCGAATTGACCATGATGACCCCGGATTTTGAATTGAACGAAAAACTCACTCATTTGGAAATTGGCAATACTAAATTAGTTTCTGCTATTGATTGCAATATGTCAACCAAGTGATCTCACTATAAACGAGTGTTACACTGCCCTAACCCTTCAAATGGGAAGCTCCGAGAGTGAGTGATCAATGGGTTTCCACCTTCATATTATGCAGAGACCATAATAGTTATGTTGTAAGTATATCATACCTTCATAGCAATCTCAAAGTTAGCTCAAGTACTGCTCTTCCACCTAAATCTCGACATTTTATAACCAATTAAGAATCTGCCTCTTAAATTTTGACATTTGCTTTGTTATCACCAGTCAAATGTACTCGACCATCTTATAGCCACGTGACAGTTGTTCATAGTCATTGATTAAACATGAAATCCTGATCAAACCTGGTATATTAAGTAAGTAATTGTGATGGCGCTAGAGAAATGTATGTATACATGCATCTCAAATATTAGATCTAAATAACCTTGACATGAATCTTGTGGCAAGTGAAAGCCGAAATTTATTTGGCACTCAGCCCATGCGCTGTTGCAATGACCATGGTACAGGCTTCATGATGACAGGAAAGATTAATTTGCATGCAATTTTACCGTATATTGTATAAAATAGTTGGCCAACTTCATAGTGTATACTTTAAAAGCGTTCTGCGTATCTCATTTCTATGGAATAATTATGATCAGATGACTTTTGGTAGGATAATCTGTGCACACCATTTTCCAAATTCTGTGGGCAAAATTCAAAAAGGTGGGGGGTGGCGAATTTTTTGCTGTTCGCGCAAATACTTTGGAAATGATGCCCCCCCCACTTTTAAAAACCTTATTACACCTCTGATATATATATATATATAAATTACGGCAATACCGAATATTCGCTTCTTTTTCGCATCGCAGTCGAATAGTGCGACAAATAGCTATTCGGTATTCGGCCGAATGGTAGCGGTCGGACCGAATACAAATGGTGATCACGTGACATCTGTTTCTGCCCAGAGGCGGCTGCTATATCGAGTGGACTGAAGTAAACTATCTACTGCATGGACATAGCTATCAGCCGTCTAATTTCTAAGTATAGTTTAAAAAAGCTCCATTCCTTATTCACACAGACTCGTAGAAGGATGAAAAATTACATGTTGTGAAGTGTTTACTTTTAGTTATGTAATCAAAACTGAAACTTTTGCTCACATTTGAAATATTGTAATTTGTCTGTCGGTAGACCTATTTTGTACACATCATATTCGACCGAAAAATTACCTATTCGATACACCCCTAATATAAATATGTACAGAGTTCTCCTACAGCTGGAATTATCGCCACTGGCAGGCCCTCACAGACACGCGTAACCGATTCATTCTCAAGAAAATGTTGTCCTTCAAGGCAAATTATCCATTCATTATGCAAAAGTGGATTCGTTTTTTATTTGAAACGCCAAAGAAGTGCTACATCAAGTGCCATATATACATACATACATACATACATACATACATACATGCATACATAGATACATACATACATACACACATACATACATACACACACACATACATACATACAAACACACATACATACATACATACACACACATACATACATACAGACATACATACATATATGCATACATACATACATACATACATACATGCATACATGCATACATACATACATACATACATACATACATACGTACATACATACATACGTACATACATACATACATACATAGATACATACATCGGTACATACATACATGTATGCATACATACATACACACATACATACATACATACACACACATACATACATACATACATACATACATACACACACATACATATATACATACATATATGCATATATAGATACATACATACATTCATACATACATACATACATACATACATACATACATACATACATTGATACATACATACGTACATACATACACACATACAGGCATACGTAGATACATGCATACATACATACATAGATACATACATACATACATACACACATACATACATATATACATACATACATACAAACATACATACACACATACATATATACATACATACATACATACACATACATACATACATACATATATGCATACATACATTCATACTTACACACATACGTGCATACATGCATACATACATACTTATATACATACATACATACACATGTACATACATACATACATGCATTCATGCAACGGGAATTCTGGGCTCAATATAGAAAGTAAGAGGGATAATGATGATGAACGATGAAAAAAGTGATGCGATAATTTTCAGAGTCCAGAGTAAAGATAGAAATATGTGATGATTTGGGGTTAGGAGACGGTAAAGAGAAGTGTACAAGTTATGGGCGTCATCACGAGGGAAGAGCATAATAATTATAGTGAACCGAATTCACTCGACATCGGCTGATTTCGGAAAGAAGAGGAAAAGAGATGGATATTCATGATGCATGAAATCAAGGAAATCAAGGATTGTGCGCCTGAAGTCACAAGTTTGATTTCAGAATGAATGTCCAACGAACGACAATTAACAGAATTATTAAGAGCTGAAAACGTTTCACATTAAGAATGGATGAGATGTTAACACATCAGAAATTGACCTTTCGAAGACAACAAAGGTTTAGCTCAATTATATCACGAGACGGATGAGATTATCACTTAAGTTATAGGGGATTGTCACTCTTGTGTTCTTGGAATGAAACGCTGATTTAGAGAATGGAGATGATGAAGTTGACCGAACTTAACGACTGTGTGTTACAGTTTAGACATGACCATTTGAATCCGCTGATTGGCAAAAGTCGTCATCATAACAATTATCATCATTCTGCCCCGCAAAGTCGTGATAACCAAACATGCATCAGGCCAACAGTAAAAATATGTCGTTGCTTGAACTTGCTTTAAAGCAAAAATATTGTCATGTCGGCAAATATTTTAGTTCAGAACCTAAAAGTGATGATGACTGTAGGACAATTTTTGGAATTGGTAGCGGTATGTCATCACAACATGCAGGCCCTGTGCTGAAATATTTGTCGCACCATGAGTTTAAAACGTGGTAGCGATCAAACAGACACCACCTTCACGAGCGGTGAATGACGTCTGTGCATTTTACATCAAATGGAATGGTTTGTTCGAAGTATGACACCAGGCAATGGGTGTGGAGATTGAATCGCAGCGTGTGACCGTAGACTGGCGTGGAAGCCAATTCAATGACAAAGAGAGATCTGCAATGTATGCCGTCGTGTTGATTCGAACCAACCTGCGAACCTTGGAATAATTAAAAACATAATAGTAGAGGAGCGTACGAAGCTCGCTCTGCAAAAGTAAGTAATATTAATTGAAATATTATTGAATGTTATCGGTGAGCATTTGAATAAGTAAGTATACAGACCCCCTATACTACATGTATGATGTATTGATATGGATTACATGAACAGCGTGTGATTTGCATTGAGCAAATGCGGATTTTCGGCCTTTGATCCATCTCGATGAAACGTCGTCTTATTTCTCGAAGAAGAAGAAGGAGAAGAAGAAGAAGAAGAAGAAGAAGAAGAAGAAGAAGAAGAAGAAGAAGAAGAAGAAGAAGAAGAAGAAGAAGAAGAAGAAGAAGAAGAAGAAGAAGAAGAAGAAGAAGAAGAAGAAGAAGAAGAAGAAGAAGAAGAAGAAGAAGAAGAAGAAGAAGAAGAAGAAGAAGAAGAAGAAGAAGAAGAAGAAGAAGAAGAAGAAGAAGAAGAAGAAGAAGAAGAAGAAGAAGAAGAAGAAGAAGAAGAAGAAGAAGAAGAAGAAGAAGAAGAAGAAGAAGAAGAAGAAGAAGAAGAAGAAGAAGAAGAAGAAGAAGAAGAAGAAGAAGAAGAAGAAGAAGAAGAAGAAGAAGAAGAAGAAGAAGAAGAAGAAGAAGAAGAAGAAGAAGAAGAAGAAGAAGAAGAAGAAGAGGAAGAGGAGGAGGAGGAGGAAGAAGAAGAAGAGGAAGAAGAAGAGGAAGAAGAAGAGGAAGAAGAAGAAGAGGAAGAAGAAGAGGAAGAAGAAGAGGAAGAAGAAGAAGAAGAGGAGGAGGAGGAACAAGAAGGCATCAGTCGCTCCTCCTCTAACAGCCAATAGGTTCAGACTCCACCTGAAGATGGACAGCGTTTCAATGCGGTCTCAGATCTCAGGATCTAGAGCGCCACATACAGCCCCGTGTCTCTGTCTCGGAGGTAGAGGAAGACAAAGATAGAGACAAGCAGAAAGACAGACAGACAAACCGACAGATACTTTCAGACTGACAGACAGCCGGCATTTGTTATGACCACGATTCTTCATCACATGTAGCGTATTTCTATCTACTCAACGTTAAGCGAATTCGTTTCTTCGTCTAAGTTCACACAGCGACAAGACGGAGAGCAATTGTGGCGTCCATTTCAATCACCGTTCTCTCTACCTCTCATTGGTATACGCACAGATCATGGCATCTCCTACTTACCTCTTAATTCAGACCGTATCTTGTTAAACTAGAATTACTTCTTCCTCGGAGCTTTCAGAATGCATCTTAAACTGAAGATAAGTTAGTCTTACGTCTATTTCCTAGACATACAAATTCAGACTATAGGCCTATCATCTCCCAATACATATTCGTCATTTACATTAGTTTCTTTCCTCTCCTATTTCTGTTCGTACTACTTCACCCTATATCCTCCTGAAGCTATATCTTCCATACATGCAAATCTTTCGTAGCTCCAAGTCGCACATTCATTGATCTCAACCCCAAATCCGCTTCGGATTAAAAAATTGTCTCAAGCGAATTACGTCATTGCCGTATCTTCCAGTCTTGCGTCGTCTCAATGTCTAATGATTAAGTCATTAAACTGACCTGACATGATGATATTTTCCAGGAATCTTTGCTGGCGTTGAAATAAGCACCGTCCAAATGCAGATGCGTGGAATAATTTGTTCATTTTTATGGATCCAAAGCCTTAAGCGAACGTTGAGATAACGCAACGTGGATTCAGGAGAGTGCGTTAAGCTCTTCGTACATCCAGCTGAGTTATAATCTGACCATCGCATTGGATGTACTGTTATACGCATGCCAAGTTCTCATTGTACCAACTGATGACTTTTTCAGTAATATAATTACTATTATTATCAGCATTATCATCATCGTCATCATCATCGTCATCTTCGTCGTCATCATCATCACACGCTAGCGAAGCTTTCGTCTTGTCGTCATAGCAATGCTTTCGTATTGGGAATGCAGAAAAAGAAGAAAGGAGGACGAGGAGGAAGAGGATGGAAATTAGAAAGATGAGGGGTGATGGTGATTGCTGTGGTGCTGAGACAGAGAACAAAGATGCATCATCATCATCATCATCATCACCACCACCATCGTCATCATCATCATCATCATCATCACCACCACCATCGTCATCATCATCATCATCATCATCATCACCACCACCATCATCATCATCATCATCACCACCACCATCATCATCATCATCATCATCATCACCACCACCATCATCATCATCATCATCACCACCACCATCATCATCATCATCATCATCATCATCATCATCATCATCGTCATCATCATCATCATCATCATCATCATCATCGTCATCATCATCATAGTCATCATCACCACCACCACCATCATCATCATCATCATCATCGTCATCATCATCATCATCATCATCATCATCATCGTCATCATCATCATAGTCATCATCACCACCACCACCATCATCATCATCATCATCATCATCATCATCATCATCATCATCATCACCACCACCATCATCATCATCATCATCATCATCATCATCATCATCATCGTCATCATCATCATCATCATCATCATCGTCATCATCATCATAGTCATCATCACCACCACCACCATCATCATCATCATCATCATCATCATCATCATCATCATCATCATCATCATCGTCATCGTCATCGTAGTCGTCGTCGTCGTCGTCATCATCATCATCATCATCATCGTCATCGTAGTCGTCGTCGTCGTCGTCGTCATCATCATCATGAGAGTCGTCGTGCATCAGGTTGATGTCATTGATGTTGAGTTAGTGTAGGTGAAAAGTAGAGTGGAATGAAAGGTTGGAGAGTAATAGAAGCAGAGGGAAGTGGACGGACAGAGAGAAAGAGAGAGACGGAATGACAGGCAGTAGGATGAACGAAGGGGCAGATGGAAGGGGGAGGATAAACGATTGGGTGGTAGATTAGGTGGTGAACGAGGAGATCGACCGAATGGTACCCTAGATGGTATACATTGGTGGTAGATTGGATGGTGGTGGTAAGGGAACGCACGTCACCTTGAATAGGTTTTTTTCAGCTGTACCATTAAGAGAGTCAACGACAGTATTTGTCTCCTCCTGTCTGTATGTCTGTCTGTCTGTATGTCTGTCTGTCTGTCTGCTTACTGATATCTGTATGTGGGTCTCTCTGTCGTATTTCCCATAGAAATAGGCAGATGTGCTGTGGCGCACCTGTCTCTTAGCGGACTCTGTGGAATTCAGATATCAGGCTATTCATCTGGTATTCCGTTTTATGTTACCAACCCCTCTCCTACCATCCGGATTCTGTCTGTAGTATCTCACACGAATCTCCAGATGGAAAGAAATCATCCATCTGGGATCGCAGTGTCCAGGGGCAGGTGCCTTTCCCTCAGCTTCCTTCTCTCCGCTTCGTGGAAATAGGAAAGAGATTAGGAGTGGAACTCGTTTCGCTGTGATTTAAGAGTTCGGTGTCTACGAGAGAGAGAGGAAAGACAGGAGGAGAGCGCAACAGATGACTGGCTGATCATTAATTCATTTCTTCGAAAGGAAGTCCTACATCGAAGCGATTAGCGAATAGCCGTAGGACTGGATGGAGGTCCCCGTCAGTATCTACCCCTCTGTGTCTGTCTCTGCCTCACTCTGTCTGTCTGTCTGTCTGTGTGTCTCTCTCTGGGTGTATGCGTCTATCTGTTTTTGATATTTCGGTTCTTATTGATCGGCTATGACTCTCTGTGCGTATCTGTGCATATAAGTTTCTATATGTTCATATGTCTGTCTCCTTCTAATACTCATTTTGTCTCCCTTCTTGATATGTATGTTCATCCGTTTTCTTCCATTTGTCTCTTTTCTTTTGTCTCTTTTCCTTTGTCTCTTTAAATTTGTCTCTTTTATTTGGCTCTTTCCGTTTCTTTCTTTCCATCTATCTCTGTTCCTTCGTTTTCATGTCATTGTTTCCATGTTTATTTCGATATGTCTCTCTATTAATATCTCTGTCTGTGTTTGTGCTGGTAACTGTGTGTATGTCTTTGTTTGACCATGGAAATGACTCATGCGTGACGTCCACTGTTTCCTGTCGTAGTTCATTGGTTACGCAGATGACAGATGCATCATCGTCAGCGTAAGCGACTCTCATCTTCTCTGACATCTATGGAAAATTCCTATGACACAACGCAGCGCTCATGAATAAGTGTGTGCCCTGCGCTTAACGATTGAATAGCGCTATAGAAATCTGTATATTCTACGATGACAAATGTCTGTCCGTTTATTTTCATATTTGATTGAACTCTTTCTCCAAACGAATATCTTGTTTGTTTTGGAATCAGTGGTGACCATATATGGCTACAGCGATGGTTGTCACAGAATACGTCGAAGCATTCATGCATATACGTCACTATTGAATATGGCATTGCCTTTTGATGACGAGTTCTGTGCCCGAAGACAGGTCCAAAGGGCAGCACTCTGTGTCACCCTGGAATGAGATGGGTGAGGAGCTGGTCTCCCGTTGCTTTCCTCGCAGACAATTAAGGTAGGGACCTGCCTGAGAAGCTTCGATATTGCTAATCGGACGAAAGTATTCGATTTTAAGACCACAGCAAAACTTCCATGATGGACCGTGAAATTTCAAACTGATGGAGCAAGTGCCACCCAGTCACCTTGCCAATGTGATCAAGGAAATCCCTTGTCATGGATGGAAACGATCGAGACTGGAGATCTTGTTTGTGACGACATTCATGACGTTGTTTTTTGTGATAAGTTGATCATCCCGCTGTCGTTGTTGCTATTGTTATTGTCATTGTTATTGAGATGTTGATTTATTTGCTGCAGCTGCGGCAGATGTGCTTTGTCTTACTTGGTCATTCCATTGTCTTTGCCGTCGACGTAACCCCTCTTACTATTCTCTACTTACATCATCGTAACTCCTCTTGCTATCCTCTGCCATCCTAACAATCATCCTGACTCCGCTTGCTATTCTCTGCCATCCTGAGCATCATTGTAATTCTCTCAACCGTCGACTCTCACTTCGCATTCTTCCTTCACCGGACCTCCACCTTTCCTATCATTCTCCTCCTCCTCTTCCACCTCCCTCCTCCTCCTCTCCTCCTCCTCTCCTCCTCCTCTCCTCCTCCTCCTTATCCATGCCCTGCGTTCTTCTCCTTCATCATCTTCTTCTTCCTCTGCTCAATCTTTCCTTTAAATCCTTCATTTAAATCTGTCTTTTAAATCCTTCCATTCAACCCATCCTCCATTCTATCCGTTCCTTCAATCCATTACCTATTAAATCATCCCTCTATTAAATCCTCCCTCTACTAAATCCATCCTTTATTCAATCCTCCCTCTATTCAATCCATTCTCTATTAAATACTACCTCCCTTAAGTCCATTCTCTATTAAATCCTCTCTCTGTTCAACCCATCCTTTGTTATATCCTCTTTATTCGATCCGATCTTTATTCAATTCATCCTCTATTCAATCAATCCCCTATTAAATCCATCCTCTATTCAATCCTCCCTCGATTCAATCCATCCTCTATTAAATCCTCCCTCTATTCAATCCATCCTCTATTAAATCCGTCCCCTATTCAATCCATCTTCAATTAAATCCATCCTCTATTAAATCCGCCCTCTGTTTAGTTTTTATTCTTTTAAATCCATCCTCTATTTAATTTTTATTCTATTCAATTCATCATTTATTAAATCCTCCCTCTTTTCAAGCCTCCCTCTATTCAATCCATCGTCTATTCAGTCCTCCCTCTATTCAATCCATCCTCTATTCAATCCATCCTTTATTCAATCCATCCTCTATTCAATCCATCCTTTATTCAATCCATCCTCTATTCAATCCATCCTCTATTCAATCCATCCTTTATTCAATCCATCCTCTATTCAATCCATCCTCTATTCAATCCATCCTCTATTCAATCGATTTTCGATTCAATTCGTTGCAGTGTGCTCAGCCATCTTCAAGGGCGTCTTCGTCATCTTCGGTACCACCAGTCGCATCCGTCTGCGTACAGCCGACGCCTTCGCCAGTCGCTTTCACATGCCTTATATCACGTCCAGCGGTCCAGGCTTCGAGACGGAAGCAAAGAACGGCTCAACAACTCCAAGCACCACCGACGAAGCAGCAGCAGTAGCAGCAGGGGACCAACAGCAACACCACCCCATCCACGGCCAACGCCAGCACCAGCCGCCCCCCTCTGCCTTCACTCTCTATCTCGCACCGTCGCACTACAGGGCGGTCATCGATCTAGTCAAAGCATACCGTCTGTCGAAAGTCTACTATGTCTACGACACGCCTGATGGTATCTATCCCAACATCTCTACACTTCTTATTCAATGATTTTAATTTGGTTATATAACTTATTTTGTTATTATTATTATTCACGTGACGTATTGCAGAAGAGGAGGACGACTGACTCTGAGAAGACTGATGAAAGTGAGTTAAAAAAATCCATAGAGGAGGAAATGCAGGAAATACAGACGCATATATATATATATATATATATTGACAAAAGGCGCTTTATATGCCGCAAGAGAGAGATAGAGAGAGAGAGACAGAGAGACGTAATCAGATAGACAGATACAAAGAGATGCGTCTGTGAATGAGTATCACTATGCCTGCTGTTCCATCTTCTATCAATCTATTTGTCTTTCTCTGTGTTTGTCTCTTCGTCTGTCTGTCTGTCTCTTTCTATCTGTTTTTAAATCTCTCTTCCTTTCTCTCCAAATCTATCCCTCCTCCTCTCCGCTCCATAACTACCATCCTCTATCTCTTTCTTTCTCTAGTCGTATACTTCCTCCTTCTGTCTGTCTGTCTATCTGTCTGTCTGTCTGTCTGTCTGTCTGTCTAACTCTCGTTAGCCTAAACGTTCCTTCTATGAAAATAAAGACAGATAAATGAAAAGCTAAGCGACAGAGAAGCACACACAAAGGAAGACATACAGAAAGAAAGACGGCCAGAGAAACAGATACCGAGAGAGAGACAAACAGACAGACAGACAGACAGACAGACAGATCAACAGATGGATAGACAGACAGACAGACAGACAGACGACGGAATCGTTTGGTTTGAGATATCTCTGTAAATTGCTTTAATTCCCGCTTTCGAATCTCCAGTGCATTTTATGGTAGGGTGAGTGGATAGGGGGATGTATCTGCATGCTGGGTGGTTTGAATTGGGGTGTGGTAGAGTAGGGTGTCTTGTTGTGGTGTGTCTAATATGTTAATTTATCGGACAATATTCCCAGAACGTTTCCGTCTGTGTGGCAGTTAAGAAAGCTTCTTCTGCTGAATTCAAGACCATTTCTCATTTGTAGACCTCCGTCTGTCTTTATCAGACTCTGTCTCTGTCTCTTTCTCTGTCTCTGTCTCTGTCTTTGTCTGTGTCTCTGTATCTATCACTATCTCTGTTTCTGCCTCTATCACTGTCTCTGTCTCTGTCTCTGCCTCTGTCTCTGTCTCTTCCTCTATCACTGTCTCTGTCTCTGCCCTTGGCTCTGTATCTATCACTGTCTCTGGCTCTATCTCTGCCTATGTCTGTTCATGAGTAACGTTAGTTGACTACATCCATTTACTAGGCGTCTATTTCGCCCTCAATCCTAATCTTAATAGGATGCAATAGAAAAGATAAATAAAATACATTAATTCAAGAAGAAACTAAACGCTCATCTCTTCTTAAAGACTTACTCTATCGCTCGCGGTTTTTGCGTCTCTGCCTCTTAACTGCTGTAATACGTCGCCGTCGATATTGTCGTTTATTGTCACTACTAGTCATAGAACTATTAAAACACAATAAAAAATAATATAAATGATACAATTATACAGTGCATATATATTATGGGTATTATTGTAGATCAATTAAATAAACAATACATTGCTTTCGCATAATACACGCGGGCCCAGCTCTTCTGAATATTCGCTTTGTATTCGCTTCGTGATCGCACGGTGGGTTAAATGGTCACGTGGTAGAGGTCGGAGCGAATACGAATAGTGGTTACGTGCATATGACATCTGTTTATGCATCTACGGCTGCTAAAGCGAGTATCGCAGGGTCAGTTGAATGTCGTCGGTAGACGCATTTTATACACTATTATACACTATTCGTATTCGTATTTGGCCGAATAGTTGGTTCAATTATTCGCATTCGGCCGAATAGTGATAATCAAATATTCGGTACATCCAGCTTGAATATTATCTTATTTCATTAATTAAGTTTAAAATTCACAACCAATTGGCTCACTGATGACATTTTCTTCTGAACCTCTGAGAAGAAGACTCGAACCCAACGCATTTAACTCTTTCAGACATCAACCACTTTCATTGCGTAGGCCTACGTCATCAGCCCAAATGACGTATCACCCACGACAGCCAATCAAGATGGCGGCAAGGAAAGGAAACGCGCCACCCAAAGATATTCCGATCACGATTCGCCGCTCCTTATTTGTTGATGTGCGTCACGTGACAGGGCGCTGAACCTGGATGTGAGCTTGGCTTTTACGAGCGATTCTGTTCGTTAAGAAGAGAAGATTAGGTATAGGAGTGAAAAGCAGGAGACATTGACGGTTCAATAGGAGCAGGATGTCCTTAGAGGAAGGCATTAGAGGAGGAGAATTAGGAGGAGTAGCAGGAGGAGGAAGAAAAAGAAGCGGAAGACGAAGAGGAGGAGGAGGAGGAAGAAGAAGAAGAGGAGGAGGAGTAAGACGAGTAAGACGAGGAGGAAGAGGAGTAGGAGGAAGAGGAAGAAGAAGAGGACGAGGAGGAGGAGGAGGAAGAGGAAGAGGAGTAAGAGGAAGGGAGGAGGAAGAGGAGGATATTAAATATCCAACTATTATTACATCTGAGACAACTTATAATAAAACAAAAGATAATAATAATAATAATAATAATAATAATAATAATAATAATAATAATAATAATAATAATAATAATAATAGTAATAATAATAATAATAATATGATGTAATCATAGAATTAATGATAATTTTAAAATTAATAATAATAAATGAATAAAATAAACAAATGAAAATTTAAAAACTAAATTAATATATATATAAATATTTTCATATGAAAGTAAATAAGCAAATAAGATGTCTCTGTGATCATGGGCGTCTGTCTCTGTTGTTGGTGTTGACGTTGTTTCGATAGTTTACCAAACGGCATCATCAATCCCATAATTCATTTCGTCGTTTCCCGTCTTCCAACGACCTCTGTCGCCTCATTGTTCGCTCGGCGCTTTCCGAAAATGACGCAAGGTGCTGCGCAGGCGCTAGCTTGAAAGCCAGATTGGAAATTGAGGGATACATTATACGTCACATGTTCAGACGTATACAAACATATACAAACATATACAAACATATGCAAACATACACAAACATATACAAACATATACAAACATATACAAACATACACAAACATATACAAACATACAAACATATACAAACATATACAAACTTATACAAACATATACAAACATATACAAACATATACAAACATATACAAACATATACAAACATATACAAACATATACAAACATATACAAACATATACAAACATATACAAACATATACAAACATATACAAACATATGCATACATGTATATACACACGAACACATTTGTATGTATTTTCATATATCCAAACATTTATAGATTTGATATGTTACATATATCATTTCTGTATGATATAATTATATATAAATAGATTATATACAATTTCATATGTATTTAGACATTATAACATGTATATCGCTGTATGCTTAGATAAAAACATTTATACATATACATATGTACTAATATAATTATATATAATCTACGCTTGCATATATTCATAGTTCTAATAAAATTATTATAATATGAATATGCGAATAAAGAGCACCTGCTCTCGGGTGAACTGGATTAACAGAGCGATGATACTCATCTATGACGAGACGACCTGTGTCGTGTTAGCAACAGACAGACAGACAGACAGACAGACAGACAGACAGACAGACAGACAGACAGACAGACAGACAGACACAGGCCGATAGAATGAATGAATAAAAAATAGAAGCAAAGCAATCAATTGGTTAAGTGTCATTTATAAAGATTTAATATTAACAGCGCAAAACGGTCATCATAATTTACAATGGATCAATTAAATACAGAAAACAAAAGAAATGAGACAAAAGAAACGAAAAACAATAATTACTATGCAAAATGATGTAAGACAATGAAAGACAAAGGCCTATGACATCACAGGATAACAAAAGAAGTGAAAGAATTGAATTAAGAGAAAGGAGGAGAACAGAATCAAAAAAGAGCAGATACGACGACATTGCAATTTCCTTTCAGTCTGAACCAACTTCCGGCACAGTTCAACCAACCGGAAGTGACGCCTGATTTTCATTCTAGCAAATTCTCGACGGAGTAAATGCGCTATATAAATTCGGCGATATTAATCGAAGGAGGGTCGACGTCATCGATTTTCCGTCCAACTGACTTGACTAAGCGGAATTGTTTGTGAGAATGGGTTGTAGAAGAAGGAGGAGGAAGAGGAGGAGAAGGAGGACGAAGAAGAGAGGGCAACGCAGTCACCCCATTGGGCAGATACATCACTTAATACAATCTACTCTGAGCTTTCTCGATTGACGAGAGAGGGGAAGAGGAATTAAGGAGAGAAGAATAAGGGAAGACGAGGAAAAGGAGACGAGGAGAGGATGAATGGAGAGCAGAGGAAAAGGAGGAGAATGGAGATGGTGATGGAAGACGAGAATGAGAGGGTCGATGATTGAGGCGAAGATGGGGAAGAGGGAGATGAGTATGAAGGTGAAGGAATGAATGGGAACGAGGAGGAAAGGGGTGGAGGAATGAGGAGCAGAGGTGGAAAAGAGATGGAAATAGAAGCATTGGGGTTGGGAAATCAGAGAAAGGGTGAGATTGAAGAAGAGGAGAAGGAAGAAAAAAAAGAGTGGAAGAGTAGGCTGAAAGAAAAAGGAGACAGGAATAAGGAGGTGAAGGGAGAGGAGCTGAACATAGAGGATAGTAAAGAGAGGGAGGGGGAAGAGTTAGTTGTGGAAGAGAGGGT
Organism: Bimastos eiseni; assembly: GCA_959347315.1. Lineage (NCBI taxonomy): Eukaryota > Metazoa > Annelida > Clitellata > Crassiclitellata > Lumbricidae > Bimastos > Bimastos eiseni. The sequence goes on along the minus strand of OY365807.1, from coordinate 972,276 downwards.
CAGTTAGGCACGTGAGGGTGAATAGAGATTGGGGAAAGGGAAGATGCCGTAGACGGGAGACAGATTGTCACTGAGCCAAAGGCTATTGTGACTAATTAAAGACCTGGGTCCATATGCATGGGGTTGGAATAGCTTTTTCGCCGAATAGAGCTTACAACCAAAGTAACTATTCTCCGAATAGGCTGTGGTCGTTGTTGCCATGCATGAGCGAGGAGTAAACCGCAGAATAGTTGCATCTGGCATAGAACCTGCGAGACTTCGCGAGACTAGGCTTTACGCATGCGCAAAAATATTTATGGCGCCTAATTCGAATTGCAACGGCTAAGATATAAAGTCCTAAATCATATTTTGTGGAAATCAATTAAATTACTTATTTGCGCATGCATGATAAAATATAAAGAGCTCATTATCTTAATGCTACAGCAAACAAGACGTAATTTTGTTCAAATGTTATTAAATTAATTATTTGTCGAAGGCAACGAACCTATAAACACCTAGGGTCGACAGGAGTACCTTTATGTCCGCCGTAACGCGCAATTCCCGCCTCAAGCATAACAGTTTTACGCGATACTCCGTGGTAGGCCAGTTTTATGTCAGAGGTAAGAATTATTCCAATCACATGCATATGGCCCCTGATCTCAATATTTTGTGCCACTGACTTGCAGTTCGACTGTGGAGTGTGGAGTCTGCCTGTCTGTCTGTCTGTTTCTCTCTCTCTCTTTCTTTATCGCTGCCTCTGTATCTGTCTGTCTGTTTGAGAGGAAGCGTTGAATGCAGAGAGAGTCCTTCAGACGTTATTTTCTGGCAGAGTTTCTTTCAATCCTCATCTGTTGAACTCAGATGACTTTCAATCAATGCTCAAAGATTCGTTTTTTAAAGTCTCAGCGAAATTGATCAGACAGACAGACAGACAGACATACAGATAGACAGACAGACAGACAGACAGACAGACATACAGATAGACAGACAGACAGACACGGACATTCACTGATAGAAGGACTGAGACATATACAGACATTCACAGACACGTGCAGAAGAATATAACGAAACAGGTCGATTTCTCGGGTGTATTGTAACCGTAGTTGCAGCTGTAAGCTTGAGAATTGTGTAGCGCTGTTTCAGGAAAAGTAAAGACATGCGCAGTCAACATTTTTATTGGATGATGTTAAAGTTCGTCGGTAGAACAAAATTCATCAAAATACAGACGATGTTCAGATAATTAGAAGTCAGTCATCCAGACCTAATAGTTCTCTGCCATCTGTCTGTCTGTCTGTCTGTCTGTCTGTACATCTTTCTGTCCTTCTGTCGCTATGTGTTCATGACTGTTATATATATATATATATGCACTATTAGGTGAGTATAAGCTATACACTCTAAATACTATTAAGTGAGCCTAAGCGTGTATGTATAATATGTGTGTCTATACATATAATGTGTGTGACTCTGTGTGTGCATGTGTATGTATGTGTATGTGTGTATGTATGTGTGTTTATGTATGTGTATGTGTGTATGTATGTGTGTGTATGTATGTGTATGTGTGTATGTATGTATGTATGTATGTGTGTATGTATGTGTATGTGTGTATGTATGTGTGTGTATGTATGTGTATGTGTGTATGTATGTGTGTGTATGTATGTGTATGTGTGTATGTATGTGTGTGTATGTATGTGTATGTGTGTATGTATGTATGTATGTATGTATGTGTGTATGTATGTGTATGTGTGTATGTATGTGTGTGTATGTATGTGTATGTGTGTATGCATGTGTGTGTATGTATGTGTATGTGTGCATGTATGTGTGTGTATGTATGTGTATGTGTGTATGCATGTATGTATGTATGTGTGTATGTATGTGTGTGTATGTGTATGTGTGTGTATGTATGTGTGTGTATGAATGTCTGCATTGGTCTATATGTGTGAATATAAATCGTTAAATTGTTTTTCTTCTCAGGAAGTTGAAGCAACTTTATCAGTGTCCCTTTATTCGTCGGATTTTTCTCAATTCCTGGCCACTACATTCTAATTCTGGCTACTAAATTCAAATCATGGCCACCACACTGTAATTCTGCTTACTACATTCTGATTATGGCCACCACATTCTAATTCTGGCCACTACATTTTAATTCTGGTTGCTAAATTCTAATTTTGGCTACTACATTCTGATCATCGCCATCGCATTCTAATTCTGGCTACTACATTCAAATTATGGCAACTACACTGCAATTCTGCCTATTACTTTTTAATGCTGGCTACTACATTCTTATTCTGGGCACTACATTTTAATCCTGGCTACTACATTCTAATTCTGGCTACTGCATTCTAATTCTGGCTACTACATTCTAATCCTGGCTACTACGTTATGATCCTGGCTACTACATTCTAATTATGGCGCTCTGGTAGTTGTTAGGGCCTCGTTTACGACGCCTTATAAATTGGCGTTGTTGTTGTTGTTATTATTATTATTATTATTATTATTTTTTATATTATTATTATTATGGCTACTAATGGTGATCCTGGCTGCTACATTCTAATTGTGCCTATTAAATTCTAATTTTGGCTACGGCGTTGCTGTCCCGGCAACTACATTCTGATCTAGGTTGCTACATGCTAATCCTGGCTACTACATTCTAATTATGGCTACCACATTCTAATTATGGCTACTACATTCTAATTATGGCTACTGCAATCTAATCATGGCTACTAAAATCTAATTATGGCTACTAAATTCTAATCCTTGTTACTGCATTATAGATTATATGACCCAGGACAGTGGGACAATATTGCATTATCGTCGCGATGATACGGCGCTCGTGAATAAGCTGTTGCCCGGAGCTTAGCTTTTGAATATGTTTTTATGAATTTGGATCTTTCGGTTGCGATTACACAATCCGTGTACTATTCAGGACTGTAATGCATTTCCCAGGATTGCAATAACATCACCCAGCAGAGTGGGACAATATCGCATTATCGTCGCGATGATACATTAACTCTGACAGTTCGCTCAAGACGTATACAGGCTGAGTCAGATTATGTGCAGCAATTCCTTCGGGCTTTGAACTCTGCCATTGCTGCATCGAATCGATGGAATTTGTGGATACAGGGTGGACCGAATAATCGACGCTGACGCCAACGCAGAAATTTCCCAGCGCACAGATAGATTAATACGATGACAGCTTTACGCCCTTCAACATCCATAAACACGCGGTTTTAAAGTTATTTTATCGATCATATCCATCCATGTACATCACGTCTTCTTCCTCTTCTTCTTCTCCTTCTCTTCTTCTTCTTCTTCTTCCTTTTCCTTCTCTTCTTCTTCTTCTTCCTTCTCCTCCTCCTTGTTCAGCGCTTCCACCTCATCCTCTCAGCTCCCTTCGTCTTCCTCCTCTACCCTCATTCCATCTTCCTCCTCATCTGTTCCTCTAATCTTCATTCTCATAATCTGATCCTCTATAATCCTCCTCTTTCTCCTACCTTATCCTCCTACCGTCTCCTTCTTCCACTTTTTCTCATCGTTAAGGTCTGACAAATTATCAGCAAAGACCGTCCCAAAAAGATTCCTGTACATCAGCAACATTTTAAAATTGGTCTGAGGTATGTTTTAGCTCAGAAGCAAGCACGATACAGGACTATAATGCAGCAGCCAGGGAAATAGTGTATTAGGGGCACACACTTTTCTATTTCTTTCAGCTATCGCACCTACTGTCACCAACTTCACAATATCATAATATACGCAAACCTCATTGACTTTACAAGCATTCAATGAACCGTTGATGCTAGTACTGTAGATACTATGCTACTACTTCCATGTAACTTCGATGCCATCCTTTCATGCCCTGAAAAGTCGCTCTTGAATAAGCCGGTGCCATATAATTAGGTTTTGAGTTATTGTCTCAAACTGGTGAAAAGATGGGACCTTTTTCTAGTCTTTGGTCTTTTTCCTCTTCTTTGTTTTTTGTAGTCTTTCATCTTTTTCCAGTCCTTGGTCTTTGGTCTTTTTTTCTGTCCTTGGATTTTTTCGGGTCCTTGGTCCTTTGTCTTTTTTCTGCCTTTGGTCTTTTTCCAGTCCTTAGTCTTCTTACAGTTCTTGGTCCTTGGTCTTCTTCCTGTCCTTAGTCTTTTAGCTGTCCTAGGTCTTTCTCCTGTCCTTAGTCTTTTAACTGTCCTTGGTATTTTTTATGTCCTTAGTCTTTTAGCTGTTCTTGGTCCTTGGTCTTTTTCCAGTCCTTAGTCTTCTTACAGTCCTTGGTCTCTTTCCTGCCCTTAGTCTTCTTACAGTCCTTGGTCCTTGGTCTTTTTCATATCCTTAGTCTTTTAACTGTCCTTGGTCCTTGGTCTTTTTCCTGTCCTTAGTCTTTTAACTGTCCTTGGTCTTTTTCATATCCTTAGTCTCTTAACTGTCCTTGGTCCTTGGTCTTTGTCCTGTCCTTAGTCTTTTAACTGTCCTTTCTCTTTTCCCTGTCCTTAGTCTTTCAACTGTCCTTGGTCCTTAGTCTTTTTCCAGTCCTTAGTCTTTTATTCTTGATTTGTGAGCAATAGTCTTTGGCGTTTTCATTAAAAATCTGTCTCGAACGCATTATCGCCTCTTTCTTTTCTCTATTCATCGCCAACAAGGCGTCTAATTTGATTGGCAGCTCGGCTGAATGACCTTTGACCGCAACTACTAAATGACGCCGAGGCTATTGTACGATAGACTTAATTCTCGAGTGCCAGAAGTGCACACGAGTATTGGATGTGTCACTCCCTCTCTTCTTCTGTTTCGTCCTGTGTCTCTTACTCTTTATCTGACTCTCTCTCTCTCTCTCTCTCTCTCTCTTTCTCTCTTTCTTTCTCTCTTTCTTTCTCTCTCTCTTTCTCTCTCTCTCTCTATCTCTCTCTCCGTCTCTCTGTCTGTGTCTGTGTCTGTGTCTCTGCTCTGTATCTGTATGTGACTGTGTCTATGTCTCTCTGTGTGTTTCTCTCTGTCTCTCCCTGTTTCTGTCTCTTTGTCTCTGTCTCTCTGTATCTCTCTGTCTCCTTATCGCTATCTCTCTGTCAGTGTGTCTGTCTCTATCTTTGTAAGACGTGCACACGATTATTGGATGTGACTCACCCTTTCTCTTATGCTGTCTCTGTCTCCCTCTGCATCTGCTTCTCTCTCTCTCTCTCTGTCTTTCTCTCTGTCTAGTTTATTCTCTCTTATCTCTCTCTCTCTCTCACTCTTCTCTATCTCTTCTCTCTCTCTATCTCTTCTCTCTCTGTCTCTCTCTCTCTCTGTCTGTCTCTCTGTCTTTCTTTCTCTGCTTCTCTCCGTATCACTTGTCTGTTCCTTTAACGTCCTTTTTCTGTACTTTCTGTTTTTCTCTCAAGCTCTCTATCCTCTGTCAATGTTCCTCGCTGTGCTCTACACATGTATGCCTGAAATCATATCTCTCTACCTCTTTCGGTCTATTTCTTTCTTTCCCTTTTCCCTCCCTCTTTCCATCCTTTCATTCCATCCGTTCTTTCCATCATTTTTTCATCCGTTCTTTCTTGGAATACATGTATACATAACCAATATATTCAAAATTATCTTCATACAATTATCTAGATATACACACATGCTAAGAATGTTGAAATTCTAAAACGCGCTTCCTACCTGCTGTCAACACGTGTTCGGTTAACCCTCTGTTCCTCCCTCACCTCTCTATCTTACTTACTGCGATTCAATTGGGGTTTCCATTTATAAAAAAATACAATCCACGAAGACTAACTAACCATTTTTATGTGTGCGCGCTAACCGATGCATGATTATAATTATAATTATCTTTAATTTAAGTTTACATGTGAGCGCTAACCGTTTAAATTACTAAAAATCGAAGAGATTTGAGTGGTACAGATGGATGAGTTTATGTATTGTTATGAGCAGGACTTACTACCAGTAATCTACAGGAAACTCTTCCTTCGTTCCTCTTAAATTAATTCTTATTCTGCAAGAAGTTATAAATCATAGATAGATGGCCTTTTACTCAGACAAAACTGATCTCTATCCAATGTGCAATTCTGAATGGGCAAATGTTTGGACCAGTATACCTTTTCTGATCCATAAATTACATGGGATGCATACCTGTAAAAGTCTACGTCATTATAATATAATATTTAGATAGAAATTTAAAAGTAATATTTTTTCTAAGTAGGAAGCCAGTGTAAAGGTTATACGTTACTATGTGTTGTTATTTGGATTTATTTGGAGATTGTATCAGTTACGGCTCGAAACAAAGATTATAGAACTCTGCGCAGCTTCAGCATGTTCGACTGATTGATGTCAGATGGAGGCGAGTAACAGTAATCTAGGCGACTGGAAGCCAATGCAATTGCTAGGGACATTTGCGCAATTACTATTCACGTGCATGTCAATGAGAGACATGACGGACAAGGGAGCTGACAGATAGACAGACGGACGGGTAGACCCACAAACGGACAGACACACAGACAGAGAGACAGGCAGGCAGACAGAGGGAAAGAAGAAGAGAGGGAGATGTAAGGAAGTGACGTTTCGTTGCATTCTGCTGCTGCAACCGATTGTCTTCTCCATCTCTCATCATCTGCATCAGTCACCCGCTTCATCATAATGAACCTTATGACGCACACACACACACACAGACAGACAGACAGACAGACAAACACACACACCTACGTACACCGATACACACATCAGACAAACACACGCATTCCTACACACACACGCACGCACACACACACGCACACGCTAACACACATTGACAAATGAAGAAGACACAAATGCGTTGCATCATCTTAATGTTGCCGTCCTTATTGTAGTACATCGTTCCTTCCAGATTTCCATCACACCTCATTCCTTTTCTTACATACTTCCATCAACACTTCTGTCTTTCCGTACTTCCATCAGCCCTTCTTTACTTATTTCCTTACTTACCTCACCCTTCTTTCTTTCCTTCCCTTCCTCCATCTCTATTCCTTCTTTTCATATTTGCTGCCATCGCCTCTTCCATCTTTCCTTTCTTTATTCAATATTTTCTAGTAATTTCCTACACTTGTTACTTTTTCATTGCTTTCATTCTTCCTTCGTTCAGTCTGTCACTCCTCCGTTCGTCCATCATCTCGTCTTCCATTCCTCTTTCCGTCCATTGGAATAGGAAGAAAAGTGGAAATGGATGTGAAAGAGGAGGAGGTGGGGAGGGAGATTTACACAGGCATGCGAAGGAACGGATGAAATAGAAGAAAGAGAGAGCAAGAGAAGTTAGGCAGCATGAAGGAGAGAGGAGGCAGAAGAAAGAGTAGGAGGAGAAGGAGAAGGAGGAGATGGAGGAGCAGGAGGAAGAGGAGGAAGAGGAGAAGAGAGTAACAGAGGGCGTGGAATATGAAGACGAAGAATGATTGATTCGTCATCAGTTGTGGCCGCTAGATGTCGCTGCTTGATTGAGTGTAGAGCGACATCTGGCGGCGAGCAACCGATGACCGCCATTGTCACCAGATGGCCAGGGACACCTGTTGCATCCGGGTCTTTTACCTCAGATTCTGTCGTCCGAGCTCTTCGCCCAGGTCTCTAATTGCAGGAGCAACGAAGCAGGACAATAGCGCTATATAAATGACTATTTTATTTGTGAAAACAGACAAGGACATACTAGGACATACACACACACACAAGGCCTCACACAGAAGGACACACGCAAGGACACATGCAAACTGACGTAGGAAGCGAGGTCATCGACCGATGATGAGCAGGTGGTTAAGTGATGTATGACCTGACATTAGCAATGCACTGGGCAGTCAAATGGACCAGAGAGTATGGCGTCGCATTGGTCGAGTTTTGAATATAGTGAAACTTATCGGAGGCATTTCAAAATAGGAGTTTCATTAAGTATGCCTTTGCCTTTGCCCTTAATGTTTTTACATTTTACCAGTCCCTTTCATTGCCATCCTCTGCCATTTTCTTCAACTTCAAACCATACATCTAATCTCTCATTTACCTTTCAGTTTGTTACCGTTTTATCCATTATATTAATGTTCCTACCTATATCCAACTTTCATTTTCCATCTCACCATTCCAGTTACCTTTACGGTGAAAGCACCTTCTTTTAATTACCTTCAGCCGATACCTGTTACCGTTTCCTCGGTTCTTCACATAGTTCTCTTAAAGAATCAATTTCAATTCTCCATCCGCCGTTCCATTATCGTTCATTTTTATAGCGCCATAGCCTCAATTGTCTCTCATACGGGTCTCAATCGACTCACCGTCCATCAAGTCTGCAATCGAGTGGAAATACTCGCAGCAAACACGACCTCTGGCGACCATCTTTGGGTGCATCTGCCTCATAAATAATCATTACATACGGGTTTCTACATAGATGCTAACAAATGGACGCACATACCTATATACACACAAACACACACTCACTTACATAATTATATCCATACAATACGCTCCTGAGTAGTAGCCTTGAAGGGGCGCTATGTAAATCTTTGTAATGAATGAATGAATGAATGAATGAATGAATGAATGCCTGTACATAGATACATACGAGCCTGGATTGAGATGGCCGCGAATTCCTCATCACACGTCTGATAATTTACGCTCTGTACCATCTAAGAGTCTAGGACGTAATGTAATGTAAATGACCTAATTTTAAATGAAACCATATGAATGGAACGTATTATTCGGTGAATCTCAACTAACTGCTGTCGAGCGATTGATTGGCCTACAGTCTGTGAGAGAGATGAAGATTCTCTGACTAAGTCCATACAATATCAGGTTCATCATTACAGCCACCGAAGACACTGGTCATCTGTCAATCCAAAGGCAACCGTTGCAAAGCCTGGGATGGGTTTCCACATCAGGCAGTTGATCAGGGTCTGGGATCAGGGTGGGCATCGAATCGTCGGATGAGGAGAATGACCGGAGGGGTAGAGTGGCCTGAGCGATAGGAGAGAGGCCTGAGCGATAGCAGGATCCGAGGATAAGCATTTGCTGTTGTTCATTATAGACAGCGTCACGCACACGAGGTCGACATGCGTCGTCTGCAGCAGGTCCAAACACGATAGGGGATTGACTGGATTGCAGCCTGGCTTACAGGCTGATTGACTGACCGACTAATCAACTGACTGACTAATTGGCTGACTGACTAATTGACTGATTGACTAATTGGCCTGGTTTGCTAATTGACTGGCTGACTGAACCGTTGTCTGAATTACTGACTGGTTCATAACCGAGTAATTGTTTGACTAACTGGTTCGTCTGAATCGTCCAATGTATTGTATTGTAATTCCTCGAAAATTTCTCATCGCCACTCAGAAAGACGAACTTTATTATATTGGTCCCAGACTCCCATATTCGGCGATAAATATAAATATCATATCACGTCCGCTATTATAGCCAGGCTGCTCTGTTCGCTCCGGTGCAGCAGGTCTAAGTTTTATGACGGAGATGGTGATGATGTTGATGTTGTTGTTGCTGTTGTAGGTCTGTCTCGGATTGAGTTCATGCACAAGGCCTTCAATCAGTTCGATTCAACGGTTGAGATCGATGCCACACGCATCCCGGATGTTGGTCGGTGCCACGTGTTGCTGAGGCAGATGGATGCGAGGGAGAGGGTGGGGGACAAGTTCATCATCCTCGACATGTCCAGCCAATTGGCCTTACAATCTGTCCTCAGACAGGTCTGTCCCTTCTCTTTGTCCCTTATCTGTCCTTTAATTTATTCAATCAAAACGACCATCTGTACACCAGTACACCCATCCGTCAATTAATCAATCCATCCATCCATCCATTCATACATCGTATGAGAGAGAGACTGACAGACAGACAGGCAGGCAGACAGACAGACAGACAGACAGGCAGACAGACAGGCAGTGAAGGAGAGATAGAGATAGAGAGAGAGACAGAGAGAGACAGCGAGAGACAGAGAGAAACAGGGAGACCGAGAGATAGAGAGAGATAGATAGAGAATGAGAGAGAGAGAGAAAGAGAGAGAGAGAGCGAGAGAGAGAGAGAAAGAGAGAGAGAGCGAGAGAGAGAGAAGAGAAATGCCTGATTGCAATATCACTATTCCTTAATTTCTGAAATTATGTTTTGTCTGACAACAAAACTCAATCTTTCGTCTTCTATTTTCATCACAGGTACAAAATGTTGGAATGAATCGCGCCAACTACCACTACCTACTCGCTTCTCTGGTTGGTCAATTAACATTCAATTTACCTGACATTATATCTCTGGAATTGATAGATGTCAAGATTGTTTTTACTCTATTATTCCTCGGGGATGTCCTGATTGTTCATATTCTTTTTAAACTTTACTTTAATGAGACAGTTCTTTAAGGCATAATCTTAAGTCAAGGACATCATCTTCTTTGATTGTTCATATCTGATGTTCCCGCAATTTGTTGCAAGCGATTCAATAAAGTAAAAGTAAGTATACTTCTTTCTTTAGGTATAGCCATATATTGTTTTAAGATAATTGTCTGTCTCTGGCGTTACGTCTGTTCCCAAAATCGTGTTTTGGTACGTGCTTTTTATGGTCATCTAAAAACTGACCCTTTAGTCCGGGCAAGACATGGGAGCCTTATTGAATAGCCGCCATGAAAAGTTGCTATATAAATGTTTGAATGAATGAACAGAGAAAGTGAATCCTGAATGAATGATTCCTTTCTAATGTATGTGTGAATATTCCCTTTCTTCCTCCAGGCGATGGATGAGTTGGACGTCTCAGACTTCCGTCACGGTGGAGCCAACATCACTGGATTTAGACTCGTCAATCCAGACTTCTCGCGAACGAAGGAATCTCAGAAGGAATGGTGGAAGTTCGGATCACACTACTGGAAAGGAGCTCTTCCAGGACAGAAAATTCCGGTTAGAGGAATCAGAGAGGATTCTGAATCTGGAATATAATACGCTGGGCTTAAGGAAACCATCTGGTTTCGGATTCTCATCATCATCGTCATCATCACCATCGTCACCGTCATCGTCATCATCGTCGTCGTCATCATCATCATCATCGTCGTCGTCGTCATCATCATCATCATCATTGTCATCACGATTCGTGCTATTTTATTTATCTATTAGAATTGTCGCGCTGAAGGTCACGCCAAAATAAGAATTGTCACTGCCCTTAGTGCTTCAACCTAGTATTTAGTGACGTAGTTGCGATGTTGTCTATCTGGTTCGTCAAGATTTTGATACAGGTCTCTTAGATTAATGGTCACATCTGCCGCCATTAAAGTGGTTGTGGTGTGGTCTTACGCTGGGTATGTCCCATGCACCTCTGTGAGCGACGCTGCCGGCTGATATATCGATGCTGGCTAATAACCCATATATCAGAGATTTAGATCTCGGGATTGCACGTTAGTAGCAGTCGCATGCTAATGACATTGTGTGATAATAGAGATCTTCTTATCCAGGTTTGGAATTGACACTGCCAGAGTGCAAGAAGTGGCAAGTTTACAATAGAAATAGTAGTAGTTGAAGTTTCCAAAAGATCACTAGCGCGCCCTCCTTCATCATCCAGGCTTATGACTGGCACTGTCAAACTGTAAATAGTGACGAAGCTGGGAGATATGGTGTAGGATCTCACACGATCTATTCAGTGAGAGAGGATCAGAGTCGATAAATTACAATAATTTTTTGGTTCGCTAGAGTAATACATTAAGTTCTGATCCTATAACCTCGTTATCTCTTCTTTTCATAATAATATTGTTCTGAATGATTTGGTTTGCTTTAAGTTGGAGGCAGCCCTGACGATCGACGCAGTGACCTCGCTGGCCGGGGGACTGACTAGTATGTTGAACAGGGATCCTCAGGCCCTGCAGAGGATCTTCCGAAGGGGTCAGGTCTACAATGAGAACACGAGAGGCATTGACTGCAAGAGCGACTCCTCTTCCGTCTGGACTCATGGAAACACGATCATGGAAAACCTTCTGGACGTCAGTCAATGATCCATTTATTGCCAACGGAAAATTTATGTGGCGCACAAATTCGTAAGTTATCGACTGTTGAGTGTGTAGGTAAGTGAGCAAATAGGAGATATTTGCAAGGGCTTTCGCCCCGGCAATTTATCCGAGAAGCAGTTGGCGATCCAACCAAAGTCACTCCGAATTTTTGCCTCAAGACATTCTAAAAGCTCAGTCGTGCCTCAAAATCAACTCAGCTTTACAACGAGTACTATTTCCAGTTTTAGTTGCTTCTCCAAGTTCCTCTTCAATATCGCCTCTGCCCCACCGTCATTTACCTCTCACTCTTTTACTTATCATTGTTCCACTCCTATTACAGTCTCAGCCCCTCAATGTTTCCTATCCTATCATTTTAATCATCAGACTTGCAAATTTCTTGTTCTCAAAGTAAACTGTCGTCATATTTACAAATGCGAAACTGTTTCAGGTCAACTTCAAAGGGGTGACTGGTGAGGTTGCCTTTGATAAGCTGGGTCGTCGAGCAAACTTTACCCTCGACATAATCGAACAACGGCAGGACAACCCTCCGCAAAAGGCATGCATGGTTATCCTTAAGAAATCAATTGTAGGTAATTGATTAGGTAGAAATCAATAGTAATAAAAGTATCCTTAAGAAGTCAATGGCTACCTGCATTGTCCACTTAGACTTAGAGGGCTTCGTCGAGTGATGGTTGAGACAATTTAGTGCAGAGCAGCTGCAGTTCCAAGATTATATAGTGGCTATTTAATTGAGTGTATTCTGATTGTCACATATTTAAGGGAAAGATTGGGTCTAACAGAATATGATATGAATGAATATCATTTTTATTATCAACACCGTCCGCCTTAGCCGAAATCTCGTACGACCTTCAAGTCCTGCTGCGGATTTGAACGCAAGTCCTATGGACTGACAACTAGGGTATGGAATGGATCGACAAGAAGCGGGAGATGATTATTCGACTGTGTCACGTGATAATTACAGGTGGGAACTTGGCACCAAGCGACGGGAGTTCGATTCGATGATGCGGAGGATGTGAATGTGACGATTGCTCCATCGGAGACCAACCGAACAAGAATCGTCACCAGCATTCTGGTATACCTTCGTTTTCATCGTCATGATAAAAAGAAATAGCAGTGAAGCTACATTTCTCTGTTAACCCTTAGGGGCCGTTCACATATTATATAACGCAAAAATCTCAATTTTTGACCCACTCCCCTACCCCTAATAACGTTATATAACAGCAGCTGTGACCCCCCACCCCTATATTATATAACAAATATGCTACCTACCCCCTACCCCAATCAATAAGCACATTAAAAGACATACAGTCGGCTTAATGTATTGCACAATTTGAAATTTTTATAACAATACAATGTTAGTTCGCACTTTTATAGTGACTAGATTATGCTAGTCAGTACTGTAATTTAGTTACTAGACTATGCAAATTAGCACATTAATCGTTTAATACTAGAAATGCAAGATGCATTAATAAAGCTAACTAATACAGCATGAAGACAGCATACCTTTAAAGAGTTCAAATCATATTAAAACCCTTTAAAATTTATAGAACGTAATTAGCTTAATAATCGGACTTTTAATGGCGCTAAATTCACTTGTATTAATTACGGTAACTAATTGGCAGTCTAAGGTTGTCACCGTGCATCTACTTGTAGGCCTACTAATACAGCATGAAAATACATGGTAGTGACGTAAATCGTATCTAAAAACACCATTCTTATTTCCCTCCTGTTTTGCACTAGAAATGAGGATTACAGTATCACATAGAATCGATTGGTTTAATATTGTACTCTCAGGTATTTATTGATAAGTTCGCGGTACAACTCTACCTATTTAATAGCGTATGATACAGAGCGTATACTACAACTACAATTAGGTATTTAAGCAAACATAAACTATTTACACATACTATAGAAAATGAAATCAAACATCATGATAATACCTACCGAAATAATTATTTCAATTAAATTAATTTTAATCTAAGCCAGAATCAAAACCAATCACACAGAATTGAATTTAAGACCGTTTGAAGCTATGCGCAGGAAATTGTTAAAAGTGGATTTTTAAATAATAAGTAAGAACGTCAAATCATTTCGCCAGGTGGCAGCTGATGGTGCCGGTTCTTTTTCACAACGTATTGTGAACTTCGATTAAACAATGAAGGTCCGTGGTACATGTAATTTCCAATTAGCAGGCAAACAGGCAAAATAGCATAAGCTGAAAAAGTTTGTTATATAACAAAACCTTCAACCTACCCCCCCCCCACCATACACAATATGACGCTAACAAAACAGGAACCAACCCACCTACCCTTTGAGCGTTATATAATATGTGAACAACCCCTTATATGTCTCCATCCAACATTTCAACGTAATCGCTTTGTCACGACTGTTTTAGTACTCAGCCCGACCTAAACGAAGACTTGCCATTCCCAGAATATTAACAACTTTAATTTTTTTTACACTCAAAAGGAACCACATCTGTCTAAGATTACAAATATAACAGATATAATAGACACGCGTTTTAGAGCGACGTTCTCACCAACTAAGACCTTAATGAATATTCCAGACAATTCTGCGTATTTAAAGGTAATAATAATATGCATGATAATAATAATAATAAAAATAATAATAATAATAAAATAAAGACATTAATGATAACCATGATAATAACAATAATACTGATGGTGATGATGACGACGATGATGATAATGATAATAAAAATAGTAATAAGGGCCTTTTGAACATTTTTATGAATAATTGTTTAATTCCAGAAGGATCTCAGCAGACCAGCATCTAATGTCAATGATACGATTACTTTACTATTATTATTTAAAGCAAATATTCAAAACACGTTGCGTAACAAAATCTATAAATACAAAGATTGGAATAACTAAATTACAATTGATGTTATTGATTAAAACTACTCCACAATAAGGAAGCACCATAGCAAATACCTCATCACACCGTTGAGATCTCTAGATAACAATTACAATTACAATTGATACTACAGTCGAACCCATATCTGATGATGAAGAGGAACAAAGTGGATGACATGGGGCTCCCTCTCAGTGGCAATGACCGTTACGAAGGCTACTGCGCTGAGCTGGCCAAGATGCTGGCTGACCTTCTCAATTTCCCATACGAAATACGCCTCGTTCCAGATGAAAAGTACGGCGAAAAGATGGCGAACGGAACCTGGAATGGAATGGTTGGAGAATTAACAACAAAGGTGAAAGAGGAAGCTGACGATGATCATTATCTTTTTCTTTATCGGTATCACCATCACCACCATTATCATCTTCGTCTTAATTACCTCATCGCTATTATCATTACCTCCATTGACATCGTCATTATCATTGTCATGAACACGATAATAATGATGATGACGACCATATTCTTTTTTAGAAGATGACATAGATGTTTGATAAAGATTGGAGTAAATAGAGCTTTTCTCGATTCAGCATTCTATTCATTCCTTCGATCGACTGTTCGTTTGTCCCTCCGTCCATGCGTCCATCCATCCATCCATCCACTCCAATCCATTTCAATCCATCCATCCACTTATTCATTAATTCATCTATTCATTCATCCATTGCAATTCATCCATCCATCCATCCAACCATCCATCCATCCATCCAAACATCCATCAATCTATCCATCCATCCATCCAACCATCCAACCATCCATCCATCTATCCGTCCACCCCAATCCATTTCAATGCATCCATCCACTATTCATTAATTCATCTATTCATTCATCCATTGCAATTCATCCATCCATCCTTCCATCCCAATCCATTCATCCATTGCAATTCATTTATATATCCAGCTATCTGTCTATCGTTTTGTTCTTTCTCTTTCTCAGAGAGCTGACATAGCGATCGCTCCGTTAACGATCTCATCGATGCGTGAACGTGTCATCGATTTCTCGAAGCCCTTCATGAACCTCGGAATAAGCATCATGATCAAGAAGCCAGACAAACAGAAGCCAGGCGTCTTCTCCTTCATGGATCCTCTCTCCTATGAGATCTGGATGTGTATTGTTTTCTCATATCTTGGAGTCAGCACGGTCCTCTTCCTCGTCTCAAGGTTCAGTCCAAACGAATGGCAGATCGAGGATACGATCCATGGTCCGACCTACGTCAACGACTTCACCATCCTCAACAGTCTCTGGTTCTCTCTCGGCGCATTCATGCGCAGAGGATGCGAAGTCTGTCCAAGGTGATCATCGATGTTAATCACTCATTATCAAGTGTGCCTCAAGTAATTCAATACAATTCAATTTATTTATTGATTCCAGCAAAAGAACATCTTAGTAAGCTGTATGGGCTGCAGTGATAAAATCTAGAGGTAAGTTCCATCCCATGTGATCATTCGAGAATGTTGAAGCCGCGATTGTATTTGAAAACGTAATTGGAAATATATATCTGCAGCACTCTAAGAAGGAGTGCTGAGAATGCTCTCTACACTGATCTTACTGGCTTTGAATATCATCAGAAATTTCATCCGGATGGATAAAGTGATGAAAAAGTGGAGAAGTTCTCTCTGTCCTCCTCTTATAAGTCAGAGGATTTTTATTATGTGGACAACCTCTCTGACATAACCCAGCATTTCTGAATAATCTGGTGAAGATAACGCCTCCGATTACGACGTCTACAAATGCTGTCCGGCAGTCCATGAAAAACGGTGCAATTGTTAGCCTCATACATTATGCATTCGACGTCTGTTTGTAACGATGTGCATGGAATAAGAATAATGTGTGTAGGCCTAGACATTGCTGCCAATTCCATGTTAGTCCGGATTCCACTAGGAGAGCCGTTAAGGGTTGAGAAGGGTCGAACTGTCAGGCGACTAATCGGTCGAATCGTTTAGGCAATGACCTATCTCTCTATGACCTTTCCAAGAAAGAAGTACTTTCATAACAATGACCATTATTGGTTAGCTGCAGTTTAACGACGCTGTGTGATAATAAAGATCATTATCGTCGCCCTCCTCCTTATCCAGACTTGGGGCTGGCACTGATGGACTGCAAGCATTGTCTGTCTATGATGTGACCAATCATTTCATCGTAATATTATAAGGACCATCTGGTAATTTGGTCATTTTTACATTCATTCTTTCATTACAGAGATTTATATAGCGTCCCTTTAAGGCTACTTCTCAGGAGCGCTCCCGACTCCAGCACGTTTGAAAAGAACTGTTTTAAGGCAAGTATAAAATGAATCTGAGTGGACCCTTGGTGACAACCGCAACGCCATTTGGTCATTTAGCGAGTGGGTTATTAAACACATTGGCCACCAGATTATCAAATTGCGTTTTTGTTGCTATAGCTGTCACCGTCATCATCCTTGTAGTAGTCATTATCAACCTAAATGTTGTTGCTTTATCACAATCGTTCTAATCGTAGGTCGTTGTCGGGTCGCATAGTAGGCAGTGCTTGGTGGTTCTTCACCCTAATCATCATCTCCTCCTACACAGCCAACCTCGCCGCCTTCCTCACCATTGAACGAATGTTGACCCCCATCGAAAGTGCGGATGATCTCGCTAAACAAACAGAGATACTTTATGGAACACTAGACGCAGGTTCAACGAAAGACTTCTTTAAGGTATATTCCCTTATATGGCTTTATTAAGTATGAAGGATATGATCCCAAAAGCCATTGATAATGGCGAAATCTCTGTCGGTATATTTCTCGACCTCGCGAAAGCGTTTGATACTGTAAACCATGAAATCCTCCTTAAAAAATTAGAAATCTATGGTATCAGAGGTGCCCAATTAAATTGGTTTCATAGTATGATTGCCGCTCCCAGCGCGTTAGCTGCAATGGCCATCTATCTGATAGTGCTATTATTGCTTATGGTGTTCCGCAGGGCTCCAACTTAGGACCGCTCCTTTTCCTTCTTTATATAAACGACTTAGTTAATGTGTCTTCAATTTGATTCTTTATACTGTTTGCAGATGCTACCAATGTTTCTTTCGCATAAATCATTGGATAAACTTCTTGATAATATGAACTTCGAGCTATCTAAAGTAGCTGATTGGTTTTGCGCCAATGAACTCACGATCAACCTGGATAAGACAAATTTCATTCTTTTCAGTTCTAATAGGAACATTTTATCAAAGGATCTAAACCTAAGTCTCCACATAAAAGGCACACCGATTGATCCGGTTGAATCCGCCAAATTTCTCGACCACCATCTATCCTGGGCTGTACATATAAATCATATTGCTAATAAAATAGCTAAAAATATAGGTATATTATCCAGAGTTTCCCGCATTATCCCTAATTCCATTAAACTTCAATTATACCATAACTTGATTTATCCATAATTAACCTATTGTAATTTAATTTGGTCCTCAAAGTATAAGTCAAGGCTCACTAAACTAGTGGTGCCACAAAAAAGGGCGATACGTTTGGTTGCGGGTGCCCATAGAGTTGCACATACTGACCCATTATTTAAAGATTTGCAGCTTCTAAAATTGGATAAAATAAGAATTCTTCAAATAGGTATAGTTCTTTACCGCTATGAGCGAGGTCTACTCCCATCATTGTTCCTAAATTATTTCTCGGTGGGCTCCGACACCCATGCCTACTGCACAAGGAACTCCCGCGCTTACCGCTATGATAGAGCCCGAACAAATCTCCGTAAATTCAGTTTCACCGCAGGTCTGGAACGCTATTTCGCTTGAAATCCGTTCGTCCATCAACCGTTATACGTTCAAAAATAATTTGCGTACTTTTTTAATGAATGAAATGTCTCGATGCTATGATTTCCACAACTATCAAACGGGACAGTTGGTCATTCGCTCGCCTTTGGTCCGCCACCCGTCGTCCGGGAAAAACAATTTGACGAAGACGTACATTACTTAAATATTCGGGCATTACAAATCACATTGGATTCTCCTAATTCTCTTAAATCTAAAAAACAATTTATGTGCTACAAATAGCACAAAATCTAATAAACTTCCTTAAATTCTAAAAAACCTCTTATGTGTCATGCTAAACTAATGACTAACTTTTTTCGCCCTCATGCGTTTTCCTCTGGGTTTATATCCATGCTGAATGGGAATTCTTTGAGAGACGCTATATAAATATAAAGATACAATATTCGCTGGTCTTTGTAGACGTCAAAAATCCCCGTTTATCAGAAGATGTGGTCGTTTATGAGCAACGAACAGGGAGTTTTTGCAAAGACGACGGAAGAAGGAATAAAGAGAGTTCGAGTGGCGAAGGGAAAGTACGCCTTTCTACTCGAATCTACAATGAATGACTATGCCAACCAAAGGAAGCCTTGCAATACGATGAAGGTTGGAGACAACCTAGACTCAAAGGGATACGGAATTGCCACCTACCTAGGATCTGACCTCAGGTACGCTTATGGTTTTACCATGTGGGGTATGGACATACCATGTACCTAAAATCCTACGGATATTGATAATAATAATAATAATAATAATAATAATAATAATAATAATAATAATAATAATAATAATAATAATAATAACACAGGCAACGGGAGACCCACGCGAAACAACTCGTCTTTTTCAACGTCTATCTATTTGTACACAACGTTTTAATGCAGTGGCATTCAGGGGCTCTTTCGTTCAGCCCGATGGAGACGAAAACCTATAACAATAGTAACATTAATAATACAATAATAACAATGACAATAATAATAATAATAATAATAATAATAATAATAATAATAAGGCGGAGGAGCGGCGGAGATAGCAGCCACAAGGAAACACACTAAATATTCTGAGCTGGAGAAGAAATACGCTTTTGTTCCAACCGCTTTAGAAACCTTCGGTCCCCTCAATAGTGAGGGCCTC
This sequence comes from Bimastos eiseni, assembly GCA_959347315.1. NCBI lineage: Eukaryota > Metazoa > Annelida > Clitellata > Crassiclitellata > Lumbricidae > Bimastos > Bimastos eiseni. The sequence continues at coordinate 952,508 of OY365807.1, read as the reverse complement.
GTCTTTCTGTCTGAGACTGGACGCCGACTATCGACAACTACCGGTGACACCTGAGAGACAAACTTCCTTTTCCAGAACTTGTCGGCATTGATCCAACGTTTCAATGCGGTGGCTTTTCAGGGCACTATGTCAAGATTACAACCCACTGACAAGCGGCGACCCAGATAACCTGATGACAGATCCGTTGGCAATGCCAATGATGAATAACACTATATGTGACATAATAATAATAATAATAATAATAATAATAATAATAATAATAATCATTAAGTAACTTATTTCTGACCGTAACAAAGATAGTAGCAAGAGCAATAAGAAGAGCAAAAACATATAAGAAAATGTTTAGAGCAACCTTTACGAGAGTATATGAATATTGAAATCGTATCCTGTTCAATATGTCGGCCAAACAGTTTTCTTGAGAAAGAGGTTTCTTACTTGAAATACTGCATAGCTGTTTCAAGTTTTTCCCACTGACTTGACCATCTTCTGGCATTGGGATTGTCACGGATATCGGATGGTGAAACTTTATACGCCGAGGTTCGATGGTCACAATTGGATTGACAACTGTACGTTAACGCTATTAAGGCAGTCGACGGATTTATCTCTAATAGTCTTATACAGTGTTTTAAAGTAGTGAGAGTTCGTTAGCGCAAGATTTTTATGTCATTCTTTTTCTATTGACGCCAGGACCAGGTATTTTTATATATTTTCTCTATCATTATAGAGATTTTTCAGGATTTTAAATTAAAATGCGTAACCTGTGAAAATGGAAACCAGAATTTAACTCTATATTCTTCACCGCTAAACATTTATAACATACCACGGCGTCATAATGCGTATTGCTATAGCAACGCAGTAAAGGCGTTCATTTTTTTGACACTTGAAACCGAATGTGTTTACATCTGTTTCCATTCCTCCCACTTCATATATCTTCATTCCCTTCCTATTCGGGTATCCATGTATCTTAACAACAAAGACCCGTCACTTCCCTCTCCTAGTCGGAAGACTATTTATCACAGTTAAATGGTGTCTCCATGTAAGAAACAAACCCAGATCGCTCAATCACAGTCTGGCCAATCACAGAACGTTGCACAGGGATTAAAAAAGACGAGCGGGATATGTAGTCGCTGCCTTTCAGTTAGACAGTTGCACCTGAAAGACGGAACAGTTCACCTTCATGGACCGCGAAACAGCCCATGTCCATGGTTCGAAGCAGCCACCACCACTGGGCCATGGTTCGGCGCAGACGCTGCATGCAAAGGCAGTCGAAGCTGGACCAGTCTTGGGATTAGCCGACGAGGAGCGGGTGGAAGTGGGCTCTTTGAGCATTCGCACGGGAAATGTATTAGAAGTAGAAGCAGTGGAAGAGGCGGTCACATATAGTGTTGCTCGACACCCTAGACAGAATGGCGGCAGATTGCTGAAGAATGTTCCAAAAGTAGCCCGTTGCGCCTATTCCCGGGCCCTCACTGATATCCTGCACTCCATAAATAACAACCCAGCTGGAGTCGAGGCTTGGCGTCAGTTGATGTGATTTACCTCCAACATACTGGCACAACCACCAACAGCGGGCCGCAGGCGAAATATGGCCAATGTAATCAAGAAACGTCAGAAGGTCTGGGACAGACCCTTGATTAACATCGACACAGCTGCAGTGTGGTCTTCCAGTAATGACCCACTCAGCCGGGCAAGGCTGGGCGCGGTGACATCACCCCACTCTGGAGACTGGCTCTCGACTGTTCCCGTCATCTCTTGCGGGTTGGGTCTGAGCAATGAGGCCGTGAGGGTGGCGGTGGACTTTCGCTTGGAACTCAACATCTGTGTGCCGCATCAATGCCAGTGTGGAGATATCGCTGACTCGGGAGTCGGGAGGACATCACGGTCTTGTAGCCATTTGACGGGAAGAGCAGCCCGTCGCTTCGTTTTGAATGATATTGTGTGGAGAGCACTTTTAAAGGCAGACGCTCCATACTTGAAAGAACCACAGGTTTTGATCCGGAGCGATGGAAAGAGACCGGATGGAGCGACACTCATCCCGTGGGCGAGAGGCAAGTACATCGCTTGGGATGCAACAACTATCCACACGTGCGCCGCCTCCTACATCCACCTGTCTTTGGCAGTGCCTGGCGGTGCGTCTGAACATCTGCCGCGGACCAAAAGTGTTCCAAATATTCAACTCTTCCCACCACTCATGACTTCGTTCCCTTGGCATTCGAATCACTGGGACCCATCAATCGCGCTGGACGCGAGTTCTTGACGGAGTTGGGTCGTCGCATGACCGCCGTATCAGGAGATCCTATGGAGACCGTGCACTTGTTTCCACTCTAAGATTCAACGCCGTAGCGTTCAGAGGCACGTTCAAACAGCCCACTGGATCGACAATTAAAGAACAGTCAGTCAGCCAATGTTAGGACTGTTGTACGTGCAAGTGCGCTGACGGATTATAATAATAATAATAATAATAATAATAATAATAATAATAATAACAACAATAATAATAATAATGATATAATAAATAAATAATAATAATAATAAATCTTAATAATAATGATCATTATGAGGGCCTGGTGGCCAGTGTTCATCCTCGCCGTATAATCTTCCCATCGACAAGGTACAGTCGGTATGGTCATCATAGTAGAGTAGACAAGGGGTGCAGCAGATGGTGGAATAAATCCCGACACCATAATAATATAATCTACCCCAGCGGAATTTCAACTCCTGCCCCGATATCTTTGCTAGCAGTTCTTACCTATCTCACCTGCAATAGAAACCTCATCTACTTCATGGCCAGGGATCAAGCTTTGTTTGCTCTGGTCATGGCGCTATAACAGCTGCTTTGACCCTGCCAGAGATGTCTCTGAGTACGTTTCTTGAATGAGCGCTATATAAATACTCGAATTGAATGAACTAATGTCCTCTTATCTGTGTCGAGCAGTGGGTTAGAAACCCGATGATCCACTTCCAGTCTAGACCGGAAGTACGGCTGTAAGATCTTGTTTGTTCATTGTTCTTTGCTTGTAGAGAACCAATCAACGTTGCTGTTCTGAATCTGTTGGAGAAAGAGTATCTTCAGAAGTTGCAGAAGAAATGGTGGTACGACAAGGGAGAGTGTGTCGTCGAAACAGACAACAAGGTAGGCACACACATACACTCAAACGCACACTAAGGCTATGATACGGTTCAGAAGAGTTTGCAAATGAAGATACGAAGATATAGTTTAGCGATTGATGATATTGTGGTGAAATGAAGACATAGCTGAGAAACGAATACAGGTTAGGAATGAATAAGATTATGCTTGGAAAGTCATAGTCTACAGATAAGTTAGACGATAGACAAAAACATAGACAGACAACAAAAGACACAAGAGACAGAGTCCAAACACAGTCAGATATAAAGACACGGATACAGACGGACACTTAAGTAAACAAGTTTAAAGCTAAACACAAACATGGAAAAGAAAATTCACAGGTAGACCCATACACAAAGACCCATTCATCTGAAAATAATGACAAAGATACTCGAATGCATATGGACATATATAGCGCATTCTTAATTCAGCAACGAAAAATTATGACGCCCATACTGATGCTGCTAGAGTGAGTATGACTATGCAGCATTTTAAAAATTATGTCTTCATTATTTTAAAAACTATGATGATGACTGCGATGATGATGCTGTTGTTGTTGATGATGATGACGATGATGATGATGATGATGATGACGACGACGACGATGATGACGATGATGATGATGATGATGACGACGACGACGATGATGATGATGATGATGATGACAATCACGATCGTGACGAGGACGACTATGATGTTCTTCTCTCTGCCTCCGTATTTTGAAGGGAAGCGGATCGTCGCAGAGTTCTCTGTCGCTGAGCAACGTCGCTGGCATCTTCTACATCCTGATAGGAGGACTTGGTCTGTCAATGGTCGTCGCTTCTCTTGAGTTCCTCTACAAATCCCGAATGGAGGCCAGAAGACAGCGGGTACGAAGGTCCCTCCCTCGACGCTCCCCTCTCAGCTCTCGTCTTCTGTCTCTGTTTGTGTGTCTGTTTAACACTCTTTTTCTGCAGTCTCTGTATCTTTTTCTCATTACTTCTAGATGTCTGTCTGTTGGTACTGTTGTGTACTTGTGTTGACCTCGTTGTCAGTTGGTTCTGTGCATTTGGCAACCTCTTGTTTTCATTTACCTTATAACATCATGTGTGGAAATGAAGATATTGTTTATAAATTAATAGTTTTGAGCAGTTCATAAACTATAATTATGAGTATATAGTTTAGTGAATGAAGAAATAATGTAGAAATGAAGATGTAGTTTAGTAACGAAGATAATGCTTACAAATGAAGATATAGATTATAAAGGAAGATTCAGAATCGAAGATAATAGCTTTGACACGAAGATGGTTCAAAAATGAAGCTATTGATTTGGGATGAAGTTCTAGTTTTTAATCTTTAAGGAATAATATTAAATGAAGATATAGTTTAGAATCGAAGATATGGCTAAGAAATGAGGATACGACGCGTTCTTTGTTTTTGCGACAGAAGAGGTACTTGGAGAAATGTGGCCTAGGTCCTCAGTGCTATGGATCGTCATGTGAGAGAGAAAACGGAGGGGTAGGTTATTAAAATGCAATTAATTGGTTTATTTCTATTAATTAAGTATTCAGTAAACGACAATATCCGAACAAAAACAATAACAACCAACAATTTACACTTGATGTAGTACTTTACTTTCGTTTTAGTTGCTTAGATATTAAATTATGATTAAGTATTTAATTGCCCCTTGAACAGATTGGTAGATCAGTTGAATGATTTGTTGGCTGCTTTTTTGATTGATTGGTTGTTTGATTGATTGGCTAGTTGGTTGATTGATTGATTGGTTGATTGATTACTTGCTTGCTTGCTTATTGATTATTTGCTTGCTTGCTTCATTATTATTATTATTATTATTATTATTAAATTTGTAACGCGCACAAAGTCACACCTTAATGTGAATCTGAGGCGCGGATAGTCAGTCGCCAGGAGAAGATGCAATTGATTGATTGAATGATTGATTGATTACTTTCTTGATTGCTTGCTTGGTTGATTGATAGAGTGATTGATTGATTGATCTTTCAATCGATTGATTAGAGTTCACTTGTAATCTGATTCGCTGACTCATCGACCTTTCTGTTGTAGTATGCCTACAGCGCACCAAGTGGCATTGTAACTATGAATAGTTGCTTTGACATTGGCGATGCCCACACACAGGTCTGATGGTTCTACCACCTAGTTCTACCACCTGAGATTCCTCGCGCCACATCGTGGGCGGTAGGTGTTGCGGTAGATTAGCCTGGGGGTTCGTCGGCTCGACCTGACCCCAGCTGACCCCAGGACAATCCTGCTCTGACCGCCCAAACAGTGACGTCATCACCATATCAAGTCACGTGACAGGCCTTGACTGATTGGCTGTGAAGAAGAGAAGGAACAAAGGAATTGTTGTGCGTTTCAATTAATTGACTAAATAATGAGCCGCAGACTTCAGGATTAATTGCGAAGCGCCATACATTAATTGAGATTCTTGAATCGACGAATTAAGCCCAGGATGAATAGGATAAAGAACCCGGTTCAATAGAGGTAACTAACTATTCGTTGTATAAACTCGTGATCAAGGAGGAAGCGGATATATGACACTTCGCTGTCGATACCATTTTCGGATTTAGCTGTGACATCAAAGATAGAGAGGAAGAGAGAGAGAGAGACAGAGAGGGAGAGAGTGGGAGAGAGAGACAGAGACAGACAGACAAACAAACAGACAGAGACAGACAGAAAGAGACAGAGAGAGACAAAGAGAGACAGAGAGAGACAGAAAGAGACAGAGAGAGACAGAGACAGAGAGACAGAAAGAGAGAACGAGACAGAGACAGGGACAGAGACAGAGATACAGCGACAGAGACAGAGAGAGACAGAAAAAGAGAGAACTATATTTTTATCTGAGTCTTGGGTCGCGTGGAGCAGGTTAGGACACCTCGATAAGTTTTCTAAGAAGCGAGAGATTTTCTGTTCTTATGTTCTAGCGAGAGTAAGAACTTGACGAACGGATGAATGATGAAGAACAGATCGAAAAGCAAGAGACTTTTCTTAATTTGAACACAACTGTGTAAATATAAAGTCACATCATGAAGATATTCACTTCACGATCTGTGACATCAACGACTTTTAATTTAGCACTTTTCATTCATTCATTCAGAACATTCATACAGCGCCACTTCAAATGCAGCGATTCAGTGGTATACTTCCAACTTCCAAAAGAACAATCTTAAAGGCTGAAAGTTAACGACAGCCAAGGCAAATGGCTTATGAAAGTCTAATGAATAAGCATATGCGTGTTCTCAATTGAACCTTGCTGGACCTGAGTTTTGTTCCTCGACCTAGACCTGCCACCCACCATTTCGAGCCTTTCCTCTTTCCCCAGAACTTCTCTGCTATGCTCTTCTCTCCCCTAATGGAGGCCGGACTCGTTCCTTCAAGTTTAACGACAAACAAGGGCAACTGGTGTATGATGCCAAATGCTAATATACTTTGATTTCTCTATTGGTGTTCCGTCTATTTAGTCAGACTCATGAGTTGATTGCGGACATTTCAATTGAGTACAACCGCCATTTAGTTGTATTATTTATACATGCCATGGAGGTTCCCGGCCGAGCAAGAGCGCTTCTACCCAGTGGATGGGACTACGAAAAGACGTCTATCACAGGAACTCTTGATAATATCTCTAAAATGTCTATTTACGTCTATTGTACGACTGTAGACCTATAAAGGTAAAAAATACGAATTCATAACAGACAACAGTGAAAATGCTGCGAGTTTACTTAACGACCTTTATGTGGTGAAAATGTAATCTGTAATCGAATCGCGTGTGGATGTCGTTCAATGGCATTTGATCTAGGTGATAAACAACTCGAAATTCCTGTTCATCTGGTTCGGTAGCTGAGCCAAGGACAGATATCCGAAACTGGTTTATATTACTTTGAAATTTTGTAGTTAACTACTAGTAAACCACACACACACACACACACACACACACACACACACACACACACACACATATATATATATATATATATATATATATATATATATATATATATATATATATATATCTTAAGCGTTGATGAGCGGAGGCTGGACACTATCTTATTCACGAGAGTCTCCCAAGATTTCCAGATTTCCAGCTCTGCTTCTTTCACTTCTCTTTTCCACCAGCTCCTATGTGAAATCTGGATGTCGTCACTTTAGACCTGGAATTGACCTTTTCAGAGCCTGCTTAGAATGTACGTAGAAGATGCCGCTGTCAATGACAGGCTTATACCCCGCTCATTTATTAAACTAAGGCTGCTACGATCTTGAAACAGATCCTTTGGGCTGATGAAACATATATTTTGCATTTAGCCCTTACATTAAGAGTGAGGGATTGTGGCCAGAGAGGGCTTTTGTCCTACACTATATAATCAGTTTCAGTTATGTGCAACCTTGTCTCGTTCCTGGCGTTCTGCTGATTCTCTTAATCTTTTTGTTCACATGACAAAGACTGTCCTGGCCCAAAACCAAGTGTTTGCTTTTGTCGTTCCATCTGCGTGGAATGACCTTCCTCCATTTTTAAGGAAGAAACTAATGACTGAACTTTCTCCATCGGCTTGTCAAGCTTTAAGCGCGTTTCTTTCCCCCAGGGTTTCTGTACCGAGAGCGCCTATAAATTTAAAGATATAATACAATATATATATATTATATATATATATATATATATATATATATCAGGAGTGATATAAAATCAAACATTTATATAGCGATATCTACTTAGATGCTTGCTCAGCGCTGGCCTTAATAATATTAAATGTCACAGTTAAAAAGTAAAAATGCATCTATTAGCAACGTTATGCATTGCAAGCGGAAAGTGTCATCAGTGGTGGGCCCACGCACAAGCGTGGAACCAACCAACGGATTCCCGTCGACAACTGACAGATGGCAAGGACATACTTTTAATCACCTAGACATAATTATAGGAAGGACATGTTAAAGTTCCATACTTTTTTTACAGAATGCACGTATCAAATAACAATAACTGACTAATGGTAGTTCTTTAGATACTCTTACTCTGCGTCTTTGTTCGATTGCCCTGACTAACCCCAGACATTCCAACAGGGCCCCTCATCTGCCAATGGTCCAATTACCAGCAGGAGACTTGTCGGATGGTAGGCGCATGATGCTAATAATTATCATCACTTGGTTTGACCTCCGCCTCAACCTCACCTGTCTACTGATAATAATTATCGTCGAAGCCCTACATCAGACAGGTGCCTCTATTTGAGAGTAGGCCACCATTGTCGTTTACGATTCTGCTCACCTGCTTGATCAAATAAACGAGTCTTTAAATTCGAAGCCATGTGTTCAGTGACCCGCATAATATTATGTAGGGTGACACAAAAGTTCGTTCAACGTTTTCAAACTTCAATATCTCGGTCAAAATTATTCTAATCTCTTAAATATTTTTCAAGCCCATACAGAACTCAAATATATTACAACCCAAAAATTTTTAAGTCCAACTTGAGTTAAATAACGTGACAGTGAACACCGGAGCGCGCGAGGGACATTTCCGGCTTGTACCTGGATATGACGTAACCATTATTCACGCCACTTAATTGAGTAAAAATAGGAGCATCGACATTGGATTGCGGCTGAATGGTCTAATGTTTTGTTCACCGATGAATCGCCGTTCAATATGTTTTATGTACCGAATGCACAAACGATACAGTGTGGGTCTCATAGGAGAAGAACGATCCGTTTGCTCAAAAGATGAAGTTAAGTCCGTCAGTCATGATGTGGGGTGGGATGACGGCCAGGGGTCTCACAAGCCTTCACTTTGCGCTAATAGGCACTAGACATAACTCGCAGTACCACATAGTAAATTATCGAGCAATGCGTGAAGCCAGCTGTGGCGGGTTTCACTTTTGCCACTCCTTCTTCTTGATGACGAGAGTACCCGCTGGTTCTCTCCTCTATCACCACGCTCAGCAACACGACTCACTTGGTGGTTTTAATATGTATATTTAATTAAATATATATACACCACTCATCCTATCTACACTTACTGGAGTTATTAGTGTCCTTTTGAAATGTTTCCCTGGTTTACGTTGGAGACGGGATTCCCAAACTACGTTGATTATCCTCCTCGTCAGAACGACCTAGCGTCTCCCCCAGTTCCGAAACAAGTCCCTGTTCCTTTGCCTGCTACGCTATATCAATCCTTTTAGAGGCGATTTCCTTTGCCATCCCAACAGAAAAACTCGTATCTCTATTGGACGACAGGTCACCTGCAGAAACTATTACTAAACCCTGATTGGTCGGGTCTTGCCGTCCCTAGCGTAGCGTCAGATCCCTAGAGGCGTACAGTTACTGTTTGACTAGCGGCTGCTATGGCTGGGCCTTGCTAGTGTCCTAGACGAGCAACAGGTCCTAGGGATCGAATTTCATTATTATCGTTATACCGCCTAGTGGATTGCGCCATTCGTATCGGAATTGTCCCCTATTCATGATCTGTGTCAACCAGCCGGTCCAGATCAAATCTTCCACTGATTTATGAATTTCTTGTCTGTGGGTCGTAGAGATGAAAGGAACAGTCGTCTCTGACATCTGCCCCGCGGTGTTGGGTTTCGTTGTTTGACACCCCGATGATCTTTGCAGAATCCTCGTCGTCTGTTTTGAGGTCGTCTGCTTCAGGCGAAGTCCATTGATGTATCTCCTCTCATGTGTCAGGTAGACATATTCATCCGTAGTCCTCCTACGCCTCTGCTGTCGATCGATGACTTTTATATAGCGTCATCTTCCCGAGTGTCGCGCGTCACACCAGCGTTCAAGAGACAACGGCAGTGTTATGCATCCAAAGTTATTTGTTGACAACGACCTTGGGAGTATTTCTGCGGGATGGTTCACGCTGTCATGCATCAGCTGTGACGACGAAGTTGGTTTGACTACAAACTCTCGTCATGAATAGATCCACCAAAATTCTCCTGATCTCTCCTATTGAGAACTTGTTGAGTATTTTGTTCCTCAGCGTTTTTAAAGCTACTGAGTCAAAGAACGTTGATCAGCTCAAACGTCGCCTCCAACGTGCGTGGAGATCGATAGAAGTTGGGACACTTCAGTCGCTGATTCAGTCTATGCAGTACAGAGTCGATGTTGTCATTAAGCAAAATGAAAATACTGTACGATAATAGCGTAGGCTACGTCTGTAAGACCTAGGCAACAATATTGTGTTGTGGTCTATTTGGTCAAATATTTTGTTATACAGTGATTCTATGATGAACAAACAGTTTCTTTCCCAAGAAACTGATCCTCTTCATTTCCTTAATATTTAATTGTAACAACAGACCGGATCAAAGCCAAATTTGTAACAGTATCTTTCATTTGACTTGTGTAAATACTGACAAAATATTTAAAAAAATACGAAGCCCTTACTAAGAAGACGCATTTTGAAAACGGAAAACGAACTTTTGCGTCACCCTATGTTATGGGGGAGTTTTCTAACTGTGTGAAAAGCCTCAATCGTCTTCTTATTATTTGGATTGAAATCTGGTTATTGTTCCTAATGAAATAGGACAGAAGCGTTGAAGACATTGCTCATTTCTTTATCATGTGATTCTGTGTAATATATATATATATATATTAATATATTATAAATCATATATTGTATAACATAAATATGTTGTACTATTCAAATTATATATTGCGTTCGTCGTTCATTCTCATAGTTAGTTGTCCATGATATGTGAGCATTGAATGTTCCTTTACACATGAATAGAAATAACATATAAATATATATATATATATTTTTTAAAGAAAGCTGTGAGGAGGGCATCAGCTTATGTCGAGTCAGATATAAACGCCAATTAGTAAAGACTATAGTTCGTTAACTGCTCCACTGTTTGCACCCTGACAGTGCCAGTCCCAAGCCTGGATAAAGGAGGAGGACGACGCTAACGATCTATGTTATTACACACCACTGTCGTCAAACTGTAACTATCTACATACCCAACGTCCATTTGCCAGAAGCCAGAGAGAGAATGAGTAAGGGGTAAGCAGGTTGACGTTCATCAGATGGTCAGATGATGAGAAGTCGGATGAATGTATAAATCAGGACATAAGATATTGAGGAGGCCTGGCCTTTGTTTTCGAATGGAAAGTCTAAGGGGTGATAGATAGAAGAGCCTACGGCGGCATATGAAGAGTTAGGGCCGAGATGGATGGAGAAGGGAGGATCTACCAGTCACCCTAATTCAGCCCTGGGTCATTTCAGAATGAACATGCAATCAATCAATCAATCAATCAATCAATCAATCAATCAATCAATCAATCAGTCAGTCAGTCAGTCAGTCAGTCAGTCAGTCAGTCAGTCATTCATTCAATCAATCAATCAATTAAACTTGATATAGCGCCTTTTCGAAAACTCTAATCAGCGTGATGTCTAGATCTGTTGGAACATTGTCTTGCATTGAGCGGTTGGTGACTGGAGGTTGGGAAAGAGTGACGCAATTGTACGATCGGGTAGAACGGTCGGGCTTTGTCTTATTCACAGTCAAACTGTGTCGAAAGCTTACATCTGTCTTGCATCATCAAGACGCGTATTTTCACGACGTCCTATTGAATATCAACGGAATTATCTAAACACGTTCACGGTCTAACTATGTCAAACGCCTATTATTCGGCTAAATTTCACACATTCTTGCAATTAAACTGCAATTGACCGCCGCCGATGTAACTCGATACTTCATGCTATGTCTAACCGTGTCAAACGCCTAAAGATAGATAGCCACTCTTACAGCTATAACTCGGCCAGTCACAGTAAACGATGTCAGTGTCACTGCTATTTATAGAAACGAATATTGCGCATGTGCAAGTGTTCGAGCAGGCAAGCAGTTCACGACTGACCGATAGAGGGACCAAATACATACATACAGAGAGAGAGAGAGAGAGAGAGAGACAGACAGACAAACAGAGACAGACAGAGAGACAGAGACAGACAGAGAAAGAGAGATAGCGAAAGCGTTGGCTTTGGTGAGAGAGAGAGCGAACGCCACGTGAGACCGATCGTACACGTGAATCACATACATGAACGACTACGATAACAAAAGATTTGAAGTTTTTAACTCGATTAAAGATGCGTTTTAACTTTGCGTCGAATTGTTTTGATTTTAAACTTACTGAGGAGGTGACCTCGCGTGCACCTGTCTTCGCTGTTGTCAAGGGTGATTGATTGGAAAGGTATGTCGACCAAGTTCATTTGTAGTCTCCGGCTGATTTCACACAATCACGTGCTTCTACTTGCCTTTTTCTACCTACATGCCTCCTTAGTTTACAGCTAATATCAGTTGACAATTTATGCCATACCATCTTACCTATTTACACCGACCGGCCTTGCTTGCTGCTCACTTACAATACTTGGGTATACTCATCGACCTATTCAAAATGCGTCACTTCGATAGCACCAGTGTTAGACAATAAGTGAGAATTGGGCAAATCCAGAGTAAGTTCTTTTATGTCTTTGGAAGAGGGTGGCTTATAGGAATGAACAAATGAACGAGCTGCAGTTCCCTCCTTAACTTAACAACCGAACTCCTTTTGCTAACCGTCGCCTCGTTGTGTAGGTCATAATAGACAGACAGTCACACAGGTGCACAAGCACACATAGACAGGCACACATATAGACACAGATGGACAGACATATAACGACAAACAGTCACCATACAGGGTGATCAGACGGAAAGACAAACAGAGGTAGCTACAGACAGAGAGACCGACAGACGACAATGTCGAATACGAGGAATTGACATAAGCCAGTCTGGACAAGAGTCCCCGGACATAAGCCCCAGGACAAAAAGAGTATAGGGTAATTGTACCCAATGACAAATGCCCCCCAGGACAAATGACCCCGGACAATTCCCCGTATTTTGACTTGGACATTTGTCCCCCGGACTATTCTCCCCATATGTATGCATGCATGGGTGTATGGTACGCATGTATAATTTGGGCGAGCTTATGGTCTACTCGGGGTGCAATTGTCCTAGTTGGGAGGGGCAATTGTCCGGGGGCAATTGTCCAGGGGGTCAATTGTCCGTACCCCGGACAAAAACCCATTCCCATACTAAGGCTCCCATACGAGCCCCTGGTTAGGCCGTAAGCTCCCAAAACAGCCCATGACGTACAAGGAACTCGACTTTACATGATGATTATTGTCACTAACAAGACTGTGATCATTTGCTATTGCTAATTAGCTCTCAGCACTTAATAAAGACGCGTTAGTGACTGCATTTAGCGACAGATGCTGTTGATGTGTGTCCACGTGAGTGAGACGTGTTATTTGTGCATCTAACAAAAGAAATAGAAATTCATTAAGCTAACTTCTTCCTTAAACAAAAAGTCTAATTTCTTTGATAAACTATTAAATTGACACCAGTTAATCGACATTATTACTTATATTAGGCCTATTTCCTCGCTTTGTCTCCTAGATGACATACTAATTATATTGCTAATTTTCTTTTTTTAAAGAGAAGCTCTGCTGATGAAAAATATTATTTCGCAATTAAATTGAAGTTCGATGGCTGAAACATTTTTCACTAAGCCTCCACATAGGAGGCTTGTGTCCGGGTGGTTCATGTCCAGTGGGTTTAAGTCCAGAGTGTTTATGTCCAGAGGGCTTATGTCCAAAGGCTTTTGTCTAGAGGTCTTTTGTCCAGAGGGGATTTGTCTAGAGATCTTTTGTCCAGCGGGCTTTTGTCTAGAGGTCTTATGTCCTGAGGGCTTGTGACCACAGAGGGGGTTTATGTCTTGCACTCGTCTAATACACAAAGCACCATTCGTTGGCGCTTCAAAGCGAAGCCTTAATGAGGTCAATATGATCCGACAGAAAAGAGAGAGGCAGAGAAAGTCGTCGTCTAGGCTGTCTTCATCTGAGAACGAAGTGACACAAGTGAATGAACACAGACGAACGCATACAAACAGACGTACGCGACCAACAGTGACTTAAAAATCCAGACAAAGCATCAGACAAATGAACAAAGCGTAGCAAAGACAAAGATATACAAACACACACGCACACACACACACAAACACACACAGACCCCTTCTAAAGCCACCAATCCATTCACAGCCAAAGCAACTCTCACAGCCAGTGGCCGGCTGTTAGAACCGCCCTCACGGCCGGCTATGTCGTCTGACCCCCACTGACTGACCTCAGACAAACAGTGAGAGTCAATACACTACCCTATATTCAACTGCGAGCAACGCGGACCGTCAACGAAGGAAAGACCAACGCTGTCAAACGCTCACATGCAATCCATGGGTACGCTAGTAAGAGCAAGCGGTTGGAGAGGTGAGAAAATACGCTATATAAATGATAAATTAGAGAAAAGATTATATAAAACTCTGCCACTGCATTCGCTCTGGCATTATAATTCCCAAGAAGGAGGAGGGCGCTGCTGATCGTCTTTGTTATCGCACAGTGTCGTTAGAACGAAACTTCTATATTGTGTTATACTCTCTTCAAGACAAAACGACAAAATTTAAGAAACAAATACGGAAGCATAGATTAAGATTAATTGAAAGGGAGTAACCTTGAAATGTCCAAACCCCGTTAGCCAGAATTTTTAAGTTAATTTTTAAATAAACAAAGACATGAAATGAAAATGGAATGAAGACTCCTCACCGTTTCTATTCACAATTGTTCGTCTGTTTGTCATTTCCCAAATATCTCTATGCAGAGGCGTCAATCCCTTTGAATGATGGAGGCAAACTACCCCAGTCCCAAGTACCAGGAAGGCAAGATATTCCTCCTAAGACTCAAACAATATCCCCCTACCTGAAATTGGAGGCATTTGCCTCCGGACCCTCTATCTGGATGCCTCTCGATCTCTCTATGTATTGTTTTTGGTCTGTTTTGCTGTCGCTACCAAGTGAATACCGCAGACATCACATAATATACATAATGTAAATTTAAATACTTTTGCATATTAAATCTACATGAGATAACGAGAGAGAGAGAGGTAGAGAGAGAGAGGTAGAGAGAGGTAGAGAGAGGTAGAGAGAGGTAGAGAGAGAGAGAGAGAGAGAGAGAGAGAGAGAGAGAGAGAGAGAGAGAATAGCGTTTGCAGATAACAACGGCAACAGTCAACAAAGGCAATTAACGGGCGTTGATTAATTAGGCCCTCAGCGCTAATTAATGATATGTGGTGAGTAGAGTCAACAATGTGCTTAGCCTCAAATGTTCAACGATTACTAATTTTGAGAACATTCCTCATTCAGTGATTGTTTATAATTATGCTGCATCGTACGCCTATGTTTTCTGTATGGGTTTATCACAATATATATATATATAAATATATATGTATGTATATGTATATATATATGTATATATATATAAATATTTATGTATATATATAAATATATATATGTATATATAAATATGTATATATATATAAATATATATATGTATATATATATGTTCAGATAGAGGAGATAACCATTTCATATGCCCGATAACGCATGTATTAAACGAGGACACCTGTAACTGAACCGGGAACTCTTCCACTGATTACACTCTGGCAGTGCTAGTCATTAGTTTGGATAAAGAGGAGGTCGACGTTGTGTACCATGAACTTTACTATTACGTAGTGTCCTTAAACTGCGATCAAAGGGACAACAGCCAAACATACAGACACACATATATGCATACTTACATACAAGGGCAAACAGACGCATATCTATGCACTCATTATATCCAGTCATGTGTACCAGACAGACAAAGAGTCGGGCAGGCATGATGGCTGCCGGAAGTGCGTAGACAGGCAAACAGGCACAAACGGGTAAACGGGCAAACAAACAGACGAACATACAGGCAGACAGACAGGAAGACAAACAGACGTAGAGGCAGATTTGAGCATGTCAATGATCATTCTTCTTAAACTCGTACGTGTTCGAATGTCATTGAGGTCGACTGACATTAGTTGAGTACTTGAGTCAAAAGGCATTCAGCGTAAGAAGAGGAGGAGGAGGAGGAAGAGGGAGGAGGAGGACTCCGTTTATTGGTCTATGGATGGGTCGATCAGCGACGGTGACCCTTTGACTGCTGAGTCATGCTAGGAAGTAGGTCAAGGACGAAATAACGTCATGTCTGTGACTGAATTGACAGTCACGTGTTTTATGAATGGTCCGAAAGGAGGAGAGGAGAGATTGAGTTGAAATGGTCATTGTGTGTTAGGACTTGAAGGGAGACAGACAGACAGGCATATAGGTAGAAAGTCAATAAGTAAGTAAGTAAGTAAATCAGTCAGTCAGTCAATATCTGTCTATCTGTGTTTCTGTATATCTATTTATTTTGTCCGTCTTCTGTTTGTCTGTGCACATGTCTGTCTGTCTGTCTGTCTGTCTGCCCCAAAATCCATTTGTGTATGTGTGTGTTTGGTTGTGGGGTGTTTGCGTGCGTGTCTTGTCCTGCTTGTTATCTGTATAATAGTTTCTGCCATTTACATTTTGACATAGTAACGATCAGGTCGATCCAGAGGGTATTCAGACCCAATTCCCCCACGCAGTATACCCCTTCCCGGTCAACTACACCAATGGACAGATGTGTGCAAATACAGTCTTAGCTGAACTCACGTCAGCAAAGAACCCACATTCAGAGCATTGTCTGTCTGTCTGTCACGTAGGCTGGCTTTCTCTAAGTGCGTCTGATTGTCTGTCTAAAAGGCTAGCTGTCTGTATGTGTGCTTTGCTAACTGTCTGTCTGCTAATAAGCATGCCTTTCTGTCTGTATGTCTACCTAGAATATGCTTTGGCAATAATTTATTGTTTTTGTTCCTACTTGTAACTGGTTCTTTGTACATGTCGTGCGTTTGCAGACGTCTGATTAAAGAATATATTTACATGTACTAACTTATATGCCTGTCTACCTATATGCCTGTATGTCTGTCCATCTGTCTCCCTTAGAGTCGCTACAGAGACAGAGACAGAGACAGTGAGCAGAACACACAGAGACAGGAAGAGTTAGCAGATGGCACAGGCAGAAGGAGGCAGATTTTGAGTAGAATGCACAGAGACAGTTGGAGCAAGATGAAAATGATCTTCACAAGGAACAGTCCGAATTTGAGTTATGAATAGGAAAAGATTAATCTTAAAAATTACGACTGATTACATATATGGGACCTATTGAGGTTGGACAGAGTTCAAGTTTTCATCAGAAATGAGCTCAATTTGAAATATTTTTTGTGGCTTCAAATATCGATTTCTGAACATTGTGGAATTTTGTAGTTGAGACTCAAAGCTATAGTTACAGTAAGAGACCAAGGTGTGCCCAATATATCCTAACAGACATAATTATGGAGATATAGGTCAGTTTATCAACACCATGGATATAATTAGGTGAAAGACTTGAAAGGTATAGATTTAGAGTTAATTAAGGAGGCATCATGCGATACCCAGGACTGGGCATTCAAAGGCAGCGAACACCTGCTTCAGAGATAAGTTACTAAATATAGATTTCAGTATCGTTAGTAAAAATAGTATCGTCGTGAATGAATGTAAAACATTCTATGCATTATGTTAACCAGGTTAATTATGTATAATATGTGTATAGTATTTGTTGAAAAATAAAATAAAATCTAAGGAAAAGAAACAAGAAGACTGAGGAGTTAGACTATACATAAATGATGACATTACCCAGAATAGACTAATACCGACAGAGGCATTATTGACAGAGAATAGTTTTTAATTATTTGTTCTTACCGATTGGCGCGAAATGGCTTGCATCAGAAAATTTATATATATATACAAATTTGTGAATTCCTGTATAAATATAATTCGCGTACTTTACCTCCTACTTTTGATGGCTACTTCAACCAATTTCTTCAGTCCACGACTATGAAGTGAGATCTGCTTCAAATATAAGAGGTTTTTTTGCAAGAACTACCTCACGTCAATTTGTGGGTTCGAGTTTATGGAATGGTCTTCCTTTGCAGCTTAGAAATGTGTGTAGTCTTTATGCATTTAAAAAGCATCTTCTTATATATGTTCTTTCACAGGCTTACTAATTCCTTATCATGTACATTTTAGTTCATTACCTAAGTTTATTTCTAATTATACTGCATATTTTTAACCATATCTGTCTGCATATTTATGTTATTTAAAAACTACTGGGGGCCTAGTAAGCGGGGCTTAGGCCCTTTTGGATTTCTCCCTTTGAGCCATTGGTTCGGCATTTTCTTGTATATATGTTGAGTTTTGATATACCTTCCTTGGTTTCAATAAAATCAACTTGACTTGACTTGATATATATTACTGTGCTCTAACTTAAATTGAAACTGAATCTCCTGCCAACATAATGTAATGGTGAAATCTGTTTGGAAAGATTATAATTATGATTGATCGATATATGATCTGTGTGTGGTCTGAGCTGTTAATCATCTTTAGGCCTACATAACTAGTCTGTACAAAGGCCAGTGTGCAGTAGGTCTGCCTTTGTTCCTAAGCGATTATATAGCGCATTTCAGATGGTTATTGAGTTTATAATTTGTCATATCGGCATTTCCAAAGTCCAAAGGTTTTGTCTTATCTCAGATAATAGTGATATCGATGACTAAATCCTGGTCATGTTATGGCGTCTGCTGGCCTACATGCCTAGATGCATATTGGTTTATTTGATTAATAACCACCTGTACAGGTAGAAATACTGATTAATCATACAGTTGATTACATGTATAGTAATAACCTCCACAGGTAGACGAGACGAATTATTGGCAAACTTAGATCATTTGGACGAGGTTTTGAAAGCTATGGTCGATTGTGAATAGTTGATTGAGATTTTTTCACTGTTAGTCGAACTGATCTTTTGTGGACATAGTTCGACAGCTAACTACCAGAGGGCAGACTGTTGCTAGAATCATGAAAGCATCACGTGATGCGCAGGTTTGTTTTAGGATTTCTAATTTTAGATTGATGTATCAGCTACATTACTGATTATGTCATCTATATAAGAGGTCAAAGTTCCTTTAGTATACCTTCAATCGAAGCAGAAGCACAGACGAATACAGGTATACAAATGCATCACATAATATTGATATGTGAGCATGCAATAGCGTATATGGATGTATTTATGTGGATGGTGTAAGTAAGTACGTATGTGTTGTAGCCTACACAAGTATCCAGAAATAAATCATTCATTCGAATGTTTGCTTCGTTTTGTTAATGGATCCTAAACTGGTTTCAGCTGATTCGTTCAGTTGCCAATGAGTCACACTCTGTTCAACGTCAATTTTGTCAGACGATTCAACCGATTTACACAAAATGAAAACAGATTCTAATTCTACAGAAGGAATTATCCAGACCTCATCATAATCACCTGATTGTGTTTGGTGGATGAGTTGGTAGAGGGGAGTAGGGTGGGTCCGTCGTTAGGAAACTTCTTATGAGTGTCCAAATCACCTCTACGACGATGACGATGATTCTATAATTCGTTCTCTTTCAAGTGTTATGCTTAAGCCATGTTTATTTAACGGTGAATGACCCCTAAATATATCAACGATGTCACTGTTTTTAGGTATTCAGACGGATAGAGAGACGTACAGACAGACACAGGGAGGCGGACTTTCAACGTGTCTCCGTTCTGAAGCATCTAGTCAACAGGGAAACTCGTAAAGTTGAAGTCAATGCTTAGATACGATTCACATAATCACATCCCAGCGGATCATTAAGACTCATTTGCATCTTTTCGAGCTCTAAGGATTCGTTTCTAAATGTTCGACGAGGTATTCCAATTTTTTCAAAACTGATGAAGAAGGTTGAAAGGACTTTTAACGTTTCAATTACCTGTTACATTTCTCGAAGTGGTAAATTGAGTTTAAACTTTGCGATTACAGCGACTTCACTAAAGAAACTTTGAACATATTTCAGTACCAAACACAGAATCGACGACGGAGTATTCCTCCTATATTGACATCTGTTGCGGTGGGTATTAGCTGAGGCAAAACGACGTTTATTACCAGGTATTAATGGCTTTCCATCTGTGCTCCACCTGGGTGCGTCATCACCTTGGACCCCTGATCATCATTGCCGTTGGGATGGGGTTTGCCATTGTTGGAGCCATTCCAGTTGCTGTCAACTTTTCCATTGGAGCGAACAACAATTCGAGTACGATCATAGGAGTGGGATTTATCGGATTCGGTCTACTGCTCATGGTGCCAGGGGTCTGCTGGTGCGTTGTTCTGAGACTGGTAGGGCTGAAGAGAGTCTGCGGATGCTGTTGCTGCTGTGATGGTGGAAGATGGAGAGATGAGGAAACCATGCACGACAGTCAGGAGATGATGCCTGCAATTGAGTAAGTCTGTCTGTCTGTCTGTCTATCTCTCTCTCTTTATCGCTCTAAGTCTCTCTCTCTGTCCATCTAAAATTTGTCTGCCTCTCCCTCTGAACGGCAATATCATTTATGTCTATCGTTATTTCTGTCGTTATTTCGATCTTTCAGTGTCTGTCTGTCTGTCTGTCTGTCTGTCTGTCTGTCTGTTTGTGTGTCTGACGCTAATCTTTTTACGTGGCACGAAACAGACTTATCTCACTCTTTTGGACTTCATATAGCGCCAATGAAGTTGATTTGTCTCTGATGAGGATTTTGTGTGTCTGATTGATATTTTAATTTGCTTCTGACTGAAGATCTTTGACTATTTTGTCTTCCTATCTGTGCATAAGTCATTCTGTATACATCTGTCAATCAGTTTGTCTTTCAATTTAAACGTATCTTTCTGTCTGTGTATTTGTCTCGTTATATCACACTAGATGTCTGTCTGTCTGTCTATCTTATGCGTCTCATATATTTCATGAATCATTAGCCTCCTATCAATTCATCTGAAGTCTTCTTAAACGGCGCTAAATAAATCATCAGCTGCTTATGCACGTTGCATATATGTATATAAACATGCATGTATACGTACATATATGTACTTACATATTAGCCTATTAACCTACTTACATATGTATATATGTTTAATTGGGAGTGGCCAGTCTTCAGCACTCACAGCGCAAGAACCCTAAGAGTAGAACAGGTCTAGAGGAAGGAGAATGACGTAGGAAGAGGCCCAGACAGAATGGTAACACTAGAGATGAGAGGAGGATTTTCCATGGGGAGGAGGGCTCAAATTAGGGAGATGAGAGGTCGATGAGAAACTGCAGAGAAGGTAGCGAACGTGATGCCTCAGATATTCCGGAGCTAAACTCAGTTTGGACTTAATGACGAGGTCAAGTACTTTGAATTGAATGCGAACTAAGAGGGGAAGCCAGTGCAATTGATTGCCTATAAAAGATGAGATATGAAAGAATTTAGGAAGTCGAGCAATTAATCTGTCAGCGGCGTTGATGACTTACTGGAATGGTCGACAGACGGACCTTGAAGAGACCTATATGCAGAGATTGCATCAGTTAATTCTGCAACAGACCAGTGCATGAGCTATTGAAGTGAAGGTGAGCGAGGAGACAGATCCGTGGATGTCACCGAGACACGAGTTGATGTCTGAGTGACATGAGAGGTTAGTGATATGTTCAGAGAAGGTGACAGAACTGCGCAGAGTGACTCACAGGTCACGTTCAGCAGTTGAGAAGGTAAACTTTTGGGATTTTCCAACAAGTAGAAACAAATACTCAAGTTTTTTGAGTTTTTTGGAAGTGGCACAGCACATGAGTTTTGGAGGAATTGAGTTGAGGCGATTGGAAGATATCCCTTCGTGTAATTCGTAGGAAAACCTCAATATTTCCAACAAGAAAAGTTGAGCTGAGGGAGGACCTTGGACATGAGGCCTGCACGTCATAGCCAAGAGGTACCCAGTGGGGGAGTGGCTATAGGAATTAATGAGTTAGTATCAGCAGTGAAGAGAATGAAAAGAAGGGGCTCTATAGTACGAAATCTGTGAAACGTCTAGAAGAACTGCGACCCATTTAGGCGTGGAATTTCCAGATGAACTCATCCGAATCCACTCACCCGAGTCCGTTCAGTTGAGTAAGATCGAAGCCAAAGGAGAGAAATGCCTCTAAGATCCTTTTTATGACGATTCAAGGCGTTGAAGAAAGATTTCGTGGTCAACTAAGTCAACAGATGACAAGACTCCATACAGAGAAGGTAAAGAAACGTGTGTCTTATGTCAATGAATAGATTTAAGTCAACATTGAAATCATAATTGTTTCAGTTCAGTGGTTGACCTGAAATCCCGAATGATGATAGGGGAGAAGGCTTGACTGCTCAATGTAAAGAAGGGTCCAGATGGACAAAAGGCGTTCAAGGGTATTGGAGAGGGAATAGCGGATTGAAGATTCTATTCTATTCTATTTACAGATTTATAAAGCGCATCTCACAGTACAACCTAATCAGAGGCGCTCCCAGTGCGAAAAGCTCCTAGAGAAAAGAAAAGTCTTAAGAGAACGAGCAGAAACAGTTGTGGTACTAGATAAGATTGCAGCACGAGTCACAGCAGGAAGGCTGTTCCATAGCGAAGGGCCAACAGAGACATAGGCACGATGTTGAGCTGTGGCAGTTCTATACTGCGGTATTAGAAGATCGTGACGGTCTAAAGAACGGAGAGGACGTCCGGTGGTAGCTGAGATAGGTTCCCTCATAAGTTCACATAGATAGAGTGGAGCTTGACCCAACAACGCTTTGAATGTAAGAAAGAGAACTTTGAAATGAATCCTATCAGTCAATGGAAGACAATGAAGATGTTGAGTTATGAAAGTAGAAATATGTGAGAAACTTGGAAGACGGGCGATCAAGCGAGCAGCTGCATTGAGTACAGACTGGAGCGGAGTGAGGCGGAGTTTTGGTAGGCTGATGAGTAATGAGTTACAGTAGTCAATGCGGGAGCAGATGAAGGCGTGAACCATGGTGGAAAAAATGGTCGAAGACACAGATCGTCGGATGGCGCGTAGTCGCCGCAAATGATAGAAGCTGGACCGAGAGAGATTAGAGATATGTGCAGAGAAGGATAGAGTACTGTCCAGAGTGACGCCCAGATTGCGGACATTTGTATAGAAACTAAACTGAGGGAACCGCTTGGCAAGTAAAGCGTAATCAAGTTTAAGCAGCTGTTGGCGGGTGCATAACCAGATCAATTGAATCTTGGAGGAATTGAGTGAGAGACGGTTTGAGGACATCCAACAGTTGAGATCAGCAGAGAGTGATTCAATAGATTGGCAAAGAGCAAGTTGGTTGGGAGTGGAGCCATGCACGAAGGCCTGAACATCATCAGCGTATAGGTGACCTGACGTCGAGTGCTTTTGAAGATTGGACTGCTCAATGTAAGGGAGGGCCCAGATGGACAAAAGGCGTTCAAGGGTATTTGAACAAGAGTAGCAGGTTGGAGATTGGACGAACGTTCTAGCAGATATTTATGCTTGGATTCTCAAGTGCCAGGGAAAACGAGAGAGTGAGGGGGCCCGAGGATAATCTTGCGATGAGAAACCTGGCGGATTTGTTCGCAAGATCTGTGTGGATCCTCAGAGCATTGGTGACAACGACACTGTCCGTATTAGCAAAAATATCGAGTTTGTCTTCAAGGAGCGTTGAATGGATGATGTCGTCTTTGCCAGTCAGTTAGGCAACAGAGGGCAACACACCTCCATGATACTTGAATACACGCTGTCACGCATACAGACAAATAAACAGACAGACACGCACACGCACGAAATCTTGCATTCAAGACGTTCCGTTATGCATGAATTGACTCTGATTCGCATGACTCAATTCGTCTGTTGGTTTCTGCCTCAGGACCCGACCCTCGCGATGCAGTTCCACTGGAGGAGATGACGTCAGTCGGAGCAACGCCAAGAACAACTGCCTCTTCACGGAAGAAGAATTGGAAGCAAATACAGAGGAGTTGGAAGAAGAGAAGGAAGAAGGTGGTTCAGACGTCGCCATCATCATTCCAGCCATACACAAGACAAGCCCTCAGAGGTAGCACTGGGGGCCACTCCTTGACGAGTGAACACTGATCGAGTTGATGGAGGTTTTTCGAAGCGTCCGTCAAAGGACACGCCTAAGCGACCTCCCGTCGACTGGATTTCTTGTTGTGCCAATATATATGTTGGATATATATATATGTTTGATTTCTGAGCACAGCGCTTGTCCAGCTGCAAGAGAATCCGGAGATGTTAGAGCGACGCTACAATGACAGTCTGTGGAGATGACATCAATTGAGACAGATGTAAACCATGTGATGTAAATACTAACAGTCGTCCCATTGTCCGTCTGCGTGTATGTCCCTGAGTCTCTGTGCATATGACTCTGTCTCTGTGTGACTCTTATTTCTGTGTGTATGTGATTTTATGGATGTCCGGAGTCCCTGGAGGGGGGGGGTTGGTCCGATTTCCTATTGAACCGAGCCATTGATTAACCCAAGAGAATAGGTCACATACATGTATCCGTTCCTCTAAGTAACATTTGACTCCGGACAACCTTCGAACATCTGACCTGTTGAACCTTCAAAAAAACTTCCTTTGAATGAGTTTCAAGGAATAGAGTGAGGTCGAATTTAAGCGATTTTATGCAACTGTTGAAAGTGGTTTGTCCAGTTTGTCAGATGTACTTCTTGCTTCGAGGACGTCGCCCTCCTTTCTTCTCCAAACTTGAGACTGACATCGCCTAGTTGCCGATCGAAATCTAGTCCGCCACACCTATTTGGACGGTCTCTAGTCGTCGAAAGCGAAATCCAGGTCAGGTTGTTGGCATGACAACAGTGGTCAATCTGGGTCGGTTTGACGAAAGGTCATCATTGCTTGACTCTTGAACTATTGACCACAAAACGAACGCTTTGTAGATATGAAATTACGAAATATTTAATCTTAAAATCAGAAGTAGTTTTTATATTATGTTCTCTTTAGCGGTTTTATTTAAGAAGTTATTTATCACATTAGTGAATATTTTGCGAACACCAAAATGAGATGAAATAGTCGTAATAAATTTAGAAGCTCAATATGACTGTTGCCTAAGATTCCGTTTTGTCATTGTCAGAAGGATTCAGAATTGAAACTGTTTAAAATTATAATTATATAATTATAATCTTTTGTGTCTGCAATGGTTTCACTTTCCTTCAGTACTCGGACTTGATTCTAATAGTCTTAAAAATGTTAATAAATAACAAAACTTATTTTCGTTTAATTTCGAACTGATGATCCGCAGTATTGTTACCAGCATAGTATGAAGAAATTATGACATGCTATTATAGGAATCGAAGTAAACCTTAGGCCGCAATGCAAGGCACCAATCACAATATACATGTATATTCGCCACCGCCTTGCGAAAGAAGGACAAGTCGGTTCCTCACCTCTGCGCTCAATGAGTTAGGCTCGTATACTTAATTTAAATTGCGCCAGATTACAAATGTAACTTACTAGGAATAGGACGGATAGAATGTCTCACTTCATCTCGTGCCTTCCACTCTGTTGATCGTCTTCGTCTTCTTGTGCCTAGGACTAAGACTGTCCTCGTCCAACACCGGGCGTTTTCTGTTGTGGGTCCAGCTGTCTGGAATGACCCTATTCCTTCATTAAGGACAAAACTAATAGCTAGATTCTGTCCATCGGCTAATTCTCGCTCTGTAGAGGCTTTTATTTACTCAGAGGTTTCTGTGCTGAGAGCGCCTCTGAATAGTTATTCTGCGAGAGGCGCTATATAAGTCTAAAGATACGATGTGATTAGATTGTGTTTCAGTGTTCATAATGAGATTACATTAAGCCACATGCGCGTCTAAGTAATCCACGTCGCTGTTTCGATTTATGTAACCAGTAGTACACAATATAAAGAGGTATGTAAGGAAATGTACAATAATCTTTAAATTTTTTGTTATTATTATTTATTATTATTACTATTATAATAATTATTATTACTATTATTTAATTATTATTATTATTATAATATTATTATTATTATTATTGTTATTATTGTTATTATTATTATTATTATTATTATTCATCATTGGCATTGCCAACGGATCTGTTATCATGCTATCTGGGTCGCCGCTTGTCAGTGGACTGTAATCTTGACATGGTGCCCTGAAACGCCACCGCATTGAAACGTTGGATCAATGCCGACAAGTTCTGGAAAAGGAAGTTTGTCTCTCGGGTGTCACCGGTAGTTGTCGAAAGTCGGCGTCCAGTCTCAGACAGAAAGGCGAAACCCTCACTATTGAGGGGACCGAAGGTTTCTAAAGCGGTTGGAACAAAAGCGTATTTCTTCTCTAGCTCAGAATATTTAGTGTGTTTCCTTGTGGCTGCTATCTCGGCCGCTCCTCCAGCTGTGGAAGCTGTCTCGAGGATATAAGAAGTGGCCACTGTGTCCACCACAGTTGCGTCCCAAAGTAAGGCCCGCCCCCCACTCCACGGTATCAGGGTCTGCCCGTTCGGTCTCTTTCCATCTAATCTGGAAAGACCTGACGGTTCCTTGACCGCTGGAATACCGGCTCTGTTGAGGCTGCGATGGATAAGGTCGTTGATATTACAGTGTCTTGCTTGACGGCCAAAACCCAATGAACAGGACAGGCCATGTGCGCCTCTGGCTGAGACGAAGGCGCCGCATGCGCAAGTGTGCGGCTCGCAGATGGCCACCCGTAATCATAGGCCGACCGCCACCCTCACGGTATCGTCCTCCAGTCTGAGATCGCGAGAAACGAGCGGGAGAGCGTACAGCCAGTCCGAGGCGTGCGGTGACTGCAAGGCCCTTAGTCTCGCCTGGTCGTAGGGATCCTGTAGCTTTTCTTCTAGTGCAGACAGAACCGCGTTTAACAGCGGT
The DNA here is from genome assembly GCA_959347315.1 of Bimastos eiseni. Classification (NCBI taxonomy): domain Eukaryota; kingdom Metazoa; phylum Annelida; class Clitellata; order Crassiclitellata; family Lumbricidae; genus Bimastos; species Bimastos eiseni. Next base: position 925,653 of record OY365807.1, on the reverse strand, counting down.
CTGTCAAAGTGGGCTTGTTTATGGCCTGGCGTCATCGGGGCAGAAGCTTCGGTGAGTTGAAGCCAGGTGGACATCGCCGAGTCGCATGCTGAGTCCGATTTCACCGCTATTGATTCTAAGATGAGGAACTGGATCTGGAGAGTGCCCGCGGCTGAATCCAAAAAGGCGGGAAGTGCAGATTATTATTATTATTATTATTATTATTATTATTATTATTATTATTATTATTATAACAACAACAATAATAAATATAAAAACAACAACAATAATAATAATAATAATAATTATAATTATTATTATTATTATTATTATTTTTATTGTGAGTTGATTTCATCTATTTAATGGTGATGTCGTACGGAGTAGCCCTGCTCGTTGGACTCCTGAGCAGCGAAAGTTCCCTTGAAAGCAACTGCGTTGTTGCGTTGAATAATCATCGAGATGCGCTGGTAGAGAAAAGTCGTCTCCCTCTGCTCCCCAGTGCCGGCGCTCAGTCTGTGTCCCAGTTCTGAAAGGAGGCTTTGGCCTTCGGAATTGATGGGGCCAAAGGTTTCGAATGCCACCGGTGTGAAGACGTACGTGGAGGCTAGCTCGGCGTATTTCTGAGTTTTGAGGTTCGCCGCCCTCTCGGCCGCAGCGCCCGCTCTTTGTGATGTTTCTGGCAGATACGACTTTGCCATTGTATCTGAGACTGTCGCGTCCCATATCAAACACCGCCCCGCCCGCCATGGTATACGAGTGAGACCGTCTGGTCTTTTACCATCAGATCGGGTCAATCCCACCGGCTCTTTGACAGTGGGGATCCCTGCACGGATTAAACTTCTACAAATAAGGTCGTTCAGGGCCGCGTGTCTGGGCCAGCGTCCCAGGCCCAGGCCACATGATAGACCGTGATATCCGTTTCTCTCGACCAGGGCACCGCATGGGCAGTAATGAGGTAAACAGACAGGTAACCCCAGTCTGTAACCCACCGCCACCCTCTGGGACTCATCGTCAAGTCTCAGCCCGCAGTTTGTAATCGGTAGGGCTAAGAGCCAGTCGCCTGCGTGTGGGACTGCCACTGCTCTAAGACGTGCCTGATTCTGGGAATCAGGCATTCTGGAGGCGAGGTCTGCCACTCCGAGCTCGATCAAAGGGTCGTCCCATCTCGATTGTTTGTGAGCCCAAGCTTCTTCCGGCTCTGGTACTCCGCTGGTTTCCCTCCATTTGGCCTGAAGGATCTCCAGGGCAGGGTTCTTTTTAGGCTTTCCTCGCAGAATCCTTGTTTGGAGTATATCAGTGGCTGCGGCCGATGCCAAGAAGGCTGGAAGTGCCAGCGAAACCACTGATCGGATGCCCAGTCCTCCTCTTTTGATGGGCAGGGTGGCTTGGAGCCATCCATCGTCGGTGAGAACAAGATTGAGCACCTCAGCGAGGCCCACCCTCAAGGCTTTGTTATACTCCTCCAGTTCTTTGTAGCCTTCGCATGGGCAACTTCTGAGGGTATATAATAGTCGGGTGGCACTCAGCGAGTATCGGAGCAAGATGAGGGCGTCGTGTGTGGCGATGGACGTTAGTTTTTCCATCATGCGCATTAGCTCCACTGTGCGCGCATTCAAAGTGTTCGTCAAGGCCGTATCCGTTGACAGAGGTGCGCCTAGGAGTGTGGCCTCTGAAGGGTTAGTCCATCTGAACTGTCTAAATGGTTCGAAGCCTCTCTGGATATCAGCAGAAGTCGAAATGATCTCGCATTTTGTTCGATTTAGGAAAAGGCCGAGTTTTTCGCATTCGGTTTCGAGTCTGTTTATATCTTCCGCAACCTCTTCCGCTCTGCCACCTGGTGTTAGGTCGTCCAGAAAACCTACTGTGAGCGGCGATTTCATTTGGATGAGGATGGGCTGTAGAGGTAGACAGAAGAGTAAGGGACCCAAAGAGTCGCCTTGTTGGGGCCCCACTTGGGACAAGACACAGTATCGACCGTATTTAAGACGTGAGTGTTCCAAGTAAGCTAGATTGCAAAAAGGTGCCAGTTCAGGAAGAATGTTATATAATGCTGTCAACATTTCAAGTCTGTATAGGCTGTTGAATGCGTTGGAGAAATCTATTTTGGCTATGATTGTTTCGTTGTCTAAACTGTTCAAAAATCGTCTTGTTGCGTGTACTGCTGCCTCACATCCTTCTGATACACCAACTCCGACTTGTCTGGGAGAGAGGTATACAGCAACTTTAGGCGCCGCATAAGAGCTGGCACATTTGGCTGTCAGTCTGTCCTACACTCAAATCTCACAGCACCTCGACGGACCTGTAACCTCAATGGCCCGCCAAGATAGCAAATTGCCCCGCCTGCAGCTTTCCTCCAGTACGCCTCTGAACATCACCACCCTTCTCACTGCTGTGCCTCTTCTTGGAGCTTTCAATATGCCTCTGCCGTCTTCCAATCCAGAACCATCTCATTCCAGGTCTTCCTCGTGTCTGTCCACTCCTTCAATATTCCTTCAGTTTGATGTACTATAATGATTCTTCAATAGCATCAGCCCAATACATTTTCGATGTCCCCTACATCTTGAGTGTATAATGACCCTTTCATATCCAAAATTTTTCCGCTACTTCTTCATTTGTTTTATGCTCCATCCAGCTGATTTCCTATATCCTTCTCGATGTCCACATTTCGAAAGCCCTACCTCTGTCTTCTTATGTGCAGCTTCTCATGGTTAACATCTCTGCTCCACAAAGCACTACACTCCATATCAGTGTCTTTCTTCCTATATTTAGATTCCTGTTTTGTTTTCCGGTCAGTAGTTCTCTCCTTTTGACAACGCATATTTTCCTAATGCTTTCCTTCTTTCAAATTCCATGTGGCAAGCCGTACTTGTCGCTATCATAATCCTAATGCATATCTCCCGAGTATCTAACTGAGGCTGACATGAGTGTACATGATTTCGTTGGACATTCAAGCAGTCTTGCAATCCGCAGTAGATTGCTGTGATACATTTATGTATGATAGATGCAGAGTGTTAAAAAGGTGTTGAAATGTAGTCTGATTTAGTGCATGACTTCCTGATTTATCTCTAGATAGGTCTTTTTTTCCGCTGCTTCACGATATCTTTCCGTTAAAATATATTTCTTTATGCAACTAATCTCTACCAATGTCCTTCCGAAAATGGAAATTGACGCCACACCCGTTGTTATGATTCTACAGAGGCATCAATAAAAAACATTCTGGACTTTACAATTCTGCTCTCACCACTAACTGCATACTTCATAACAATTATTTCTGGTTTTCTGATTTGCGATCGCATAATGATCAACTGTCAACGGATAACCGCAAAAAGCATCAAGCTTTGGGTCTGTAGATAAGTTTTGCCCTTTACTATTATTTTCTCAAATTGCTTTTGCAATATCGGTTTTCGTTGAGTTACAGGTCTTTCATCACTTTCAATTTTGGCTTTGTGCACTAATATATATGGCTTCTGCCTCTGAGGTGGGGACGGATGTTTTGTTTTGAGCTCCTCCCATGTGGTCTCCTTAATTGGGATTGGCTTGTCGTCCGAGCTCAGAATCCTAGCTGCTGCTCGGATATTCCCAGCATCCAATTTAGAGGCCACAGCTGAGGCCCTCGTTTGTTCCACTTGCTTTCCTTCTTTCTTTCTGTGTTCTGATCCCTCTTGTCCGATAAAGAGCCAGTCAATGTCCTTGGAGCTTCTGGCCAGGAAATCGCTAGATCTTTGTTTGATTTTTATGGTCATGTTATGGCGTCTGCCTCCTCTTGTAGGCTTGGCTAATGTCAGTGCACCAAAGGCGAAAAGCTGCCTCCATTGTGCCAATGAGCATGGATCTCGGAGAATCCGTCCTATAATTGTGGTTAACAAGGTGCTCAAACCTGGTCTGGCTGCTTTGGGTATGTGTTTCATCAGACTGGCAGTCAAGCATGGATGAGGAATGGAATTGACTACATTTATCTCATTTGTACCCAGAGATGTTGCTGGCTGTTGTGTCCTCGTATCGGGAGGTTCCTCTGTCGGGACATGGGGACCTATTGGTGGTTTGTGAGAACCTGGGCCCGGGTTGTCTCTGGGTCCATGTCTGTGCACGAGGCCATTCTTGTTTTGCAGTTTCCATTCGCTGTGGAATGCTCCCCAAATGCCCTTTTGTTTGGGTCTTGGTCCCTCTTGTGAGTCAACGATCTGGGGTTGTTTGTTGTATTAAGAAGCCATTCAACTGCGTGATATGGTCTTCCGACTCGGAGAGGGTCGTTACGGGGCTTTGTTGTTAAGATACATGGATAAGAGAAGGGGAAGGGAATTAAGATACATGAAGTGGGTTTAATGGAACCAGATGTATACAAATTCGGTTTCAAATGTTAAAAAATGAACGTCTCTGCTGCGTTTCCATAGAAATAAGTATTCTGACGTCGTGGGATGTTATAACTACTCAACGGTGAATATTATGGAGTTAAATTCTGGTTACCATTTGCATAGGTTACACATTTTGATTTAAAATCTTGAAAAATCTCTTTAGTATTATTAGATGATATATAAAAATCTCTTATCCTGGTCTCAATTGAAACGGAATGATATAACAATCGTGCGCTGACGAACTCCTCTCACTACTTCAAAAAACTGTATAATTCTAGGATAGATAAATCCGTCGACTGCCTTCAAAGCCACCAAAGCGTAGAATAATTAATAATTGTTATTATTTGTATTATTGTTATTATTGTTATTATTATTATTGTTGTTGTTGTTGTTATTGTTATTATTATTTGTAAAATTATTATTATTTATAAAATATTTTTAATTGAATTTGAAGGTCACAGGAACTTGAAGGTCACGGCGAAATGTCAATCTGAATGTGAATTTAGTGTCCGATCAGATGTTATGAGATTGATGCGCTATCTAGGCGTAGGCCGTGCTTATGCATAGAGAGTAATCGCATTCTGAGTTGCCTCGGATGCATATGACTCAATCAATCCGTTCAATCAATCAATAAATAAATCAATCAATCAGTCTAATCAATCAGTCTAATCAATCTAATCAATGAATCAATTCCTTTCCTCTACACAAATGTAATGAACTGAAGGGGACTCATCCTACCCCTCTTGGGTAGGAAAAAGGCAAGAAGTAGGTGCAGGTCAAATTAGAAGAAACGGAGTGACACGTGTATAACCACTCTCAGTGTTTACCTTCTCAAACGAGAAGCAGACAGGAAGAGTCCAATTCGTTAACTTCTGGACCATTGAGCCACGTGGCAACCACAGGTTGGAAGTGTCAGCGGCTTCATTTAGTAAGAAGGCAGGAATGCGGTATAGACCGTAAAGGATAAATGTGTCTAGTAATTGGACGAAAGAATTGTCTGAGAACATAGATATATGCACTAATCACTGCCCGAAGGAGACGGTCATCATTAGCCAATGCCATCGAATGAAAGGTTCCGACGTGCAATGGAAGAAGTTGGAGGCGCCCCGGTCCGCTCTGGCCCCACGAAGCAGGAGTGATATTATGTATACAGGCACTGCAATGAATCGATCATTTTCAAATATCACTTTGAAGGACAATGATTCTGCAGGAAGCCTTCGCGATGAACCAATCAGCGACGGAGAAGCTTCTATTTCATGCGACTTAAAGGTTTTTCAGAACAATTATTTGTTTAATTTCAAACTGACAAACTGTTGTATGATTTCAGAAAAAGTATGAACGATTGATGACAAGTTAATACAGGAATCGAATCTAACTGTGGGCAGCCTTGCAAGGCGTCCGATACGTTATACATCTCATTTTAACAAACACTGCCGCCTAGCGAAAGAAGGCCTAGTCAACCTTATGGGGGAGACGGGTCTCGAATGCTGACCCTCACAGCTCAGTTCTCCATTACTCTACTCTTCGGCCCTCATGCTCATCGTCGATTACACGATAGAAGAGAAGGGAGGGAGGGAGGGAGAGGAGAGAGAGAGAGAGAGAGAGAGAGAGAGAGAGAGAGAGAGAGAGAGAGAGAGAGAGAGAGAGAGAGAGAGAGAGAGAGAGAGAGAGAGAGAGAGAGAGAGAGAGAGAGAGAGAGAGAGAGAGAGAGAGAGAGAGAGAGAGAGAGAGAGAGAGAGAGAGAGAGAGAGAGAGAGAGAGAGAGAGAGAGAGAGAGAGAGAGAGAGAGAGAGAGAGAGAGAGAGACAGAGAGAGAGAGAGAGAGAGACAGACAGACAGACAGACAGACAGACAGACAGACAGACAGACAGACAGACAGACAGACAGACAGACAGACAGACAGACAGACAGACAGACAGACAGACAGACAGACAGACAGACAGACAGACAGACAGACAGACAGACAGACAGACAGACAGACAGACAGACAGACAGACAGACAGACAGACAGACAGACAGACAGACAGATTTATTATTATTATTATTATTATTATTATTATTATTATTATCATCATTATCAAAATAACAATAATTATTATTGCTATTATTATTCTTAAAATAAATAGCAGGAATGATCGCAAGAATATTATTAAAGTATATTAAAGCTATTAGCAACGGAAGCATTAGATGATATAAGATTTTGTCGAAATTATACAAAACAGAATAATTATATCGAAGCTATTTTAAAATATCTCTTGGTAAAGAACAGACCTTTTGGAGCAGCAAGAAACATAATTGACGAACAATTCACCTGGATAAAGATACTTTAGAAGACATTCTTGACAATCAGAAAATCTTCGTCAAGCTCATAGACTTCAAGCAAGCATTCGACGGCGTATGCGTCCCGTGTCGGAATGTAGATAGCGATGCAGAATTGCAGAATGCGATAGAATCCAAAGAATGTGTACACAGACGATGTACCTAAAATCGTCAAGTGTTGTGAAGGTATATGAAGAAATGATCATAGACATTCACATGAAGACAAGGTGTGATAAGGATGCGTCTATCACACCATGCCTTATCACTTACCAGGTAGGCTGCATCGGTTACAACATATGTCCCATGCAGTATGTATTATCGGGACGATCCAGGTTCACCTCCTGATGGTGGCTAAATTCAGAAAATTTATAATATTATATATGAGAATCTGTGAAGAAATATTAGGATATGTGAAGCTATAGGAAGATAAATGAAGATATGTGAAGATGAAGATATGTGAATACATATTAAAATAAATGAAGATATATTAAGACATATGAAGAAATATGCAGATAAATGGAATATAATTTATATTAAGATATATGGAGATAATTTAAGATACATGCTGATATATGAGGATATCATATCATGCTGCTTCAGTGGACTACTGGCTATCACAGACAGATGGAAAGATTTTAACATCTACTTAATGGTATACATACATATATACATATATATAATATATACATATACATATATTTAATATATAATAGTATGCATAAAGATTTTTTATATAGCACAATACAGCGTGTAATATATTTATCAGGACACACACAGACACAAACACACACACATACACACTCACACAAAAAAACACACACAGATATAAACACACACAGACACAAACATACACAAACACACACACATACACTTTTAGCTGCCTTCGAGTGGTCTCGCTACGAGCAATAAAACAAGGGAAAGGATACATTTGACGGCGACAATTTAAGGGTAACGATAACGTTAACTAGGTTCAGTCTTAAAGAGTCTGAGAAGTCTGAGGATATTTGAACGAGATTTCTATATTTTATCACTGAACCCGACTTAAAGACCGACGACCCGAGAAGTCTTCACATGTCATTAAGTAACGATTTTCTGACAGGTCGTGAAGTGTCAAAGGCGGACCATTTTGTAAGTGGAGTTATAATCTACAGGAGAACGTTATTGATGACAGTCTTCCGAAGTAGAGGTTTGTAAGAGGAAGATTCAAAAGGTAAGTCGTCGTTAATTAATTTGAGACTAATTATCATTAGAGAGATTTTCAGTTGGAGGTTGGTGCGTCACTGCTTGATACCTTTGTGTATCACACAACAGCTCTGTATAATTTAAGATTTTGTATTAAACTATCTGAGAAAATTTTCTGCATTCTGTTTGTCTGTCTGTCGGTTCTAAGTGGAGAGAAAAGCACATAGGAACAAAGATGGAGATATCGTAGACTGAATAGATAAAGAAGAGCTGGATCTGAATGGAATATCTATTGAGCAGGATGATCAGATCCAGGCTCCTCTACTTATTTCATTGTGGAGCATTTTGCATCTACGTGGGAGAATGGACAGGCATAATTACCGGTTGTTTATTGATATTAAACATTTTTTAGAAATGTAATGATTCTACCAAAGCTTTTCATCCTGTGGAATGAGTGCAATGATTATACTGTCTCCATTTTCTTCGTGGTACTATATAGCTTTAAGTATTTTTAGAGCTATAATAACTTTTTGATAATCATAAGAAAATGTGCATATAGCCTTCTGGACATCTGGGTTTTTTTTCGTGGTCAGACCTTAGAGACGTCATATTTGAGGGGTCATGACTTTTGTGATGAACGTGTGACGAGGGGAAAGGTTGGGTCAAAAATCGTCCAAAATTGTGTGACGTTATTTATGGACGGTCTCTGATAAGAGACGAAAGCATCGGATGTGAGTTGCTGAATGACAAGCGCGGTCATTTTGTCAGTGGTCAGTCGCTTAGAGGAAAGCAGATGGATGGACAGTAGAGGGTGGAGACTAGCTGCCCCATGGATATACACGAAGCCTAAAGTAAGTGCGCAGTAATGTTGTTCTCAGTTGAAGGGCGGTGTTGTTGTGGCGGATAACACCGAGCAGATCATCTTTAAATGGCGCTATACCTATTGCCAACTCTTCCAATGACAATGGCTCTTAGAATGGTATCTGCACCGAACAGTAGGCTACATCCTCTTGCACTCTTTAATCCAGGCCGCATCTGTCAAAATCGCCAGCATCAGCAACCAATGCCAACAACAGACTTGAAGACCCTCCAGGCTAAATGGGAGACTCTCTGACCTTTGACCCTAACGAGGGGTGGGTGAGGGCAGAGACGGTCGACCCCATTGGGATCCCTGGTGACTATGACGTAGACAATAAGGGCGAATGTTTCAGAGAACTATTAAACCCTCGATGGATTAACTAGGCACTTCATCTCAACACAAACAGTAGCACGCGTTTAACACAGTCGTAAACATTGCCTGGTGAGGTCAGTAACTTGTGCTGTCATTACCCACCAATAAGAAGATAATTGTCACGTTATATAACACAAGTTGTTTCTTTCCTTTGGAACTTAGTCACACCTGACCTTTTTGGTTATACCTGACCTTTCTTTTCGTCACATCTGATCTTTCTTTGGTCACACCTGACTTTTCTTTGGTCACACCTGACTTTTCTTGGTCGTCGTCCGGTGAGGAGAGTAACTGTCGAGTCTCGCGTTGCTTGGTGCTAGATAAATAAGACGATCAGCTATCACCTCTTGCTATCTTTCCACAGGTCCTACAAACAGAACAATGAACACTGATTTTTAACAAATTACCCTTCCCAATTCACAAGTTCTTCTCCTTTACTTTTCTACCCGACCCGACCCGTTGAGGGCCTTCATCTGGAACCGATTTCCCTACACCTCTGTATAGGATATATTGGCGTCTCCCTCTTCCTTGTCCAGGCTTGGGACTGAC
>OY365807.1:796842-915844 GCA_959347315.1 Bimastos eiseni | reverse complement strand
GGGATGGAGGGAGGGAGGGAGGGAGGGAGAGACAGAGCCAGAGCGAGAGCGTGAAAACAACAATCAGGAATCTCATAACAATTTTCTGGCGGTGCACAGGAGGTCAAATATTTCCACAAAATGTCTGATACGTGTGAAGATGCGTGGCACATCCTGTAAGAGGGGCAGAAGGGAACCTGGCTCTGCCATCCACACCCTACTGTAAGGGGTCAGTGCCAGCGAAGAAAACAACGATTATGATGATTATTGAGATGATGATGATGAGGAGGAGGAGGAGGAGGAGGAGGAGGAGGGGTGATGATGGCGATTGTGATCGATGATGATTGTTGTTGAGGACTATCATAATTCATAATGATCACTAATATTATCACTACTACAATTAGGGTTTTTAAATAATAATAATAATAATAATAATAATAATAACAATAATATTCTTATTATTTTTTATATTATTATAATAATTATTATTGTTGTTGCTTCTGTTGTTTTCTTGTTGTCTTACGGGGCAGAAATTAGTGTAAGAGAAACGAGCGAAGGATGAAAGAGCGAAACAAGAATAGAAATGAAGAAGAGATTAAAGAAGGAAAACGATTGAAAGGAATGAAAGTTGAGAAGAAATGGAAGAAGAAGGAAGGAAGGTGGGAATGAATGATGGAGAGGAAGGAGAATCAAGAAAATAAATCTAAAGAGTTGAAGAAGTGAGAAGAGAAAGTTAGAAGGACGATTATTGAGGAAGACTGACATTCGAAGGACATAGATAGAGACATTGAATAGGATGACTCTAATGACAGACACAGAGACATAGAAAGAGACATACAGAGGGAGACAGAAAAAGGAAGAGAGACAGACAGAGATAGGGAGAGACAGACTGACAGAGAAAGACAGACAAAGAGGGAGACAGAGAGGGAGAGAGAGATAACATATTAAGTGGTGAGGGTCAATTGTTTGTTGTTGGATTGCTTACGTTCAATGACGGCAATTGCAAATGAGGGTAAGACAAAGACATACGGACAGACAGACAAACAGACAGACAGACAAACAGACAACAGACAGACACATAGATAAAGAGAGACTTATACGTACATAGAGTCCGAACTAATTGAAGAGCGGTGACTTATAAACAACAGTCTGCTAATAATATTGTCAGCGACATGTTGGCGGCAACACAGATGTTGATGATCGTAGCATCCCAGGTCACACACTTAATATTCATGGTTAGGACTAACGAAACGAAAACCATCAATTCTATTTACGACCTTAACGGCAGACTTGAAACTTTCCTCTCTGTGTGGGTTTTGGGGAAACAATGGCTCCCAAATTGAAATCTGTTTGGTCATATTTATCGTATTTCTTCTAACTTCTTTCCCAATGCTAAATGCATTAAAGAAATTTAAATTTCATCAAAATCTGCTTATTTAATTTAAAATGTCCTTACGGATGTCTCTTCTTCTAATGCTAAATGTGCAAGATAAATATAATTTCTTCATGTTTTATAATGCTTTTCTAATGTTACCATGTTCATAATGTTTTCAAACTGTCTACTTTTAAACACGCAATAGCAAGATCTAAGTTAACATCCACCCATACCATCTTAGTCCATAGCAACCACACTTTTGCTTAGCGTTGACTAGCATCCAAAAAACTGAAGTGTCTACCTTTAGATTAGCAAAAAGCCAACCGAGCAGTTTGCGCAGCGCCTATCTATTGGTCTCACTTGGCATGCACTCATCCCAGAGTGAGTGAGCCCTGTGGCCATAAGCCCCAGGACCCTCTCTGCCTCCTCGGAACGCAACATTGGCTCATCAACCAGACAATACAAGCCTCATCTATGACTGGCGAGTATTGCTCAGAGGAATGTTGATAAACGTGATCATTTCCATTTAAAATAAACACGACAGAGGTGGATGATAAGATTGCGATGGCGTTGGAGCCCTTCCTTTCCTCTGGGTGATCCTGACGGAGAATTGGCGGATTTAAGGTTCAACTGGATACGGAACTTTGTTGCTAGGACGTGGGAACAGCGTCGTGACTATTCTGCCCCCGAAGGATGTTTGCCAACTAAGAATTTCCAAGAGGGTGTGGTGAGTGGCACTAATCACAAAGAGGGCTGAGCTAATAGTGCCATCTTAATCAGCCAGAAAAGCATTGGAGCGTGTAACAGGAACCCCGCATCATCATCTCCAGAGAGTTTAATCGACTCACAATTCACTCCCACTTCTCTCTAAAAAAATACTCTCTTATCATCAACATCAGCAGCTGATCTTTTTATATCGCCTCGCAGTGGTTTATCAATATTATTATTACCATTTATTAAATTATATATTATAAATAAATTGTTATTCTTCTTCTTCTTCATCTTCTTCTTCTTATTATTATTATTATTATTATTATTATTATTATTATTATTATTATTTTCATGATTTATTTGTAGTGGTGGTAGTAGCTGTTATAGAAACACAAATAATAATAGTAGTAGCAGTAATAGCAGTGGTATGGCAGTAGCAGGGGTGGTGGTGGTGGAAGTGGCAGTTGTAGTTTTAGTAGTAGTAATGTATTGTAGGTCTATTAGTTGCATTGTAGCAGTGGTGACGCGGTGGTAGTAAATGTAGTGTAAATGGAAGCATAGTAAAGAGTTTTGTCGTTTGGAATTCGAGGGTCGTGTATTTCTTTGGTTTCCGTTAACTCCATTGATTTGCAGAGCATCTTCAACTTTTTTTCTCAGACGAAATGTCACGAATCGATGTCGTATGTTGAGTGTAACATGCTCATTGTGTCTAAATATAGCATCGGACTTACTTACGGTTCTTACAGATGACGACAATAATAATTATGCTGCTGCTGCTGATGATGATGATGATGATGTTGATGATGACGTTGATGCTGTTGATGATGATGATGATGATGATGATGATGATGATGATGATGATGATGATGATGATGCTGATGCTGATGATCATGATCATGATAACGATGATGATGTGAGGAACAATGAGTTATCTGTTAGATCTTAGTAATTCATAATAATTGTTTGCATTATATCCGATATGTTCGTTTGATTGTAGGCTTGATCTTCGAAGCCTTGTGTGTTTTCTTTCAACATCATTAGAAGAATAAAAGCGAGGCTCTCTCTCCTCTGCTCATCCCAAGGCCTCCAATTAAAACACTCACACCTTCAAACAGAAACGTTTTTCACTTAATTAGACGGTTTATTTCGATACGAGAGCGACAGCATTCGTACATTCATCCGGTAATTAGCTATATAACATTCATTCATTATTTCCTCAGATACATTCTGTCTAATTAGCTCTGACCTCGTTGACGTATTTTCATAATTATTGACCCTGTCCTTAAGTGACCTTGAACCTAAAAATAAGTCAGCGTCTGTCTTACTTCTGAGTACATTTGGTTGTCCAGCTCTTTGTTTCTTTGCGTGCATGTCTGTTTCAGAGGATCCCTCTTTTATGTCTGTCTGGCTACCTCTCTCACTGTCTGCCCTCCTATCTATCTCTCTGCCTATCTGTCTGTATGTCTACTCTTTTGCTGCCGTTATTTCTCGAAGGATATCAATGTCACTGGACCAATCAGTGAGTGATTCAGTCAGTCAGTCAGTCAGTCAATTAATCGTCTGTTAATTACGTCGTCTCGTCTCAGTAATTAACAATGAGACTGAAATTGGCGCTAAACGACCGAATAACAAATTTCCATCCTCCACATTCTCCATTTCCTCCTCCTCCTCTCCGCTAGCGCCTTCTCCTTCTTATTCTCCTCCTCCTTCTCCTTCTCCTCCTCCTTCTTCTCCTTCTCCTCCTCCTTCTTCTTCTCCTTCTCCTCCTTCTTCTCCTCCTCCTTCTTTCCCTTTCCTCTTCAATAAATTTCTATTTTCCTCCTCTTCCTGCTTCTCCTCCCTCATTCAGAGTTTAAAAAGTTTCTTTGATAGACCACACAATAAAGCCATTCTCTTTATTACTCAGTTTCTACCTCTTCGTCTCTTCATCTCTGTCTCTCTCTTGTTCTCCCTGTCTCTGTCTGTCTCTCCTTCTCTCTCTCTGTCTCTCTTACTCTCCCCATCTCTTGCAATGTCTCATTCTCTCTTTATCTGTCTCTAGTGTCTGTCTCTCTGAGTTTGCCTATTTGTCTGTCTCTCTGTCTGACTGTCTATGTCTCCCTACACCACTGATATTCTTTCTACATTTGTTGCTTCGATTGGCCAGTGGTCACTTTCCCCTTATAATGTCCTCGATATCGGGATGTCTAAAATATTTGCCAACGATTTACAAATTTAGAGAAATGGAGGCAATGAGGAGGAATAGGAGAAGGAGGAAGAGGAGAGAGAGAGAGACAGCAGAGAATGAGTAAGGAAAGAAAATTGAAGGGCGAGGTCACAGAGGAGGAGGGAGGATGTGGGAGGGAGAAAGGTTTTTAAAGCGTCTGGAAAATGCTTTATGGATATAAGAATGAATGATAATAGCTTGGAGATCGTTTTCCACGAATTAGTTTAATGCCAACGGATACGATACTTACAGAAAGACAGCCAGACAGACAGACACAAAGACAGACACACAGACATACATGCAGACAGGCAGATAGACAGACACACAGATAGACTGTCTATCTGGCAGTCAGACAGAAAAATTGATTGACAAACAGACGGACGCATAAACAGCTGCAGACACCAATTTAGACAAGGGTATAGATATAGGGAGAGATAGAGATAGAGAGAGACAGAGACAGACAGAGAGAGACAGAAAGAGAGAGAGAGAGAAAGAGAAAGAGAGAAAGAAAGAAAGAAAGAGAGAGAGCAAGAAAGAAAGAGAGAAAGAAAGGGAGAGAGAGAGAGAGAGAAAGAGAGAGAGAGAGAGAGAGAGACAGAAAGAGAGAGAGAGAGAGAGAGAGAGAGAGAGGGAGGCAAAGCTGTTCTTGGACCTGCGTAGTCGTGAACTTAGAGAACTGCAATTTATTTATAATAACGAGGATTCTTTATAGTATAGCATACCAATATACAGAGTGGGCCAGCATACATGAACCTTTGCTTGCATATAACTCCGCCAATATTTGTTAGTTATCTAGGCTTAATGTGTCAAATTAAAGATATTTTATTCTTGTAGGCTATTAGTTTGGAAAGAGGTGAACTGATACTAATTGTAAGTTTAAGTAAATGTTTGGAACAGCACGACCTGTTCTTTTCTGTTGTCATTTGTGACGAAAAATGGCGCCGTCAACGTGTTATGCCTATATATCGTTTTTTGCTAACATGAGACTAGACACGATCATTTTGAGTATTACTAAGAGTCTATACCGTGAATATCTTCTCATCAACAAACCATGTCCTTCAATTTTATCAACAGTAGTGCGCTGCTTCAGACGCTTGCATGCATCCAATCGTTTCTTTGCGTCAGACTCAGAGAGCTGTTGAACTTCACGTCGACAAAGTATCTTAAAATTAAGGTCATCTTTTGCAATACGTCATACGGTGCTCCTCGAAATACCTTTTTCTTGACGAATTGCCCTGAGAGATTTGCTTGTACCCGGGTCATCATCTTGACCGTGAATTTGCTCGGACACACGAGCAATGATAGCGTAGCGAATGTGAGCGCCTGGCGTATACCGATTCGCGTGGTTAACGGCTGTTTCATCAATTGTTTATCAAACGGTTCTAAGCATTTCAATTCCATCCTCTGTTCCGAAACTCTTTTATGATTTTAAATTAATTAAATATTTCATCAAAATTCGGCTCAAAACTCGATCATCGTCTGTCAACGGCGACATTGTGCATCACTATGGACAACAAAATAATATTATGGCAGCTAAGACTGTTGAAAGCATTTGCCCAAAATTAAAGCTAGTACCCGTTCAACTTTATTGAGGGTTATACTTGAATGAAATAGCTATAACTTGACATATACATAACTTAAAAGTTTTATGCATGCAAAGTCGGTTCATTTATGCTGGCCCACCCTGTATTTAGGATATTATCAGTGCTGGAAATGAAAAAATTTTACGAAACGGAACGGAACACTAGTAAATATAGTATCCACTAACAGGCCAATTTTAGGGTTAAAAGAAAAACATAGGTAGGTTACAGTAATAAAATTACATAATTAAGACATTCGTTATTTGCGTTTGTCATTGCTGTACTGGTAGTCATCATCATCGCCATCATCGTCGTCGTCGTCATCGTCATCATTATCATCATCATTCCATGCTTTAACACCACTCCTTCGATAAAGGTCATTACTGGCCGCCCGAAGAGAAATTTTAGTCATGTTGCTACAACTGCCTTTTTAGATACTCTTTCTCAACTTGAGTGGAACTCGGCTAAGGAAGCTTGTGCGAGAGAAGATGCGAATGAGGCATATAATTTCTTTATAAATGACTATAAGAGAGCTTATAGTGATGCATTTTATTACTCGACCAAGCCCACCAGTAAGCATAAAATATTCATTTTATACATTAATGACCTTCCAAATGTATCACCTAATATTTCCTTTATTCTCTTTGCAGACGACACTAATCTGTTTGCCTCTCACAGAGCTATCCACATGTGCACTCCTGTTACTACATTTAATGTAGAATTGGACTTGATATCTGAATGGCTTTGTGCTAATAAACTATCCCTTAATATCGCAAAAACAAACTTCATGATCTTTCGTTCTCATAAGAAAGCCTTACCTGAAAATTTGCTGCCAATCAAACTAATGAATTTTCCAATAACCCAGGTCACCTCGTGCTTGTTCCTAGGAGTCATAGTTGATCAGCACTTATCTTGGAAGGAGCATATTAGTGCAATCTCCTGAAAAATATCCAAAAACCTAGGTATTTTGTTTAGACTAACCAAAATTAAAGCCCGCTCTACTCTTTACTTCTCGCTCATATATCCTTACCTCACCTACTGTACTATAATCTGGGCCTCGGTATACACATCCAATTTCAATAAATTATCCATCATGCAGAAAAAAGCTATAAGATTAATAGCCGGGTTTCCATTTAATGCTCACACTAGCGAAGTATTTAAAGCGAATAGTCTTCTATCAATTATCCAGATCTATAAATTACAAATAGCCATTTTTATGTTTCGAAAAAGTCGATAAAACTTACCTAATATATTTCCCCAATACTTTTGCTATAACATGAGCTCCATACATCACGCCATAAGAAGTCCTCACGTCTTAATGTTTCCCTATGCCAGAACTAATGCTAGATTAGTATCTATTAAATGCCAAGGTGCCAGAATTTGGAATGCTATTCCAGCCACCATTTACTTGTCATGCAGCATTAAATCCTTTAGAACCAAAATGATTGTCCATATTCTCGACTAAAATAAGGACCATTGAAGGACTGGGATCCTTAACTCAGAGGGGTTAGGGAGGGATGGGGTGTGGGTCAAATGAATATATCAATCAATCTTTGGACTGATTGAGTGCTAAAATAAAATAAATTAATGTACTGGTTCACTCTTGGCTCGGGTACTGAGCAATCCTGGCACTCTGGAAAAATTGTTTTCTACATGAATGTATTTTTCTCTAGATAACATGTATCATTTCATTCTCTGTTGCGCCTGTTGTCGTACCTATCTTTTCACCTGGTGGCTACATTTTGTTAGCTAAGACTAGTTAAGTTTTATGTTTATTCACCGTTGAATCTATTATCTTCTCCCTTTAATCTTCTCTTACCGGCTCTCACGTTTCTTTTAACCTATCCTACTAGGTGGCCCTAACTTGCGGGACCTTTTGTCCCTAATTGGGTCTCCTGGGCTTATCTCATCCTCCCTACTCACTCCATGACTCCTCTCGTCTCTCAACTAGAATTAGACTCATTTGCTATTTTGTTGTTGAGTCGCTGTAAGCTGTCATATATAATTATGATCAGCCAAATAAATTTCTTTGATTGATTGATTGATTGATGATTGATCATCAGATTTGGAAGGTGAGCGATCAATTGAGTCTAGGTATATGAGTTTTTGAAAGGTGAGAAGTCTTAAGTTTAGATTGGATTAACGAAGGAGTAGTGGATAGAAGAGCCTGAGGCAGATGATGACGATGATGATGATGATGATGGGTGATCTGCAATGATGATGGAGGAGCCGCAAAAGTACGCAGTTCAGAAGGCAGTTCGTTCCAGAGACGTGGTAAAAAGTTGGATATATGGTTCGGTTGGAGATCTTGAAATAAGAAGTAAGCGGGGGTCGAGAAGGGTTGAGACAGGAGGATGAAGAGTTGAAGCACAATTAGATCAAATACTGAGGAGGGGCCGCAGAGATCTCGATAACACACTCATTATTATCAACATGACTTAATAAAAGATATAGAATAAAGGAGAAGGGTAGATGATGGCACAGGCAATGCAGAGAGGGCGAAAGAAAGAATGAAAGCGAAGAAAAGAGAGAATTTGGAGAAGAAGCATTTATTCGCCTTCAATTCTCCAGCAAACACACGGAAATGACCGAGGAAAACATTAACAGGTGTAACTAAAAATATCAATGATCGCGTCATTACCTTAGATCTCAGGCCGCTTTGATCTTTCCTTTGATCATTGAAACGGCTTGTCTGTCGGCGTTTCCGTTCTAATTGTTCTGATATCTGTTCTGAGAGCGGAATTTTAAGTCAACGCAGACTTCATTGGCTGCGAATTAGAGACTCATACGAGGCAACGGATTTTATTGGACTATAGGGATATCTGTGTCTGCCTGTTAGTGTATGTGTCTGTATGTCTGTGTTTGGCTCCATGTCTGCGCGTCTGTGTGTGTCTATTCGTGCCTACTTGTCTGTCCGTATGTCAGGGCGTTAATAGTGAAGCCCTGAGTCGACATGAATTGCATTTTCTTTCATCCTCCACCAAACCAGAACATGTTTTGACAACACGACCTCACACAATCACCACCTGTACGTCTATCTATCAGTCTCTTTGACTCTGTCTGTCTGTCTCCATGTCTTCCTCCGTCTGTCTCTGTCTGTCTGTCTACATGTCTTCCTCCGTCTGTCTCTGTCTGTCTCCATGTCTTCCTCGTTCACTCTGCGCGTGTTATTAGTCTTATAGTTAACATTCTTGTCAAGAACGGATATTAACAGTTAACAGTGTAAAAGTTGGTTTCACATAATAATAACATTAATAATATATATTTTTTAATTAATTTATTTTAATAATAATAATAATAATAATATTAACAATAATAATAATAATAATAATAATAATAATAATAATAATAATAATAATCTATATAAATAAAGAGAGAATTCTGTCTGTGTGTCTTTGCCCGGCGATGCAGTTGCACAGTTTTAGAGCTATTCACTCGAAACCTTCACCCTTGGCTCGGGGAACACCTGACACACGCAGTCGAGGGGTTCCTGAAATCCGCGCATGCCGTTTTCCAGTTCTCCATGGCCAAAACCTGTTTCAGGACCCCAAGGAAAGTTTCCTTTTCAGTCGCCAGGATCGACACACGTTGATCCCCGACCTACGAATGCTGTACATATGCACGTGATTTCTGTCTGCCACACCTATTTATTTCACGAATGGACGGTTTGGAAGATACAGGTAGCAGGTATATAGCTGGCAATCGTTTGTACAGTCTGTCAGGTGGGTATGTACCTTGTACGCATCAGTGTCTATACACAATTCCGTATATGCATTTCCACACTATTACAGCTATTCACTCGAAACTTTTGCCACTAAAAGCGAATTGGTGGGATTGCAGATGGTTCGGGCTATCAGGAAAAGAAGAGGGGTTAGGATGATGAAGAGGGTTAGGAAATTAACGCAGGATTGTTGAGGAGGAAGAGGAGAAGAATGAGGAGGAGGTGGAGGAGTAGGAAGTTGTAGGGAAGGATTATGGAGTAGGGGACAGAAGAAGTGTGACGATGAGTGCATGATGAAGTGGAGAAGAGGGTGAGGAGTGTGAAAAGGAGGATAAGGTGGGAGGAGGAAGCGCTTATGCTAGGGTGAGAAGTAGGAGGAGGGGGAGAACAAAGGAGAGTGAATAGAAAAAAGAGAAGACAGAGAAAGAGAAGAGGGATTATTAGAGATGAGAAGGAGGGATTAGACTGAGGAAAGGTGAATGAAGCGTAATGAAGTGGTGGGAAGAGATGATTCCAGGTATCAGAAGAAGAAGAAGAGAGGAAGGTGAGTAAGGATGAACAATAAGCAATAGGAAGAGGAGAACAAGTTTAAGATACATGTATATCTAGATTCTGTGTGTGTGTTTGTCTGTCCGTCTATGCATTTGCACACTCTTACACCTATTCACCCGAAACCCACACCGTTCACTCGGGGAACACCTGGGATACCCAGTAGAGGGTTGCGAAACCCGCGGCCGCCGTCCTGCTGCTCTCTAGGGCCAAAAAAACCTGTCTCAACCCGGGCAACGCAGGGTACCACAGCTGGTAATTAAAAAATAAATGAATAATATGATTTGGGCATATCAGATTGTTCTATCTAACGTGCGCAAAAAATATAAGTGGAAAGCATTACTTCTTCTACAGGCAACTGAGGCAAGGCAAGACAATCGCTACAGTAACACAATACATTTAATGAAGATTAATTATTACAAAATGGCTGACTCTTATACTGATAAATATTGTCGTTTTTGGCCTAATTTATCTGTTTTTTGGTTTTGTGTTTGATGGCTTTACGAAGAAATAAATGTGTTTGTAATAATGATCTTAAGTTAATATTTCTATCCACAACTATCCGCCATTGTTACAGCTGCTCTTAAATACTTATTAGGTCGCATTTTATAGCTGTGAAACTACTAAATTAATGCATTTCGTGAATCTACCATGACTTATACATCAATGGACTGCGAAATAATTACACACCTCTTAAAGTGGTAACATTCGCTTAATAAAAAAAGGCTGACAACGGTAAATATAACTGTGTATGGAAACATATGACATAAGAAACCACATTATTCGCAACTGCAACACTATGATAATAATTTATAACTGATCAACCGTAGTATGTTAACAAACACGGAAACGAACTAATAATGAATAATTATTGCAGAAGTCGAATTTAGCTGTCGGCAGCCATGCAAGGCGTTCACACGTTATGCATCTAATTTATCAAACGCCGCCGAAAACAGAAGAAGGACTATAGTCAATCACACGGGTTATAACTGAAATGGGCATTGAACTCGATTCCAGCTATGCGCCCAAGTGTGTTCACCATTAGTATACAGAGGAGGTGAGGGATGATATGTAAAATAGAACTCGGTTGGTTAAATACTTTAAACTTAGCGAAAGCATTCGATAAAGTGGAGCATTAAAGATTAGCAAAGAAGATAGAGACATGCGGAGGTACACAGGGAAGTCTCCTGTTCAAATGGATTACAGATGAGACAACGTTTGTGAACCAAAGGATGACTCAAGCTGGATGAATGCCACAAGTGGAGCCAGAAGCGTCCAGAGTTCAGAGTCCAGACACAGGCAAATGAATCCTACTGCAGCTATAGGGAGGGAATTTTGTGCGTGTCATTCGTGGGGGACGAATATCTTGCCATCCTGGCACTAGGAACCGGGGTTTTACCTCCATAACTCAAGGGGGGATTGACGCCTCTGAGTGGATCAACAATCAGTTGTGGACCATCAGTTGTAATCCATTTATAATTTAGTACATCAACGACACCGACGAAGGAATCGCTTCAAAGATTTCAATCTTTGCAGATGATACAAAAGAAATAATAGTGTAAAGACTCGTAAGAAGCGAAGAAGCAAGAGGATGAAGAAACAAGTTAATCCGATGGTCTGAAGATTAGAAGATGAGGTTTATTATGCAGCGGATTTGATGACAATGAAATGGGTGACTGGAAGAAAAGATCAACCGAAGAAGAGAATGATCTGGAAGTCATGATTGAGGAAGGCACAAGGCCACCTTTGGACAATGCACGGAGGCAGAGACCATAGCCTAACATACACTATGCTATTGGGATTTATCAGAAGAATGATGACGATAATCAGTAGATACAAGGACTCAAAGGACATCATCCTGAACTTAGACAAGATTTTGGTCAGACAGAGTTTTGAGTGCTGTGTCCAAGAACGGACGGAGACCGTTTTTAATGCAGAAAGAGAAGAAGAAGCTGAGGAAAGTACAACGGAGAGCAATGAAGATTATTATCGGACTATTTAGAACATTGACGTAAGAAGAAAGATTGGCGAAATGTTGATTTTAAACGTACATACAGAGGCAATGATAGACACACAGACAGTCACACAGACTGCGAAAGAGACATGCCGATTGGAAAGACAGAAACACAGTCGTAGGCAGACAAACAGAAAATAGCGATACAGGCAGAGAGACGAGCAGAAAAACCTGCAGACATACAGACACACACACATACATAGATACAGACAAACACATACATACACAGAGACAAGTAGACAGGTAGACAGACAGAAACCGAATTCCAAGTGATGAGTAGTAAAAGGCTGGCGATGGATGTGAGCCGCTGCAACCGACGCATTGAGATGCTCCTGTTTCAGCAGCCCTCCTCTGTGGCCTTTGCATCCCGTAGGCCAGACCACCGTCTCATTGGACCGACCTATCTGCGAGGCCTAGAGCAGATAGGTCTAAGGGGCGTAGGCCTCTGCCAGCCCTCACTGACCTATAAAGGCCTATAAAAGAGAGAAACAACATCGTTCAGCAATCACTAATCGAGCACATGTACTTAGAGATTCCGCATTCAACGATAGACGTGAGTACTCACTTGCAATTCAATTCTATCTGTAGACTCAGCTTAATGAGTAATTGTTAGATTGAGTATGCTGATGAATTTGAGTACTTGATAGATCAGGTATGCTGAGATATTTTTGTGCTTGATAGATTAGGTATGCTGAAGTAATAGGGCAGAAAGGCTAGTCACGAGTGCTACGACTAGTTAGAGGGGGTCACTCATCGAGTTGCCGATTGGAGATAAAAGTTTGATTGCCGGGAAAGGTTGATATACTTAAGAATGTGTTAACTGACTGACTGACAGACAGTCGATCGGTCGGTCAATCAGTCAGTCAGTCAGTCATAGTGGGCAGAATTGATTGGTGGTAGAGTAAGATTGAGAGCAGACAATTCGGATTATTATATACAATAATGGTAATGATGATAATATTAATGATGATGATGATGATAATAATAATAATAATAATAATAATAATAATAATAATAATAATAATAATAATAATAATAATAATATTCTTATTATTTTCTACCAATAAAACCATCAGCGAAGAATAGCCATTCCAGAACAATGCCTCCTAATTTTTTGAATTTCGAGGGATCATATGAACCTCGGAAAAAAATAATAACGACAATAATAATAATAATAATAATAATAATAATAATAATAATAATAATAATAATAACAATAGTAATAATAAGAGGGATGTCTGCAACTTGGCCTCGCGCTCAACCTCAAAAAATGCGTACTTATATCTTCCGACGCCCATATCAACGACGTTAGTCAAGGCTTCCTAGGACAGTTCGCCCGAGTCAATGCATCATCGGCCGTGCTCCTAGGGGCTCCGCTATCGCCGACGGATGCCCTGCTTTCAGCCCTCGACACTTGTGTGGCCGACCTTGCAATTGCCCTCGACAGGTTGCAACTAATCGCTAGACAAGACGCTCTACTGATCCTTAGACATTCGATCGGTTCGCCTAAACTCATGCATTTATTGAGATGCACCCCTTGCCACGACCACCCGCGTCTATGGGCTTACGACGATCTGCTGCGAGGAGGGATCGAGCGAATCTTCAAAATTTCGATGACCGATGACCAATGGGGTCAAGCTACTCTCCCGATCAGGATGGGAGGACTGGGAATTAGGAAGGCGTCCTCGCTGGCACTTTCCGCCTTTTTGGCTTCAGCCGCGGGCACTCTCCAGATCCAGTCCCTCATCTTAGAATCAGTAGCGGTGAAATCGGACTCGGCATGCGACTCGACGATGTCTAACTGGCTTCAACTTACCGAAGCCTCTGCCCCGACGACGCCAGGCCATAAACAAGCCCACTTTGACAGACCGCTGTTAAACGCGGTTCTGTCTGCACTAGAAGAAAAACTACAGGATCCCTACGACCAGGCGAGACTAAGGGCCTTGCAGTCACCACACGCCTCGGACTGGCTATACGCTCTCCCGCTCGTTGCTCGCGATTTCAGACTGGAGGACGATACCGTGAGGGTGGCCTACGATTAGGGGTGGCCATCTGCGAGCCGCACACCTGCGCATGCGGCGCCTTCGTCTCTGCCAGAGGCGCACATGGCCTGTCCTGTTCTTTGGGTTTTGGCCGTCAAGCAAGACACTGTAATATCAACGACCTAATCCATCGCAGCCTCAACAGAGCCGGTATTCCAGCGGTCAAGGAACCGTCAGGTCTTTCCAGATTAGATGGAAAGAGACCGGACGGGCAGACCCTGATACCGTGGAGTGGGGGGCGGGCCTTACTTTGGGACGCAACTGTGGTGGACACAGTGGCCGCTTCTTATATCCCCGAGACAGCTTCCACAGCTGGAGGAGCGGCGAAGATAGCAGCCACAAGGAAACACACAAAATATTCTGAGCTGGAGAAGACATACGCTTTTGTTCCAACCGCTTTAGAAACCTTCGGTCCCCTCAATAGTGAGGGCCTCGCCTTTCTGTCTGAGACTGGACGCCGACTTTCGACAACTACCGGTGACACCCGAGAGACAAACTCCCTTTTCCAGAACTTGTCGGCATCGATCCAACGTTTCAATGCGGTGGCTTTTTCAGGGCACTATGTCAAGATTACAATCCACTGACAAACCGCGACCCAGATGGCCTGTTGACAGATCCGTTGGTAATGTCAATGATGAATAACACTATATGTGACATAATAATAATAATAATGATGATGATGATGATGATGATGATGATGATGATGATGATGATCATAATAATAATAATAATAATAATAATAATAATAATAATAATAATAATAATAATAATAATAATAATAATAATAATAATAATAATAATAATAATGATAACAATCATGTGGCCTTCCAATGCACCTTTTCCTCAGCCCAATAGACGAGGCTTGACCATCCGGACAACGGTTTTAACATATTAGTAATTTATCAATCCTTGAGGAATGAAGTAACTCAGGGCAAAAATAATAATAATAGACGTAATGATATTGTAGTGACTTCCATTTGACTTTTTGTGGAAAAGACTTTTGAAGCGCCATCGATAAAAGCCCTCTTGCAAGAGAACGGGAGGGGTCATCCAAAATAAACAGAGACGCTCTTTTGCTCTTATCTCGATTACGCCGTGTTCGTCAACTTGAAAACACTTCCAAGTATTAAAAATCATATAATTATTATGTCGTAGATAACTTCGCCTGTACTTGACACAAATGCGTATACATGTATATATATATATATATATATATATATACGTTCTGTATATTCAATGTTAATCTAATGTTGTAAATTATAATTATTTTTAGGCGCTGATAGTTTTTTGGATTCTCGATTGCTCTGATATTATTATTATTATCATCCTAAAAAAGCCCACGTTGACATAATTCCTCAGACGATCTCGAGATGTCTTTATAGTCATCGCACAGGAAACTCGCAACGTCCGTCAATTAGCACACCTCTCTTATAGACAGCAGCAGCCTTACATTATATACAACGAATCCACGTTTCTGAGAGAGAGAGAAAGAGAGAGAGAAAGTGAAAGTCTGCATCTACTGAGACAAACAGACAGACAGACAGGGCGGCATATCATCCTTGTTATGGATGCTTCGTAAAATATACTTATATCATAAAAATTTCAGACACGTGTAACATATTCTGACTGATTGCGTTACGGCATTGCCAGTCCCAAGTCTGGGCAAAAAGGAGGGTGACCTAAGATATCTTTAAACCGAAACTACCAGGCCTACTTTACTTGAACGACTATTGAAGTCTTCCCTTCTGTTATTCTCGTCAGTTCTTGGCTTTATTTTTTGCTTACATGAAGTTTAGCTGCGTGCATACAATTTATATTAACATTTATATTTCTAAAAGAGGTGTGCAATTAGACGGTAATATATATGATGTCAAAAAAAATGCGCCCTCGTACATCTGGCTGCATCAAATGTATCCTACGCACGTCTATTAATATTACGAAAATGTTTGTATTGACATTGAGTGCATTATACGTATTAATGAATACGTTTTATTGTTAGCATATAATTAGACTCATCTAGGAATGTCTACAAGCATTCATGAATATATATATATATATATATATATATATATATGTATGTATGTATATATATATACACATGTAGGTGGCGTGCATATGTATGTATATATATACATACATATATATATATATTCATGTATATATATATACATACATATATATATATATATATTTAAGTGTGCACATAAACATTCCTATATGCATATCATGTTATGCAATAATTCATATATATATAATTACATATATATATATATATATGTATATATGCATATATATATATATATATACATACATACATATAGCCATTTTTACATATATATTTTGTGTGCGTGAGTGTGTGTGGCTGGGCGTGTCTATAATTGTAATCAGACGGCCAAATAGCTGGATATGAAGCGTAGTATGCGAAGTGTGTATGGCTTAGTCAACAAGCTCATTAGCCAGTCCTACGCCTCCGCCTTCCTCTCTAACATCACCTCCTCCTTGTC
The DNA here is from genome assembly GCA_959347315.1 of Bimastos eiseni. NCBI lineage: Eukaryota > Metazoa > Annelida > Clitellata > Crassiclitellata > Lumbricidae > Bimastos > Bimastos eiseni. Next base: position 899,163 of record OY365807.1, on the reverse strand, counting down.
CTCCTCCTCCCCTACCCACTCTCAACGTATCTCTGTCTCTATCTCAGTTCGTCCCAGTTTGTCTCCCTATGTCTCTGTCTGTCTTTCTACGTTTGCATCAATTGCTCCACACCAGGGAAACAGCGGAACAGTTGAACTCTCAACTAGGCATTAATCGTCACCTATTGCGACGTCGTTTTCGTTAACCTGGTAAGTCGCAGGTAACAGTACTATCGGCTACCTGGCGAAATAACAGCAGCAGTAGTAGTGGTTCTATTCTCAGTGGTATTACTAGCAAGACTAGTAAGCTTAGTAGTACTAGTTGTAGTATCCGTCTTAGTAGTACTAACAGCGTTTGTTGTGGAAGTAGTAGACGCTGCAGCGTTAGTTAGTAGTCGGGGTATTAGTATTAGATGTAGTAATTATAATATGTTGTCGCTATAACTTTTGTTGGATCTTCTCTATCATACAATGTTACATCCAGATATACTATTTCTACACTCAGGCATACTATTTCTACACTCAGGAATACAATGCTACAGGCATATAATTCTGCATTCAGGCATACGATTCTAAATGCAGGCATATAGTTCTACACTTGCAAACTTAGGTATACTATTCTGCACTGAGGTGTATGCCCGTGACACAGCTGTGGAGGTTTTATCCTTATCAATGTCAGAATGTCTTCCAATCAACTGTTGGAAAACCGTTTTCATCTGAATTGATAACCGTGAGAATATTGCAGAAGCTGACCTCTTTAATTCTGAGGCTTTGTTTTGTAAATGAGTCCTTCTCCTCTATGCTCTGCATGATATATGGGCGTGACTTCAGACCACGGATTGACTTACTCAGCTCAAGAATGTATGCTATCATCTGGGCCATACAGGCACTTACAACTGCGGCTGAAAGAATCCCGATAAAATGTATTCGAATGTATGAGGGCTCAATGTTAGGCAACACGATTATTCAGCCAGAACTCATTCCAGCATAAGTCGGCTCAAATAACTATCGACAATGTTAATCAGCACTACCACAACGTTTGTTTATAGGCCTATGCATAAGTCACCTATGCATATGTCACCTATGCATATGTCACCTATGCGTATGCCACCTATGCATATGCCACCTATGCATATGTCACCTATGCGTATGCCACCTATGCATATGCCACCTATGCGTATGCCACCTATGCGTATGCCACCTATGTCAGTTCAATGTAGGTGAAAGACACCATGGGTGTCAATTGGCAGTGATGAAGGAGGAACAGAAGGAGTTAAGGTCGTTTCAGGGACACTGTGCATTGGTAATGGATCAAATGGTTCATCCGCTGGAGAACTTGAGATGAGAAGTGACCGAAGTCGTGTAAGACTAATGCAGAAGGGATATTATCAATATCAAGCCTAATACTTTTTTGTTGTTGCTGTTGCAAATACTTTTACCATATTTTTTATTGCTATCGATATCACTGTTAGCTCTGTATAACTGTTTATACTGGTAATAGTGATTGTTGAGAGTGACATAAGGTGGTGTTGAATAGAGGTAAAAAGGCAAAAGGAAAAGATTAATATGAAGACTAAATGATAGAGTGACAGAGAGACAGAGAGACGGAGAGACAGAAGCAGAGACAGATATACCATTTTAATGCATCATATATTGCCTCCATTTCCCTTTTAATTTATTTACTATGACTGTTACAACTTCTATTAATACTTCTGAAACTACTAAACATGACAAAGCTCACCAGCTGAGTCCTATTTCGTGCCTTCGAGGTTGAGCACTGCTACATAAGTTACTACGTCGCCCTGAGATCATCTTTAGCTGCCGTTCTACATTTATTCGTCGATGACCTCAACCGACTAAACTCATGAAATCCGATCTCCTCAATTGCTTCGTGTTTGTTTTGGCCTCTAAGAATAGCACAGACGCTCGGCATCCAGGCCAAAGACGGTCGACGACATCCTCCTCCACCCACACGAATAGTGAAAGGAGCGGGTCATGGGCGTGGCCTTTGAAAAGGGCGTGGCCTTCCTAAATGGGCGTGACCGTGCGGCTTCTTTTGATGTCGAGTTTGAAGAAAGAGTAAGACGAAGGAGATGCGATGAAAGCGATTACGTTCAGGTCTAAGAATTTCTTCACTGTCTGATGCGCTCGAAAGAGCTTGTGCAATGTGCATTCAAGAAGACTGTGGGTGGAGCTTGAGTGCATGGTGGGTGGGATTTTCCGTGTCGTAACGACTTACTGTCATGTAATGTCTCGGTGGGTGGAGCTAGTTGCCCTACTGGGTGGAGTTCGGTGACACAAGGGCTGAGCATGTTATACTTAAGTGAGAGTTATTCGAGTGCTTTAGTAGCTATTTCATAGGAGTGGGGTAAATATATTGTAGCTATTAAGGATGTTTATAAACGGGAAGCGTAAAGTCAATGGGCGGAGTCTAAAGAAACATTCTAGGGGTTCAAATTGGTCCACAGATGATTGTATAGTATTTAAATGATTTTCATTATTTAATCATTCATTGCCTTAGTCCGTCTTTTGTTTATTCCATCCACTTCTATTTCCCCCTTCAGTCCCTCTCTTCCTCCTTCCCTCCCTCCCTCCTTCCTCTGTTTCATCTTCTTTCCTGTCTTGCTTCCTTCCTTTCTTATTCCCTCCCTTCACCCCTACGTCCTCCCTCTTTCCTTCCTTCCTTCCTTCTCTTCCTCTCTCTTTTCTTCCTCTTTCCGCTTAAACTTCTCCTAATTCCATACCGTTCCTTTTTTCCCTCTCCAACCTGATATAAGTCAACTCGTCGCTCTCCTTTCAAAACCTAAAAACAGATCAAAGGAATTCGTGTTTGCATTTTCAGACAGACCGCGGGTCAGAGTTCACGCCGAAAACAGAACCCCAGCGACCTCAACGTCACCTCCACATGACGTCAGCTGGCACCTGCTTAGGATAACTTCCAATCACGGTTCGACAGATTTACTTCGTTTCCGTCGTTTTTTCCCATCCATTTGCAATCATTTCGTGTAAAAGCGGGAAACAGAACGACGTAAAAATCTCCTCTCAACACCCACGGAATCTGCTCCACTCTCGGGAAACCGAACTGGAGCGAAGACTCCCATTAGAAAGTGAAGGAAAGATAAGAGGAATTCGGAAACTGTTCCAATTGCGGATAAGTCGTAAATTGGATTTAAAGCCCACAGGAAGTTCAAGTTGGACAAGTTGGAGTGCTGCGTCAAGTCTGTAGCGATAGAGGAGAACAAGCGTTAGAAGGCAATTGAACAGAGAGAGAAACAGACAGAGCGACAGACAGAGCGACAGACAGAGAGACAGAGACAGAGAGAGAGAGAGGAAAAGAGAGATACAAGTGAACAGTTGTCTAATCCTATAAACATATAGACAGCGAAGAAACAGATAAACCGATACACGGACGATAAATCGAGGATAAATCGTTGCTAGAAGAGCATCGGTTGAGGAACGACGACAGAGAATCAGACGTTGAAGAAGCAGAGTTCAGGGAACCAGCGTCGACTAGCCTGACGTCATCAAGGGTCAAGATGACGACAACGATGATTTCGACGTCATCAGTGGTTCTGCTGGTGATAACAACCATTTTTAATCAAGTGAGTACATGTCTAATTGACAGCTCAGTGGCGTTGGAGTTGTGCTTCTACTGTAATCTCTCTGGGACTTTGTCTAGCTGTCTGTCTGTCTAGCTGTCTGTCTGTCTGTCTAGCTGTCTGTCTGTCTAGCTGTCTGTCTGTCTGTCTAGCTGTCTGTCTGTCTGTCTGTCTAGCTGTCTGTTTGTCTGTCTGTCTAGCTGTCTAGCTGTCTGTCTGTCTAGCTGTCTGTCTGTCTAGCTGTCTGTCTGTCTAGCTGTCTGTCTGTCTAGCTGTCTGTCTGTCTAGCTGTCTGTCTGTCTAGCTGTCTGTCTGTCTAGCTGTCTCCGTGTCTCTGTGTATCCCTATTCTGTGCACCTCTTTATCTGAATCTGTCTGTCCGTCAGTCTGCATGTCTGTCTGTCAGGTTCTCTTATCACGCCTGTCTGGCTCTGTCTTCTTTCTACTTTGCTTCCTTCCTTTATTCCCTTCCCAAGGAAATATACCTTTCCCTCCGTCTCTCTGCCTCTCTGTCTCGCTGTCTCTCCATCTCTCTGTCTCTTTGTTTTTCTGTCTCTCCATCTCTCTGTCTCTTTGTTTTTCTGTCTCTCCATCTCTTTGTCTCTCTATACTCTCTCGATAGCTGCCTCTCTATAGTTGTCTGTCTGTCTCTTTGTGTCTCTCTATCTCTCTTCTGCCTTTGTGTATATATATATATATATAAATAATTCTCTCTCTCTCTCTCTCTTCTCTCTCTCTCTCTCTCTCTCTCTCTCTCTCTCTCTCTCTATATATATATATATATATATATATATATATATATCTTTCTGTCTCTCTATTCTCTCTGTCATGTGCACTCTGTCTCACTCTGTCTTTCTGTGTCCCTATTTCTCTGTGTCTCTGTCTCCATTCTCTCCCCAATTTGTGTTGTTCCCTTCCACAAACAATCTCCCCCATTGGGGCTGGCTCTTCCTCCAACCTCCCACCGCTCAAGGGCTTCGACAGTCTGCACCCAATCATAAGCCCAGATCAAAAGCAGATGTTTAATAAGAGGCATAAAAAGTATGAAGCTTCGTGACATCTCATCCTGTCTCCGCATCTCCATCCTCTCCAACCTCTCTATCCTCCGCATCTTCTGACACCATTTCTCTTCCGCCTCAGCCTCTGAATCCGCTGACTATTACTCCCTGGGAAAAATGTTCACATCGAATGACTGAGAAGTCGAGGGTTTCGCCCTTTTTGCCCGTCGGAAGAATGCGATACTCTCTAAAAAGACAAATCAACGATCTGCGGTTAATTAGCATTGCGCGCTTTAACATCGGTTTTACGGTAGCAGTCCAGTAGTGACAGTCGCGAGCCTTGAAAAGGAGGAGGGCAACGCTTCTGATCTCTGTTATCACAAAGTGTGGCTAAGCTGTAACCAACCAAATGAACGAAGCTACAGAAATGGCGCCGATATTAGACACTTTTCTTAAGCGATACTTTTGCTGTATAATTTAATGTCACATGACCTTGAAAACAATAATTCTCATTGAATTTCATATATTAACTTTAAACAATGTTTAAAAGGCGTCTAACAGGATTCGAAATTAATATTGTAACACGTTTAGAATTTACGACCTAGATGGATTACGCAAGTTATCTAGAAGCATTTTCTCACATTTCGCACTTTGATCAATTTAATATACCGGACAACATTATTGGGTGATTCAGAATGAGATTTTAGCCAGACTACTAAACACCTACAGTCCTACTACTCATGCATAAATATGCGTTGACATCGTAACCGCGTAACAGCATGCTAATTCCTTCTTGTCTTAATCATAGTAGGCCTAAACTATGGCCTACTCCATCTGTGTTTTCCGTATATTATTATAGACCGCAATCAGAATGTCTGAAACTACCCGAAGCGTAAATTAAAGCAAGGCACAGGGAACCAGTCTAATGTCGATTTCTGCGTCGTGTCCGCAGGGTTGTCTTAAGATACCAGACATGTGAAGAAAATGATAATATTTCATATTTGTGTTGAGTTTTGCTGGCCGTAATCAAATGTGGTTGTACTTAACATCATAAAGTTTAAAGATGAAGTTTTATAAATTCCCTATTATGACTGCAATTTAAGGGTGTTCATGCGCTTGACACTATTCTTCGCAGCTCATTAATATTTCCGTCAATATTTGGGCAACTACGATTTACAACTGTTTCCGCCATTTGCGAACACATTTTAAAATGTCCCTTATTTGACCTCTTTCTAACTTTATAATTGGGGTCAGTTGTCGGGTCACTTCTTAATAGCATGAATCTGGATCAAGCAACGCGTCAGTCTCAATGTTTACGCTGTCTAAACCTACAAACTATGTTTCAGATAGGAATGACTGTTAAGCCTTTGACAAGTCTATAGATACTTAGATTTATGTATTGACGGGTCTGCCCAGGATATATATATATATATATATATATATATATTTCTCCATCTCTGCCTATCGTAGCAGTGACTGTCAGAGGAGAATCCGAAATTGTTTTCCTGTCTCGGTGAGGATCCTCGGCTATTTGGTGACTGTCATTCTCATCGAGCCTTCCAAATCTTATCCGACGTCTATCATTACTCCGATCACCGTCACGTAGCTTGTAATCACGTGGATCAACGGGACCATACGTACCCCTTTCAGCATTCTGGTACGCCTCGCGTCTTTCACTTCTGTGATGAGGTATCGTTCCATAACTTTTTCCAATCCAAGGTTCGTCTCGACCATTGTTTCCTTCCTCTGGACCGGAAGACTCCTCGGATTCAGATTGCCTCACCCAAACCTCGTCTCTCTCAAGCTGATATCGACTCGGCGGGTTTCTAGATGTCCTGAAAGGTGATGCCTTGTCATCCGTATCAGGGAAACCTCGATTCCGCAACTGTCTAGCACTATCCGTTTGCATGAGTTTATCGTGATTTTCCGAAAAACATCGGGTCCGTGAGTTCACCGTACTTTCACCCTGTATTAATCTTCTTCCAGATTCTCGTTTCTCTGGGATTTCCCTTTTTATCCTATGCACCGAAACTCCAATATCTTCCGCACAATCGCGAATCTGTGATCGTACCGCAGTTTCAGAATGCGATATTATCTCACGTGCTTCTGAGATACTTTGACCCCGCGCTGACTCTTCAACCTGCAGCTTTCTTGCGCCTTTATCACGGTAACCTTGTTCCCGTGGGACCTTCGTAGTCTCGGCCTGGTACGGCTCTGTAGGTCGAACAGCAGGTTCCGACAATTCTTCAAGCCTCTTACTCATTGCTGCTACTGTCTGTCTTAGGAAAAGCACCTCTTCTTTCCAATCTACTCCATCGTTGTCGTGTGAAGTACAAGATATCCGGACCTCGTCCTGCGCCCTAGACATTACATCAGCTACGCCCAAACGTCTAGCTTCCGAATAATGGCTAACACCATGGGCTCGACCCGAGTCAGCGTTTCCCAACAGGTATTCCACCGTTTCTTCGTGCCTAACTCTTGGTAGTTTGCCCGTTTCGAACACACCGGACAATCGTCCTACCACCGCCGCACTCAACGAATAACTCTGGATATCCTCCAAGACTCTGGGCCTTTCATCACCGGACATCTCTGCATCTTTTAGAACAGTTCTCACCCAATCTTCAATTCCAGCGAGATAGATCGCACCTCTTCCGTGTCCATTACGAGCTTCAGCCTCCGTTTCAACTGTCCTTACCGCACCATATGCTGCAAATTCACACGGTGACTCTCGCTCAATCAGTTGTGTCTTAGAGCGCGCACCTCCATGGGCTAAACCTCTGTGCTCATACTTAGGAAGGTCTCCTGACTCGTCATCTGCATCATCTGGCCCAACCTCTGATCTGTGGAAAGAAAACTTTGAAACCCCACTTCTGGTACCAATTTGTGGCGTACACCGTTCGGACGCTACCAGGTCGCGCAACGGTGTCGGCTCCAGCCCTCTTCTGTGTCTGGAGCCACTCGAGTCACTTCTAAGTCGATTTTTAGCATAGCCTGACCGTTCTCCATCTCTGCCTATCGTAGCAGTGACTGTCAGAGGAGAATCGGGGTTGACCGTTTCTCTAAAAGAGGCAACAGTATATGACTCTGTCTCGGGATCAGACTCTATCACTTCCGCGGTCGCCGGATGGGCAACGTCCTGAGGATGGCCTTTATTCAGAACAGGGTTCGCTCTTTTACCGACCGGAGTCTTCCCTTTCTTGTTTACTCGCTTAAAGACGGTTTTCCTCTTTCTCTCTACCTGACCTGAGCTTCGTCGTATCATTCTACATCTCGTGACTCTTGAACAATCGCCAACAGGGGGCATCAAACGTTCTCCCTGTTCCGGAGAGCAGAAATATTTGTAACAAGTCCCTTCGTCACTTTGCCGTAGGCATTGCTGGCCAGTGATCTTAACGTCGCCTTTTCCCAGACACTTATCCACCGGAAATCGCACCTTCCACTCTTCATGTACCTCTCGCTCCATGTCCGTGTGTGGCATACCGGCCTCACACGTGTAAATTATCATGCACCACGATTTACCGTCCTCTGCGTTTTGCAGTTGTCCACCAACACCGTAACATATACTGAGACTTCGGGAAGTATCTATGACCACGTTAGGTAGCCAAGAAGAATATTTATCGAAAAACCGTAATACAATCAAGAAGAGATATCGCGGGAAAACCGCAATTAAAGATACTGCGTTCAGACACACAAGTAAAGATATCGCGGGGAAACCGCGAGTAAAGATATTGTTGCGATCAGACACGCAAGTCAAGAAACCACGGAAGATCGCGGGAGTAAGTATGACCACGTTAGGTAGCCAGCAAGAATATTTGTCGAAAGACCGTAAGACAATCAAGAAGAAGTATCACGGGGAAACCGCGAATAAAGATATTTCGAATCAGACGCGCGAGTAAAGATATTGCGATTAGACACGTAAATAAAGAAACCACGGAAGACCGCGGGAGTAAGTATGACCACGTTAGGTAGCCAACAAGAATATTTGTCGAAAGACCGTAAGACAATCAAGAAGAAGTATCACGGGGAAACCGCGAATAAAGATATTTCGAATCAGACGCGCGAGTAAAGATATTGCGATTAGACACGTAAATAAAGAAACCACGGAAGACCGCGGGAGTAAGTATGACCACGTTAGTTAGCCAAGTATATATATTACAGGGGAAAAGAAGATGAGGCAACAGCCGCAATTATTGAGGTCTTTGGCACCAGTCACGACCGTTTCTTGTAATCGTCGTAAGCACCAAGGGGGTCACCCTCCCCGTATTTATCGAACGTATTCAATGGGAAACTTTCCCCGTATTTATCGAACGTATTCAATGGGAAACTTTCCCCGTATTTATCGAACGTATTCAATGGGAAACTTTCCCCGTATTTATCGAACGTATTCAATGGGAAACTTTCCCCGTATTTATCGAACGTATTCACCGGCCTCTCTTTCGGTCTGTACGGTTGCTACTACGAGAATCTAGCCGGCTTGTATTTCTAGCGGCCACCCTAATTTTCTCGGTCTCGGCCACCCGGAACTTTTGCGTATCCGACAACCTGCTGGAAAACGCGAGGATTAACTATGACCGTTCTAGGTAGCCAACATTTATATTTCTTGGTTACCAAAACTTTCTTAGACTCGGTCACCCGAAACTTTTGCGTATCCGACAACCTGCTGGAAACCGCGAGGATTAACTATGACCGTTCTAGGTAGCCAACATTTATATTTCTTGGTTACCAAAACTTTCTCAGACTCGGCCACCCGAAACTTTTGCGTATCCGACAACCTGCTGGAAAACGCGAGGATTAACTATGACCGATCTAGGTAGCCAACATTTATATTTCTTGGTTACCAAAACTTTCTCACAGTCTGCGCGGTTCTGGGATTTTTCCCAGTCTATATATCTGTCGGCCGCCGATGCCTCTCTCGGTATATGCGATCGGTCCCTTCCGGGACTCACCCAGTCTGTCTCACTGTCGGCCGCCGAGGCCTCTCTCGGTATATGCGGTCGGTCCCTTCTGGGACTCACCCAGTCTGTCTCACTGTCGGCCGCCGAGGTCTCTCTCGGTATATGCGGTCGGTCCCTTCCGGGACTCACCCAGTCTGTCTCACTGTCGGTCACCCGAAACTTTTGCGTATCCGACAACCTGCTGGAAACCGCGAGGATTAACTATGACCGTTCTAGGTAGCCAACATTTATATTTCTTGGTTACCAAAACTTTCTCAGACTCGGTCACCCGAAACTTTTGCGTATCCGACAACCTGCTGGAAACCGCGAGGATTAACTATGACCGTTCTAGGTAGCCAACATTTATATTTCTTGGTTACCAAAACTTTCTCAGACTCGGCCACCCGAAACTTTTGCGTATCCGACAACCTGCTGAAAAACGCGAGGATTAACTATGACCGATCTAGGTAGCCAACATTTATATTTCTTGGTTACCAAAACTTTCTCACAGTCTGCGCGGTTCTGGGATTTTTCCCAGTCTATATATCTGTCGGCCGCCGATGCCTCTCTCGGTATATGCGATCGGTCCCTTCCGGGACTCACCCAGTCTGTCTCACTGTCGGCCGCCGATGCCTCTCTCGGTATATGCGGTCGGTCCCTTCCGGGACTCACCCTGTCTGTCTCACTGTCGGCCGCCGAGGCCTCTCTCGGTATATGCGGTCGGTCCCTTCTGGGACTCACCCAGTCTGTCTCACTGTCGGCCGCCGAGGTCTCTCTCGGTATATGCGGTCGGTCCCTTCCGGGACTCACCCAGTCTGTCTCACTGTCGGTCACCCGAAACTTTTGCGTATCCGACAACCTGCTGGAAACCGCGAGGATTAACTATGACCGTTCTAGGTAGCCAACATTTATATTTCTTGGTTACCAAAACTTTCTCAGACTCGGCCACCCGAAACTTTTGCGTATCCGACAACCTGCTGGAAAACGCGAGGATTAACTATGACCGATCTAGGTAGCCAACATTTATATTTCTTGGTTACCAAAACTTTCTCACAGTCTGCGCGGTTCTGGGATTTTTCCCAGTCTATATATCTGTCGGCCGCCGATGCCTCTCTCGGTATATGCGATCGGTCCCTTCCGGGACTCACCCAGTCTGTCTCACTGTCGGCCGCCGAGGCCTCTCTCGGTATATGCGGTCGGTCCCTTCTGGGACTCACCCAGTCTGTCTCACTGTCGGCCGCCGAGGCCTCTCTTGGTATATGCGAACGGCTAACCCGGGCTTTACCCGGTCTTTACACAGACCTGTGATTTATTTATTTCACTGTCGGACCTTCCCGAGGAAGCAACCTCACGATCGGCTGCAGACTTTCTCGCGATCGATAACAGGGTGGGGCCCCAGCCCTATCAGATCGGCAGAGTCGGTCTCAACACCAGACGCTCGTATGCAAGGCTTTATAATCATCTTCTGGCAGCTCTGGTTTAATAACCGGGTGAATACGAATATTTCCATCACTGCTACCCACCTTCTCTCCCTCCCATTCATCCTCCTAATTCAGTGTTTCACTATCTTTAAATTAAAATATCTAAAGCTACACCTGAAAGCGTTTGAACTGAAAAAGCGATATAATTGCTATTAAAATGAGAGGAACGAAGCGATTTCTTGCACACCTCACTTAAGCATGCATGTACTATTTCATTAGTACATGCGCCGCATTTTATGGCCTAAGTGTAATAAAATGCCAAGCATATTTCTGTCGACTGCAGCAACCATTGTCGTCAAAAGCGGTCGTTAAACTCTGGATCCATCAATCCGTTGTAAATCCTTCGCTGCAATAACTTAAGCAGTGACAGACCCAATCATGCGTAAAGGAGGAGGGCGACTCTAATGATATGATCTTTGTTGTCACACAGCGTCGTTAAAGTACAACTACCTACCTGGGTCACGCGATAAAAAAGGCAATATATGAAAAATTAGCAAATGTAATCTAAAGTGAGGTGTGTAAGAAATTGCTTCTTGCGTCATCATTTATTTATGCAGTGATCGGCTATCTTAAATAGTTCGGACATTATGAAGTGCCCTTTGAATCGAGCACTATAACTGCATTGGGCTACACGAAACTCCTCCACTGTTCACAATCTGACAGTGCCAGTCCATAGCTTGAATATAGGAGGAGGAGGACGCTACTGATCTATGGTATCACATTGTCGTTAAATTGAAACAATATTATACTGCCTCACGAGCTTTGAGAACTCTCAAAAAATAGTCAAACACCTATTTTAAGCGTAATATTCGCCCTATTAATTAAATTACTAGTTTGAAAATATATCATGCTAGAAACCTGTCGGCTTGCAATCAGTGATAGTTATTATGACTAAAGGAAGAAGCGGCTCATATATACCTAAATTTAACAAGAAAATCGACAACTATGCATGCATTTTGCATAATAAGTAACCTACATATAAGCTGCAAGGGGAATTCTCTGGCAATGAAAATCTCAAGGGTAGATGAGAAGGGTTCGAATGGCATGAATGCCTGCTTAATAAAAGGTCTCGGGCCTCGAAACCACATTACACCATCCCTAAAACCGCTACACTGACTTCCTGTCCGATCCCGTATTGCCTTTCAAAATCTCCCTCCTAATTACCACATCCACAATGGAACCTCTCTCTACTTCGTACATGACATCAATAGTTCTGTTATGTTCTGCTTCTAACTTGAGAGGCCTTCGCTCGGCTACTCGAGGGGACTTTGCCATAACCTGTACCAATAGGAAGTTTGGGAACCGTGCCTTCTCAGTAGGAAGAAACATGGAATGGAATGGTCTCCAAACCAAAGTCCGCCAAGCCACATCTGTTGCACTATAATTCAAGTCAAAACTGAAGACATACTTTTCCCTTGAACTTTGACGAAGAACTCAGCTCAGCGCGCTTTCGGGCTATACTTGTCTTCTTAAAGCGCGTTATAAATGCCTTATTGCATTGTATTGTCATTAAACACATCTAATTAAGTGTTATATTAAAACAAAGCCAAAAGTGTAAATATACGTTTCATGCAACTACGTGGTCAGGTTTAAGTTGTGCGATAATACGACAAAGAAACGTATTAGTTGCCACAAGATTTCGTTACACCTTGTCCCTTCCAATCGGTTCCTTAAACACCTCGTTTAATTTACTGCTCTTCCAATAAGTAAACTAGAAAATAATACGATTTAAAAAAGACTGTCTTATTTAAACCCTGGGATGTTTGATAAGCGATGTGGCATGATGGCGATTCAGGTCATACCTGTTAATAGAACAGATAATAAGCGCGAGGGGCTACCATTAGACAACTTCTCAACATTGGCATCTGAGATAGGGTGTGGCTGGCCCTCTCCTTTTCTACCATTGTATTCAACTACTTTTGTTTAGCAGTATTTACTAACGTATTTGTTCAGCTTTGTTCTCTGCAATTACTATCTGACATTATTCTCTACATTGTTTTCTAGCATTGTTCTCTCTTATTGTTCTCTCTTATTGTTCTCTCTTATTGTTCTCTCTTATTGTTCTCTCTTATTGTTCTCTCTTATTGTTCTCTCATATTGTTCTTTTTATTGTTCTTTCTTATTGTTCTCTTTTATTGTTCTCTCTTATTGTTCTCTCTTATTGTTCTCTCTTATAATTCTCTCTTATTGTTCTCTCTTATTGTTCTCTCTTATTGTTCTCTTTTATTGTTCTCTCTTATTGTTCTTTCTTATTGTTCTCTTTGATTGTTCTGTCTCATAGTTCTCTCTTATTGTTCTCTCTTATTGTTCTCTCTTATTGTTCTCTCTTATTGTTCTCTCTTATTGTTCTCTCTTATTGTTCTCTCTTATTGTTCTCTCTTATAATTCTCTCTTATTGTTCTCTCTTATTGTTCTCTCTTATTGTTCTCTTTTATTGTTCTCTCTTATTGTTCTCTCTTATTGTTCTCTCTTATTGTTCTCTCTTATTGTTCTCTTTTATTGTTCTCTCTTATTGTTCTTTTATTGTTCTTTCTTATTGTTCTCTTTGATTATTCTGTCTCATAGTTCTCTCTTATTGTTCTCTCTTATTGTTCTCTCTTATTGTTCTCTTTTATTGTTCTCTCTTATTGTTCTCTCTTATTGTTCTTTCTTATTGTTCTCTCTTATTGTTCTCTCTTATTGTTCTCTCTTACTGTTCTCTCTTATTGTTCTCTTTTATTGTTCTCTCTTATTGTTCTCTCTTATTGTTCTCTCTTATTGTTCTCTTTGATTGTTCTGTCTCATAGTTCTCTCTTATTGTTCTCTCTTATTGTTCTCTCTTATAATTCTCTCTTATTGTTCTCTTTTATTGTTCTCTCTTATTGTTCTCTCTTATTGTTCTCTCTTATTGTTCTCTTTTATTGTTCTCTCTTATTGTTCTCTCTTATTGTTCTCTCTTATAATTCTCTTATTGTTCTCTTTTATTGTTCTCTCTTATTGTTCTCTGCGATTGCTTTCGACATTTTCTCTACAATTTTTCTCAACCGTTATTCCCTATTCTTGTTCGATGCCATCACAAGCATTGGCTTTGTAATTCGTAATCTTTAACCACGGAGGAGCTACCAGGATCGAGCAGAAGGGTTTTTTAACGAATCAGGACATCTTAAGACCCCAGTCAACTTTTTCCAGAAGCTGGACAAACAAAACAAAGCATTGTCAAAGATCCACTGCAGGGGAAGCGATTGGGGGAGGGATGACCTAAGCAGCTCTAGGAATGGAGATCAACAACCAGAGGTGGCTGAGACGGAGCCAAAGAAATCCCAGAGATAGTATGAAGCACAGGGAGTACACGGTGAACGGATAAAAAACGATTCTCCAGAAGAATAGATATAATAATGTGAGCAATAAATTATTATTTGTGCATTTTAATCAAATATGGGAAAACACTTCAACTTAATTATTTATTATTAATCGCACATATAGCATTTATTTGTTATAACTTGCGTCCAAAATTCAGTGTAATTCTGACTTTTGCGTAAATATTGTACCATTATTCTGTTGTCCTCATCGAACGCCATTTTGTAAAAATAATGACGTCGCTAGAATGACGTCACTGTGAGGCAAATTTTTTTCTGGTAAAGCGCATGATTGTAAATATAATTGCTATGCAATAGTTGGAAGTAAAATACTTTAAGCCTCAATGATTTCTTTGTATATGAGACTAAAAGACTGGTTTGTTAGAATCCTATTTCTGACACATTTTGTCTATTTGCAATTTCTGTGAGCGTTGGTATATTTGTCAAGAGTACTTTCAATAAAAGAATGTTCTTTGACCTTGTTTAAATTTGATACTATTGTTTATATATTATGCAAGTTACTGTGCGTTTGCTGGTAGTCTAATAAGGAATATTCTTACTTACTTACTTACTTACTTACTTACTTACTTATAACATTTTTATTATTTGGTATTTTATTTCTCTAGTAATTGTAGAGGTTCATGTTTTATCGGTTCACAGTGTAGATTCTTACTTCGTTTTTGACCCAGAATTCGGCCCCACGTGTCCGATATCCAGTCAAAAAACTCGGTTCTTTGTCTTCCTTCAAAGCATTCTTTGCTTTTCCCGCGAAGAATAACAACAGGTGCACGGAAAGAAAGATTCTTACATGTACATCAAAATAGATCTGTGAGAATTTGCCAAAACACCTGTTGGATGCAGTCTGTGTTCAACATCTGCGCCGTTTGTTTCTTATTTCGAGGAAAGATAGGAGAAGATGACGAAGATGACGATGATGACGATTAAGAATGCCAAGAAGATAAAGACGATGATGGAACCGAAAGACGGCATTTACAAGAGAGACAATGAGACAAAGAGACATTGACAATAAGACAACGAGACATAGACACTCAGGTAGCGACGCATATATCTGTCATTGACCTTTGAACCCCTTGTTCCAGAACAAAAATAATGCAATAAACATTTCAATTAAAGGAATTTCTTGCAAAATCCTCTAATTTCAAAACTGTGAGAAAGCACTCTCTTCGTCTTCTTGTATCCCCTTGCCAGTCCTGCTGGATGTCTCGCTCCGTCTGTCTCCTAATTGTTCTCTTTGTTTGTGCCACGAAGCTTTGTTTCCGGCAATTTTCAACATCAAGACATTCATTAAAATTCTTGTCCGCTAATTACCAGATAATTATTTAGATCAGACAGTAACAATTATACTCGCTATATCTAATTAGCATTGAAATTTCACAAAGACAGAAACATACAGGAGTATATCCGTACACACATACGCACACAGACACATACAGACAGACAGAGTGATCACCGATGAGTGAGCATGTAATTTCTGTTAATATCGCTCACCCACTTTCCGTACTATTTACGAGTGAATTAGCCTCGTTTTCGTTGAATCATATGACGCTAGTTTGTGTGCCTATGCGTCTGTGCGTCTGTATGTCTTGCTCTGTGTCTGTCCGTCTGTCTGTTCGTATGTGTATATGCCATTGGTAATTAACATCTCTCTACATCATAATCTCATGTATCCGAATGCCAGCAATTCCCGAACAAATAATTTATATATAATAGGAATTTATAGTATATGTATATATACATATATTAATTTATAGTATATATGTACTATCAATATCTCTCTTATGGAGGCGCATGTTTAGGTAAATATATATAGATATCATATTATATATATATAATTATATAGAAATATGCATTCACATTCTACATTGATATAGTTACTATATGTAATAATGTTGGTCTGAATGTAATACGTGCAATTGCAGAATTACATTTCTGGTTAATAACTTAAAAACAATGACGTTGCGTATTGACGAATGTTGCATTGTTTTTAAGCGATTACAAATCGCCGTCTAATGGTTGCGTTTTGTGGCCTGAGTGCTAAATCGTTCGACCAAAGTTAATGCCACCAGACGACTAATGAACAGGAATGCAAAGTTGCAAACCCTATATACATGCATATATTCGAAGCCACGTGTTTGGAGAGTTTTACAACAACAACATCATCATCATGATCATCGTCATCGTCAGCATCACCGCCACTACCGTCTTCTACTTGAATCTTTGTTCATGTTCCTGGGGTTCTTGTTTAGATTCTTTTTATCTTTGTTCCTGTTCTTCTTCTTGTTGCATTCTTCGCTTTTCTTCTTCGATTTCTTTGTCTTCCTCTCATTCCCTTCTCTTTCTTTCTCTTCTTTTCCCTCTCCCTCTCCGTTTCCTCTGTCTGCTTCATCTCCATCTTCTTCTGCACTAGCTTCAATCTTCCTTTTCTTCCAAACATTTGACTGAAGTTATAAAATGGATCATTTTGCATGTTTTCAGCTGAACGCCGACGTTGCAATTGGTAAGATTCCTCTCTCATTTCTCAGTTTATTTTCCGAATGAGTCAGACAAATATTCGTAATAAAAAGAGTGTCATAGAACAAAAGGTAGACGCAGAGAGGGGCATAGACAGAGACAGAATCACAAATACACAGGCAAACAAACACTCACAAAGATAGACGATTTGAATACTAAAATGATTCATCATTTCGAAAATATCTCGTTAGTTAATTCACTAATGAATCACTAGATAATAATTGTCTAAGAATAATTTCAGATGAAAGATTCACAAAATAAACATTACAAGACCAACAATCGATCACATTTGCATCACGTTCTAGTTTAGACTGTCAGAATATTTCCATGGCATCATCGAGCGCTCAAGCGCTCGGATGTATTGGATATGTAAGGATGGCGCCTTCATTTTCCTAGCCTCGGTATGCGAAGGCTGATGATCAGTCCACTCCCTCGCCGTATAATCTTCCCACTGACATTGGCAAGTGGCGCAGGTGGAGCAGAAGCCACAAGACAGACTTCTGCTCGGCATGGGTGTAATTTGAATCCCAGAACATCTCAGCTGTGAGTCGGACACTCTAATTAATAGGACTTCAATCATCGCAAATAGACGATTGAATCATCGGTATATAAATGTTTCGTTACATTACATTTCATTACAGTAGGCTACACAGTATAAGGACAAACGAAA
Organism: Bimastos eiseni; assembly: GCA_959347315.1. Classification (NCBI taxonomy): domain Eukaryota; kingdom Metazoa; phylum Annelida; class Clitellata; order Crassiclitellata; family Lumbricidae; genus Bimastos; species Bimastos eiseni. Next base: position 881,635 of record OY365807.1, on the reverse strand, counting down.
TCAATTGACTTCTATTAAACAACCCATCAAACGTTCATCTAATTATATTCATACGTTACTCATTGATATTCTTAGCAAACTCTTTATTGATAAATATATCGATCAATATAATCTATACAATCATCGATCGAACTGTTGATCGATCGATTGGTTTTGGTCACTTGATCAGACTGTAGAGGTCGTCCAGCGGACGTCATCTTCGTCCTCGATGCATCAAACAGCATCTGGCGGCCAGACTTCCTCCGTCAGCTGGATTTTGTCAAGGACGTGGTAGATTTTTTCACCATCGGCCACCGTAGTATGATGGTTGGGGTCATAACCTACGCCGCTCACCCTCAACTCCAATTCCAACTTAACTACTACCAGCGGAAGTCGGACATCCGAGCAGCCATTGACAACATCCGACAAGAAGGTGGATACGAGACGAATACCCACGATGCCCTGAGATACCTCCGTGAGAGGGCTTTCAGCGAGAGGTACGGGGCCCGACGCAGGGTGGCCCATGTGGCCGTGGTCATCACGGATGGAAGATCAGATAACAAGACCATGACGGCCCTTGAGGCATCAAAGTTGAGGCAGCAGGGGGTGCACATGTTCGCAGTGGGAGTAGGACTCAATATGGATATGAGTGAGTTGAAGACAGTGGCCAGTGAACCGAGCGACTATTACACGTTCAAGGTCGACAACTATGAGGGACTCGAAAGGATCAAAGAGTATCTGGCTATCAAGACCTGCGAAGGTACGTTATATCGTCATCATCATCGTCGTCGTCATCATCATCGTCGTCGTCGCCATCATCGTCATCGTCATCGCAGTTTATACATATCTGTATATTTTCACACATGCATTCGGTAAAATAGATGTTGGATTGATGATGAAAATAATGCTTGCTTAAATAGAAGTTGGATTGGTGTAAGTTATTCTTCCTAAATGGATGATATGTAGATGAAAATATTGCATGCTGAAATAGAAATTGGATCAACAAAACGAATCCTTGTTCGCATTGAAGGTGGGTTGCTAAAAAGTATTCTTGCTTACATAGAAATTGGATCAGCAAGTATTATTTTAATCAATCCAACTTCCATTTTACCGAATGCAGTAGACCAGCGTTTTTCAATCCTTTTTGGTTGTGGAACACTATTTAACTAACGTTTCTTTGGCGGAACCCCCGTTCAAAACTAAACATATTCTGTTGTAGGCATAACTGCTTGAGAATGCTGATAATTAGTCTATAGGACTGGATTCGATTAATAATGACAAATGTCAATTACATATACTTATGAATTCTTTTCATATAAAGGTATACACAGATGTTAAGCAAAAGGCCTCCTATGAAATATGCGTATAATTTATTTTAAATTGTTCGAAGCCTATTGTTCACACTGAAAGCTTTCCGCGGAACTCGTGACTTCACCTCACGGAGCTCTGGGGTTCCGCGGAACACAGTTTGGAAAACACTGCAACAGACGAATGAAACATTTAAGTCAAATAGTTCTTGCTGCAATAGACGTTGGATTATTATTATTATTATTATCACCAATCCAACGTCAAACTTTTTCCGAATACAATGGGCGAATAATAGGTTTTTGGTCGTAGGCCTTGTCCTTAATTGAATCAATTGTCGTCAACAATATGTCGGTGAACCATTTATGCGTGAGCCATATGTAGGTAATTAGGTCTATATGTCCGTAAACCATTAGTTTGTGGTGGAACCCATCTAGACATTATCATACGTGATGTGTAAAATATTATTCGCATTCGTGGAAGACGAATTCCGGAGTTGTATCTTCAAGAACTATTTTAGTGTGAAGCTTTTTGAAGAAGATATTTTATCTATATACACAGCGTTCGTTAGAGTAAATATATCATTATATATAATGTGTGTGTGTGTGCGTAATTTGTAATGTACATCATTGCACTGGTTGGCTTTCTTTTCAATTACGTCAAGGCAGCGCAATATAATGATTCTTGGAGACAATGAAACCATCAAAATTTAATTGAATACCAGGAACGCCAGCTTATAAACACTGACCGTGGAGATGAACTTCCTATAGTAAACTGCGCCACCATTTGCACTCAGGCAGTGCCAATCCCAAGCCTGGATAAGGGAGGAGGGCGACGCTAATGATCATTGTTATCACAGTGTCGTTAAACTGAAACTGCTCCGTCAATACTTACACACGCACTGCGTATGTATGTATGTATGTATGTATGTATGTATGTATGTATGTATGTATGTATGTATGTATGTATGTATGTATGTATGTATGTATGTATGTATGTATGTATGTATGTATGTATGTATGTATGTATGTATGTATGTATGTATGTATGTATGTATGTATGTATGTATGTATGTATGTATGTATGTATGTATGTATGTATGTATGTATGTATGTATGTATGTATGTATGTATGTATGTATGTATGTATGTATGTATGTATGTATGTATGTATGTATTTATGTATGTATGTATGTATGTATGTATGTATGTATGTATGTATGTATGTATGTATGTATGTATGTATGTATGTATGTATGTATGTATGTATGTATGTATGTATGTATGTATGTATGTATGTATGTATGTATGTATGTATGTATGTATGTATGTATGTATGTATGTATGTATGTATGTATGTATGTATGTATGTATGTATGTATGTATGTATGTATGTATGTATGTATGTATGTATGTATGTATGTATGTATGTATGTATGTATGTATGTATGTATGTATGTATGTATGTATGTATGTATGTATGTATGTATGTATGTATGTATGTATGTATGTATGTATGTATGTATGTATGTATGTATGTATGTATGTATGTATGTATGTATGTATGTATGTATGTATGTATGTATGTATGTATGTATGTATGTATGTATGTATGTATGTATGTATGTATGTATGTATGTATGTATGTATGTATGTATGTATGTACTATGATACCATTTTTATGCATACTCTAATATATGTGTTGAAGTAAGTAGGTATGTTGCAGAGAGCGTTGATGCATTCGCTGTTTCCTTGTTTCCATGGTAACATCTGTTGGGATTTATCATTGCATGCACTTCTCTTCCTGTTTCGAAGGATGAAGGGAAGAATGATAATGAGGAGGACGAGGAGGAGAATAATTGGAAGGAGGTTAAGGAGGTGGAAGAGGAGAGGAGAAGCACAACAGGGAGGAAGCTATAAAGGACGAAAAGGAGTAAAGTGACGCAGGCCCCTATAATTGTGTTAGGGAATTAAGGACTGCGTTTGTGGCTGATTTCTTATTTCATATTAGATTATTATGTTCTTGCTCAATGACTGAGCCCTCTACAATATTATGTAATGTCACCTCCTAAGAAACTCTAACAATTAACAAGACCATGAGGGTTTCTATGACAAACAGGTAGACAGACAGACAAACAGACAGACAGACAGACAGACAGACAGACAGACAGACAGACAGACATAAACCGACAAATAGGCAGATAGAGATATATTGTGCGACGTAGAAAAAGAGACTCACAGATGGAGACACACACTCACGCGAACAGAGAGTGACAGCTGCAGTGGCAGAGACACATACAATGGTAGAGACACATACAATGCCAGAGACACATACAATGGTAGAGACACATACAATGGTAGAGACACATACAATGGTAGAGACACATACAATGCCAGAGACACATACAATGGTAGAGACACATACAATGCCAGAGACACATACAATGTCAGGGACACATACAATGCCAGAGACACATACAATGCCAGAGACACATACAATGCCAGAGACACATACAATGCCAGAGACACATACAATGCCAGAGACACATACAATGCCAGAGACACATACAATGGTAGAGACACATACAATGCCAGAGACACATACAATGCCAGAGACACATACAATGCCAGAGACACATACAATGCCAGAGACACATACAATGGTAGAGACACATACAATGCCAGAGACACATACAATGCCAGAGACACATACAATGCCAGAGACACATACAATGGTAGAGACACATACAATGCCAGAGACACATACAATGCCAGAGACACATACAATGCCAGAGACACTTACAATGCCAGAGACACATACAATGCCAGAGACACATACAATGGTAGAGACACATACAATGCCAGAGACACATACAATGCCAGAGACACATACAATGGTAGAGACACATACAATGCCAGAGACACATACAATGGTAGAGACACATACAATGCCAGAGACACATACAATGCCAGAGACACATACAATGGTAGAGACACATACAATGCCAGAGACACATACAATGCCAGAGACACATACAATGCCAGAGACACATACAATGGTAGAGACACATACAATGCCAGAGACACATACAATGCCAGAGACACATACAATGGTAGAGACACATACAATGCCAGAGACACATACAATGCCAGAGACACATACAATGCCAGAGACACATACAATGGTAGAGACACATACAATGCAAGAGACACATACAATGCCAGAGACACATACAATGGTAGAGACACATACAATGCCAGAGACACATACAATGCCAGAGACACATACAATGCCAGAGACACATACAATGGTAGAGACACATACAATGCCAGAGACACATACAATGCCAGAGACACATACAATGCCAGAGACACATACAATGCCAGAGACACATACAATGGTAGAGACACATACAATGCCAGAGACACATACAATGCCAGAGACACATACAATGCCAGAGACACATACAATGGTAGAGACACATACAATGCCAGAGACACATACAATGCCAGAGACACATACAATGCCAGAGACACATACAATGCCAGAGACACATACAATGGTAGAGACACATACAATGCCAGAGACACATACAATGCCAGAGACACATACAATGCCAGAGACACATACAATGCCAGAGACACATACAATGGTAGAGACACATACAATGCCAGAGACACATACAATGCCAGAGACACATACAATGCCAGAGACACATACAATGCCAGAGACACATACAATGCCAGAGACACATACAATGCCAGAGACACATACAATGCCAGAGACACATACAATGGTAGAGACACATACAATGCCAGAGACACATACAATGCCAGAGACACATACAATGGTAGAGACACATACAATGCCAGAGACACATACAATGCCAGAGACACATACAATGGTAGAGACACATACAATGCCAGAGACACATACAATGCCAGAGACACATACAATGGTAGAGACACATACAATGCCAGAAACAGAGGACCCAAGAGAGACTGAGAGATCTCCTATCTCGAACGATTGAGCGAATTCATTTGCACAGAGAGACGATCGCTGGGTTAAAAAACCTTAAAAACGTTTAGAACCGCTTTTTGATCCGCTCCCTCACCGGACTTCCCCTTCAGACCAGCCACGTGACCAGACGAGACGATTGGAGACCCATGACGACATATTTAATGAGATTTGTCAAGGACTAACTGACGTCACATTCTTTCTCCCTCCTCCAACCGCGTCGCTCTCTTAGTCGTCATTCGGTTGCTATGGATATCGGAAAATCGGTATAGATGTCATATGGGGCGAGGAGGAGCAACGACTGGAGCAGAGGGCACCCTAACGGAAGGAGAGGGCATCCTGAGGGAAGGATAGGGAAACATGGAGGAGGAAGACGCACCTGGTATGATAGCAGACTATGCTGGATCTCCTATCTCGAAGAGGAGGGGAGTATTAAATTCCTCTGCACAATAGCTCTTTGTATAACGACCATTGTTGACTGCTGTTGAGTCCTTCATGTACTTCTTTCCTTTCTTAAAAACAGCCTCTGAATGTCATCATTGTAATCATTATCGTCATTATTGTGTTAATTAACATCATCATCATCATCGTCATCATCACATGGTTTACTCTTATTACATCGTTATCATTTATATCTTGGCAAAATAAAGAAAGGCAATGTGGAATAAAAAGAAACAAGGATGATGATATGTATTGGAGAAATAGACGCATGGAAAGAGAAGACATTTGCTTTATTCAGACTTTTCTCCGTCTAGCTTAACTGTTGCAACTCAATCAATGTCTTGAGTTTTTCGTTGCAGTGACCCACGCACCAACTTCCACCGCAAGAGCATCCACAAGGGCACATACTACTCCAAGGGGGACAAATACAGCGAACGTTGCAGGCAAGACAGGAACCTTGAATCGAGGAATCACCACTCCTAGTTTCTTGGTGAAGACTCAATCACCTGTTGTCGGCAGCTCATCGAAGTCCTTGGGCTCAGATGGATCACATGGCTCAGGTCATCCGGACTCAGGTCCCAAAGCTCGACCTGAATCTGATTTGCACGGAGGGAACCCGGAGAGGAATGGAAAGGTGTCTCTGGAGGACTTGATCAAGAGTCGAGGCTCTGGATCGGTGGGAGCGGTGCAACCAACGAGGCCAACGATCCGGTTTGAGACCCCGAGAAATCCAGACATCCAGGAACCTCCGGTCTTCATTCCACTGGATCCAGATGAGTCACTCTACCGAGAACTACAGGCGAAGAACCTCACTTCCGTCTACGAGCGAGAGGTTTGGAGACCGGAGACCGATGAGCATCTAGGAGTGGAAGAGTTAGAGCGGCGGAACAGGCGCTTGAGATCAACAGTGAAGCCAAACGACGGAGGGTCGAGGTTTGAGAATGGGGATGGTTGGTTGGTTGGGGAGGACGATGAGAATTATGAAAATGGAGATGGGGAGGAAGAGGAAAATGGAAACGGATATTGGGAGAGTTATGGAAACGGAGATGGATATGAAAATGGTAATGGAAATGGTAACGGAGATGGCAATGGGAATGGTAACGGAAATGGATATGGAATTGGTAATGGAAACGGAGATGGTAATGGAAACGGTTACGGGAATGGTAACGGAGATGGAAATGGAAATGGAAAAGAAAATGGAAACAGAAATGGACACGGAAATGGAAATGGACATGGAAATGGACATGGAAATGGACATGGAAATGGACATGGAAATGGACATGGAAATGGACATGGAAATGGACATGGAAATGGACGTGGAAATGGCAACGGAAGTGGACAAGGAAGTGGAAACGGACATGGAAATGGACATGGAAATAGACATGGAAATGGTGTCGGAAGCGGACATGGAAATGGTCATGGTAATGGACATGGTGACGGACACGGTAATGGAAACGGAAACGGAGATATAAATGGAAACGGTCATGAAAACGGATATGGAAACGGAAACGGTCATGGAAATGGACATGGAAACGGACACGGACACGGAAGTGGACACGGAAATGGACATGGAAAAGACAAAATGTTATCCCCACTGAGAGGCAGTTCCGAGCACGGCATTTGGACTTTTGACAAGAACGGACGATTGGTGCGTGAGAACGGCTCTAAGGGTGAGGTGGAAGAGGATCAGTTGCCACCAATTCCAGACGACAGCGAGATGTTCATCGAGGGAGACGAGATCTGGATCCTTGAGAAGAGTGGCAAGAGGAGGTTGATCGGATGCATCATTAACGGAACCCACTACATCGGACACTGGATCTTCGACGAAGATGGAAACCGGAAGTGGTTCGGGTACCCGGCTGAGGACCTCTCAGATCGGATTCGGAACAACGGACCTCAGAGAGTCTTAGAGACTGGAGAACATCGTCGGGATGATGAGGTAGAGAAGCCTGATTCCATTGTAAGTGAGGTTCCACCAGGTTCCACGGACTCAGAGTATCTGGTGGACGAATGGGGTGTTGACGAAGATGATGATCCGGAGAAACCCCAAACCGATGAGGCTGAGGTTCCAGGATACTGGGGCGTCGATGAAAAGGGTCGAGATGTCTACTATGTGTACATCAGTCCAGGGGTGTTTGAGCTCGTATACCCTGATGAAATAGAAGGAGAGGGATCATCCCCCGCAGAGAATTCCACTGATTCGCTGCCAATTGGAGGAAACCAGGAACCCAGAGGAGGAGAAGAACTAGAAGAAGAATTCACTCCTAACCCCAGTGAATCTCAATTTCCGGTTGAGGACACTGAGAAAACTCCGCAGGGGGTTCTTGACCAAGATGGAAGGAACGGGTACTGGGACATCAACGAGAAAGGCCGACAGGTCTGGTATCTCTACACCTGTCCTGGTGTTTACGTTCCTGCGCCAGAAGCTCTTGAGACCGACGAGAATGGCCAACCGATTACATCAGGAGAGGCGGAATGCGCAGGAGTGGATGATAATGGAGACGAGGTTGTTTACACATATGTAGGTCCTGGTGACTTCCAGAAGAAACCAATCGACTCTGATGAGGAAGAGGACCCTTTCCATGCCGTTGGGGGTAAACCAGAATTATCAGTCACCTACCCAGGACCGGATGGAAACCACAGGGACCACCGATCTACGCTCTCACCGTCTGGGAGAGGTAGACCAGGTTCTGATAGAGATGGGGACCGCGAGTCAGTCGACGAACACTCCAGACCCAGAGTACGACCAGAGAGTGATGACGACAAGAGAAACCCGATAGTGGATAGCGAGAAACCGGAAGTTGGAGTGTACAAGTTTGATTCTGATGGGAACTTCGAGCGGTTGAAGGTCGTAGAGGCTCCAAACCTCAAAGTACCGAAGGTGAATGACGAAGATGAGGTATTCGTAGAAGGTGGACAGATCTATGTGAAGACACCGAAGGGTAACAGGAGGGTGATAGGGTGTGTCATCAATGGTACTCACTACATCGGGATCTGGGTATTCGATGAGAACGGAAACCAGTTGCTGTATGGTTACCCGTCGAAAGAACTCACTGAGAGGCTGAAGTTAAACAACGATCGATCAGGTCGACCAGTCGAATCAACCGACCCTGATCGTCGGAATGAAAAACCTGTGCACCCATTCCCAGGAGAAGGAAATGGATTCCAGGACAGACACGGAGACCCACAAGTGAATCACGGCGGAGAAAATGAACGAGATGTTGAACCTCAGGAATTTATAGGAATTTTGGTCGAGACAGTTCCGTCGGATTCGCTAGATCCAGAAACGTCGACTAGAGTCTCTTCGAATGAATGGACGCAGACGGAATCGGGAAGAAGAAGAGGGAACAACGGCATTCTTGATCCGAACGGTAAGCCCGGATTTTGGAATAAAGATGACAAGGGTCGCCTTGTCTGGTACCGCTACACATGTCCAGGAGTGTATGAGCCAACACTAGAGGGACCTCCATCCGTGTCCCCTGAGGATATCGAATCCGGAGAGGTGGAAGAGGAAGAGGATCCCGGATGTCCGGGAACAGACGAGAATGGTGAAGACGTCTGGTATGTTTACGTCGGCCCCGGTGAGTTCCAGAAGGTTCCAAAAGACTTTGATTATGATAAGGAAAGAGGTGGAACGGACGATAATCCATTAAAATCAGCAAAGGACGTTGCCAGTGAAAAGGAAACACATAAGCAGGGTAACAAGACGAAGCAGCAGCCACAGTTGGGAACCAAGTCAACGACGGTGGCGCCATCTGTCAGGACAACAAGGCCTCGTCTGGCGCCAAAGAATGTTCCAGGGGGCGATGGGAAGAAGTCAAAGCACCAGAAGACAACGAAAGGAACGGAACCGTCAAAAGAACCGTCAAGGAGAGACGACGACGACAATGACCAAGACGGTAAGATACCAATGCTTTCAATTCTAATCGAATCGAATCTGAATAAATCAATTCTAGTCTTGTCTTTTCTAATGTAATCAAATCAATTCTACCCTACTCTTATTATGCATAATCTATTCCATTCCGTCTAAACTGGTCTCTTCAAGTCTATTAATGTCTATTTAAATATAAGCTCGTGTACTCAATTCAGTTTCAATATATTCTAGTCTATTAAAGTCCTGTCTTGTCTATAGTCTATGTATTCTATTCTATTTTGTTCATATATATCGTAATCGTAATCGTAAGCTCCAAATTTCTAAAGCGCTACTTGAAAGCCAATTACAAGGCACCAGCTTATTCACGAGCGCTGTTTTGTCCTAATCTAGTCTAATCTTGTCCAAACTATTTTATCAATTGAAATCTGAGAACTTCTATCGCATTTATCATAATGACAGTCAATCCGATCTTTGTCTGTCTGTCTCTGTTATTTTTTGTCTCGCTCACTCTCTCTCTCTCTCTATTTGTGTATTTTCCACGACTTGTGTGTCTGTACCTCTTTCTTTTTCTCACTTTATCTGTCAGTCCACGTGTCTCTCTGTTTATACCGCTGTCTCTCCTTCTTCGTTCCTTTCTTAGTTATTCAACTGAACCCATAATCCATCCTGACGAACCACGTCCAAAGATGATTTCGTCGAATCCTACGCTCATCATAAACTCTTAAACTGGAGCCACTTGGTTGGAAAAACCTCTCTCCACACCTTTAACCGACCATTAACACGACCTCCCATCAAATGCCCTTCATCTGTCGTTGACAAGAGGCTACCTTACTCTCCCTAAAACACGTCTGGCACGCTTTCATCTGGTCGTTAACCGTGCGTTAAAGTTGAACCCATGAAGTCTGCTCCAGGAGTCTTATGAAAAACTCTGTCGATGGAGTTGGAAGCAGTTGCAGTCCACGGACTATTCAGCTTTCGTCGACGACTTACGAGTTGTCTCATTTTCTACCACAGGAGAGGAAGATCTTAAATAGAGTCTGTGAAATGATGTGCTGTATGGATGGATGTATGGATGGAAGGATGGATGGAGGGAAGAATAGATGGATGCGTCGGTGTGTGGAGGGATAAAAGTACTAATGAATCAATGAATTTATCAATTAATAAATCACGAATGAAATAATTGATGGATGAGTCACTTAATTGAAGGAATGAACGCATGAATGAATGAAAAACAGAACGAATGTATGAATGTATGGATGGATGGATGGATTGATGGATGGATGGATGTATGGGCGAACGAATGAACCGCCCATCCTCTTTCTCACATCTTCCTTTCCTTGTGGCATTCCATTTCGAGTGTCGAATGCTTGTTGTTGTTGTTTCGATGCGTGTGGTCCTCTCTCCTGATCGGTTGCTGTCACTCTTGCATTCCACAAAACAAGGCTACATCCCTAGGATACACATCCGCCTCACCATCAACCGATGTCAGTCCAATTGCTGCTGATGAAACAGACGAACTTCATTAGCATCAAAGAACCGACAAAGATGTGCCATTTAAAGACGACATCTCGCCCTATTCTGTCTCTGTCTCTCTCGGTCTCTGTCTGTCTCGGTCTGTTTCTGTCCGTCTCTGTCTGTCTCTGTCTGTCTCTGTCCGTCTCTGTCTGTCTCTGTCTATCTATGTTTTCTCTGTCTCTGTCTGTCTTTGTCTGTCTCTGTCCGTCTTTGTCCTTCTCTGTCTGTTTCTGTCCGTCTCTGTCTGTGTCTGTCTCTGTCTGTCTCTGTCCGTCTCTGTCCGTCTCTGTCCGTCTCTGTCTCTGCCTGTCTCTGTTTGGCTGATAAAGACACTGTCTGTCACTCGCTTTCTCTGTGTCTCTGAGTCTCTCCAGCTCTCACTCTTTTTCGCAGTCTCTGTCTCTGTTTCTCTTTTTCTATCTCAGTCCTATTTCTCTATCTCACGCTGTCTTTTGTCTCACAGTGTATTGTCTCTCTCTCTCTCTCTCTCTCTCTGTTTCTCTCTCTCTCTTTCTCCTTGTATCACCAGCTCGCTCTCTATTGATATCCGTCTCTCTCTATCTCTATTTCACTCAATCCCTCTCTCTTCCTCTATTTTGGCTTTCTGTATCTCTCTGTGTCTCTATATGTCTTTCTGTGTCTCTCTCGGACTCTCTGTCTGTCATTTCCTCTTTATTTCATCGCCATCCTCTTTCATACCTCCCCTTTGTCATCCTTTTCTTCGTTCGTCCGTTCTTTCGTTCTTCTTTCTTTCCCTCTGTCTTTCCCCCTTTGGTTTTACTCTCTCCCTCTCTCTTTCCTCTACCTCTCAGTCTCCGTTTCCTTCTCCATCGTTCCTCCGTTCCTACCTCTCCTTCTTTTCCATCTGTCATCGTATTTGATGGCTAATTGCTGTTGTTGTCGGTTTAACTGAAGAGGAATTTGTGTCGATGGACTGATGTTGTCATCGTTGGTTTGGACGTCGCCCTTCTTTCACCCACCCATTTCTTTCCTCTCTCTCTTTCTCTTTCATTCCTCTATTCCTCGTTCTGTCCTCTCTTCCTCTCCATTATGGGGTAGCGGAGGATAATGTCATCTATGCTATTGTCGCTAGCATTGGCAAGGGTAGGAGAAAGAGGGAGGAGGAAGAGGCAATGAGTGAGAGGAGGAGCGGGATGAGAATATGGAGGAGGATCATGGAAATTATGAGGAACAGAAAGAAATGGAAGAGGATCGGCACGTGGTGGAAGAGGATAAGTAGGAGGAAGAAGAAGAAGAGGAGTGGATGACAATGAAGGAACGATTAGCTACTTTCCTATTCCTCATTCCTCCTCTTCTTTCTTATTTTATTTTCCTTCATCCACGTTCCTCCTTGTTTATTACAACTCTTGTTCCTTCTATTCCTCCTCATTCCTGTCATTTTATTTCTATGATTCCCTCCTTCTCCTCTTTCTCCTCCTCCTCCTCCATCTCTCCTATTCCGCATCGACCTTTCTCCATTCTCCTGGGTTCTTCCTATAAGACATTCATTTAGATAGCGCCTACCTACCCAGTCTCAACAATACTCAGTAAATTCATTATAGTTCCTTAATAACATGGTGCTGCTCACCACACTCTTGCACTATCCTCCCTTAATTGATCCTTCGCCTAACTGAAGGTGTGAAGCGATGGTAAATTGGCTCCTGTTCTGTACTCTCAGCTGAGAGTTGGATGGTTCAAATCTAGGTCGGGGCATTAATCTGTCACGTGATACTCAGATAAGTGGAGACAGCGGTGGAACTATATTTCTCTACCAACTCGTATCTGCCGCGATCCAACGCTTCAACGCATTCGCTTTGTCACGGCTTTCTTAGTATTCTGTAGAAAATCCTATCCATTATATTTTTAAGCCTGATGATAATTTTGATGATGACGATGATGACGACGATGATGATGATGAATTGCCGCGAGTAAAAAAACTAATAATAACAATTATGGTGTTATCAACTGTAACAAAAGCGATAATAACGATCGTCAGTTTCTTGTTTCTACTAAATATTATTAAGAGTGACTGCAATTCCCTAAGCGGCGCAACATAATTTAGTGTTGCTGTTGTTCCTGGTTCTTAGGCTGTCGTCCGAGTGAACCCCTTGACATCGTCTTCGTCATCGATTCCAAATCGGAGGATGACGCTTCCATTAATCGCCTCTGGAACCTCACACGTGACATTGTTTCCCGCCTTGACCTTGACGATGATAGGATCCAAGTGAGGTTCGTCGAGGAGTGCCTGACCCCAGGGGGCACTGGATTTGACCTTGGCGAGTATGAGACCAAGGACGGCCTTATGAGGGCCCTTGATGCCAGTCTCCATCCAACCACATCCACTACCTCCTCTTCCGCTCAACTCATCCAAAGAATGGTCGAGACATTCAAGACCGACGACGGTAGTCACCATGGAAACGGCGTTGCTAAGCGACGCGTCGGTATCTACGTCACCGACGGACAATCGGATGACATGGAGCAGACAGTGGAAGCTGCTCAGAGGGCAAAGTTCACGGACGAGGTCGAGATGATTGCAGTGGGGATTGGTCAGAAGGCCAACCCGACGGAGCTGCGGGCGGTGGCAAGCTGTGAGATTGACCGGCATTACTACGCCGTCAACCACCATTCCAAGGCTCCCACTGTGGCCAGAAGAATCAGCAAGGTCCTCTGCCTCGGAAGATGAAGGACGCGGACAATGGAAAAGGCGCTACACAATGGAATTCAATTATTATTAAGCTATTCGTTTGACGGTCTCAATGGGGTTTTGCCGGTGTTTAGAGGGACCCGCAATTTAATAAAAAATGGATTTCGTAAGGATAGGCGGAAATATGGAAAAGTGGAGCCCAGTAGGAAGAAGTCCAGAGATGTGATATGAAGGGAAGAGGAGTGGCATTAAAGGAGGCAATGGAAAGAGGTATGGTATACGTTTAGTTTATACTGAAGAATGTAGAGAATGCAATAGAACAGTGATAAATTGTGATACTGAATTATGGTAGCGAGATCAGTACGAAATAGAAGCGATTAGGAATTGGATTAAATAGATCAGGAAATAAATTAATATGTCAGTAATAGGATGAAATAGGTCTGAAAAAGAATGAATATGACGCGAATAGGAGGAAATTGATAAGGCAATTTAAGAAAAAGACAGGAATTGTAGAAAATAGATAATTAAATGAAGAAATATCAGAGTAGTGAAGAAACGGAGAAATGGACAGACAAAGATCTTTGTGTAAAAAGTCGAAAAATTTCCCAGCGGCGCAGTTGCAGATTCGTTTGTGTCGCGTAATGGCGCTACATCAAGGCAATAATTATGATCACGTGAATGTGACGTGTATCGTTGTTGATGCGCAATAATAACTTATTGTAGTTCAGCTTCTGCAAACGACATTGATGATTTTTTTATCTTAGGAGAAATGTTTGTTCTTTTAAAAACGTCGGAGCCAAGTACTCTAATTATGATGATGTTCTAAGATTCTTTAAAGTAGGCGTATACTATCTCTTTTGTGTTTAATTATTAATAATTAGTTACGTCTGAGGGATTTCTTCAGACGGCTGTTGCTCTTTGTGTAGCGTCGACATCAGACTATATATATATATATATATTATTTTATATTTAACTCGCTGCTATAGAAGGAGTTTCGTTAGCGGCGAAGTATATTTATTGCCAGTTCTAACTATATATTTTATGTGTTTATGTATAAATGAATAGGTGAAGACAGAGAAAGACACAGAGAAAGAGAGAAAAAACCGAAGGAGAGAGAGAGAGAGCGCGACAGAGAGAGGTAAAGAGAAGGAGAGAGACAGGGATATGCAGTTAGAAAGACATAAGAGTGAAACTGAATGAGACAGATAATAAGGCAGATTCACACACACACACACACGCAGACATCATGATGACCGAGAAAGAGAAACAGAGAGCAAATGAGTAAGTAGGTTTACTGATGACAAACTGATAAAGTAGAGACGAAAACAGCAAGATAGACAGACGAGAAGCAAAGAAAAGCGAACTAATGCACAAACAAACAGACAGACAGAGAAATACAGACAGACAGACAGACAGAGAAATACAGACAGACAGACAGAGAAATACAGACAGACAGAGAATTACAGACAGACAGTCTGAAAAAATGTAACGATCACCTGATGAAATTCGTACAGCGTATTTGAATAGAATTTTTCGGTGCAAAATGCGAACCTTGTAAATATTGAAATCGCAACAGAGCAATAAACGATGATTTTCTCCAGATAATTATGTATAATGGAGTTGACCCATCATCGAAACGACCCAAAATGGTCACCAGACTCATCACAGTGCCTGCCTAAATACAAGTAAGTTATCTTCGCCATTAAGAAAAAGAGAAATCGTTCGAACAGTACATTTATGGAGACCTTTTTTGACACTGTTTCAATCTGTGTTACTCCGAATCTGATCTAAGCCTTGTTCTGATCCAGCTCTGACGTTCACCTTTGCGTAATTACACGGCGACGTCGAGTGACCGAGGAAGAGGAGGTGACGAGGATTGGTAGGTGGAAGAAGAAAAAGAGACACAAGAAAAGGGAAAGGATGGTCAAGAATAAGAAGGCAAACAGTGGAAGAATGAAAACAATCGGAAGCAAGATGATGATGAGATGACTAAAGGATGGATAAATGGATGGATAGATGCATGAATAGATGGATGGAAGTTTTTCAATTGGTTATGTTTAAAAAAAGCAGAAAAGTTAAAAAAAACTAAACAAGGAACTAGAACAGTTTATTAAAAAAACCTTCTGAACTCATTACTGAATACAATAGGGTCATAGTAAGATACTCAATCGCAGCAACATCCACGAAACAACACGAAATCTCTACTCACACTTTGACCAGGTTTCAATTTAATATTCAGTTATTTTTTATATTGTAAAAGCAGCAAAAACACAAAAATATATCAATCTAATTAAACTAAATGCCAAAACAAATGAAAACAATACTGCAACTGATGATAAAAGAGATATTGCAAATTAAGCTACTAATTATACTACTAATTCTACTACAAATCGTTCTACAAAACTACTACAAATAGAAAAGCAAATAATACTACAAATAGCGAGACTTAGAAGTCACTGTGTTCGAAAGATTCCTTTCAATTCCTCATTTATTTTCTCTTCCTTCACCAATTACATCACGTGCACTCTGTTACAATCTGAACAACCTTGGGTTCTTCTATTCATCACTTCCCGAGCTCTCTACTCCAATTGAAACTCCTCCACTGCTTGCACCATGACAGTGCCAAGCCTGGATAGAGGTGGAGGGCGACGCGAATAATCTTTAAGTGTCTTTAAACTGAAACTACTGGCGCTGATTCAAATTGAAGTCTCACCTCTTTCAGAATTGCTCGTTCAGAGTGTCAGGTGCAGCCAAAAGCGTGTCTCAAATGTTCGACCTCCTAATTAAGGCGGAGGATCTTAAATTGTTGGTTTCATTGTTTAAATGGGGTTAAGGGTCGTCTGTGTGTTGGGGGATTGGGAGTGGCTAGTGACCGTATGGGACCGGTCCATTGTTGCATAATTCACCGTAACAGAAACAGTAGATGGAGCCACCGTAGCCTCCCTGGTGATGACACCCAAACTTGTTTTGATCGACTCCATACTCTCCCTTGTAGCAGCCACGAAAGACGTCTGAAATGACATAAAACACAACACACAATTAAATTATTTTGATAGCAGTGAGTTAACTGACTGCTGAAAATACCATCGCTGTATAATTTATCTCAAGCTGAGAGTAGGCTCTTCTAGCCCCTAACATCGCCAAAAATAACAATAATAATCGAATCATAACACAAGATGATCAATCATTCTACTTACGCTAAATGCCAGAACAAATATCTAAAAGAAAAACTGTCAAATATCTAGTAGCCTGCAATTACGAATGGACGATGGCTGAATTCCATATTCTAAATACATGTAGAGAGGCTTTTCAATAGTTAGACGCTACATAAATGTACTTCACACTGGGAAAAGGTGGTTTACGAGGCCATGTTCTAAATGTGGAAGGGTTGCTTGGTGTGTCGATGGTAAAACCATCTGGGGCGATGCTGGGGTTCTGAAGGCCTTTACATATGAAATTATATGAATTGTGAAGCAACGGACTCTTGTCAAACCGCTATTCAACAACACTTCTAGGATAAAATTAATTGATCGACTAAATAACTGCTAAGCGGAATGACAAACATCCAACATTCCATCCATACATCATTCCACTCATCCATCATTCCATCAATCCATCATTCCATTAATACATCATTCCATCAATCCATCATTCCATCTAATCATCTTCTCAGAGTATTTCCAAATCATCCATTAGCAACAATCGACCAATCAGATCGTCGCTTCTCCTGATTACCCTTTCCTGTCTTCACTGACCTCCATTTCGATCTCTTCGTACGTAGCAGTTGCCATAGTGACAATCCCAGGTGTCGACGCCGTATGCCTTTGCCTGGTAATGGTCGAAAGGACCGAGGCATTTGTCCCATCCACCACGAAGCCACACTGGCTGCGAATGATGGTAGCCATAGCCCTAAAAGATATTCATTTGTATAGCACCAGAAAGGAGAATGGAGAGAAAGGAGAATGGAGAGAAAGGAGAATGGAGAGAAAGGAGAATGGAGAGAAAGGATAATGGAGAGAAAGGAGAACGGAGAGAAAGGAGAATGGAGAGAAAGGAGAATGGAGAGAAAGGAGAATGGAGAGAAAGGAGAATGGAGAGAAAGGAGAATGGAGAGAAAGGATAATGGAGAGAAAGGAGAATGGAGAGAAAGGAGAATGGAGAGAAAGGAGAATGGAGAGAAAGGAGAATGGAGAGAAAGGAGAATGGAGAGAAAGGAGAATGGAGAGAAAGGAGAATGGAGAGAAAGGAGAATGGAGAGAAAGGAGAATGGAGAGAAAGGAGAATGGAGAGAAAGGAGAATGGAGAGAAAGGAGAATGGAGAGAAAGGAGAATGGAGAGAAAGGAGAATGGAGAGAAAGGATAATGGAGAGAAAGGAGAATGCAGAGAAAGGATAATGGAGAGAAAGGAGAATGGAGAGAAAGGAGAATGGAGAGAAAGGATAATGGAGAGAAAGAAGAATGGAGAGAAAGGAGAATGGAGAGAAAGGAGAATGCAGAGAAAGAATAATGGAGAGAAAGGAGAATGGAGAGAAAGGAGAATGGAGAGAAAGGAGAATGGAGAGAATGGAGAATGGAGAGAAAGGAGAATGGAGAGAAAGGAGAATGGAGAGAAAGGAGAATGCAGAGAAAGGATAATGGAGAGAAAGATGAATGGAGAGAAAGGAGAATGGAGAGAAAGGAGAATGCAGAGAAAGGATAATGGAGAGAAAGGAGAATGCAGAGAAAGGAGAATGCAGAGAAAGGATAATGGAGAGAAAGAAGAATGGAGAGAAAGGAGAATGGAGAGAAAGGAGAATGCAGAGAAAGGATAATGGAGAGAAAGGAGAATGGAGAGAAAGGAGAATGGAGAGAAAGGAGAATGCAGAGAAAGGATAATGGAGAGAAAGGAGAATGGAGAGAAAGGATAATGGAGAGAAAGGAGAATTGAGAGAAAGGAAATGCAGAGAAAGGAGAATGGAGAGAAAGAAAATGCAGAGAAAGGAGAATGGAGAGAAAGGAGAATGGAGAGAAAGGAGAATGGAGAGAAAGGAGAATGGAGAGAAAGGAGTATGGAGAGAAAGGAGAATGGAGAGAAAGGAGAATGGAGAGAAAGGAGAATGGAGAGAAAGGAGAATGGAGAGAAAGAAGAATGGAGAGAAAGGAGAATCGAGAGAAAGGATAATGGAAAGAAAGAAGAATGGAGAGAAGGAAGAAGGCTGCAGAGTGTTAGAAGGGACCAATACGGACGCAAACTGGAAATTTATATTTCAAATTTATAGTTATTAGTGAGCCAACTGTAAACAGTGCTGTAGACAAATAGGTCAGTGGTTCCACATGTCTCAGTGTTTGGTGACTATTATAAATCACCATTAAATGATGTGATGGTCATCTCAACGCTCGATATTTATTGATAAAGAATAGTTGACAGTGCTGAAAATTTAAAGCATATAAAAATGTTCTAATCAATGACATTTCTAAAGCAAATAAGTTTAGCTTCATTTCCTGCGCAAGAAAGATGATAAATTATATTTACTAGAAAGTAAATCAATTTCACTTTCAGTACCTGCGCTGAGAGAAATTCCTCAATTTATCCAAATAGTCCAAAGATCGATTGAGTTCAATAGAAATCATTGCTTAATCAATTATATTGATTGCAAATGTTTTTTATAAGCTTTCATATAGAAAACAACCTCTCAGCACTTGCCCTTGATACCGTAGAAACGAGAAATATGTAGAATTCTATGAAGAAATGTATGAAAAATACCACTATTGAAAGTGTAGAAAGCATTAAATGTCTTTTCATTTTAATTCTTATGGAAGTTCTTATTTCTGATAACTTATCGTTGTATGCATTTGATTCACTTATGTTACAATCCATGCGATCCATTTCTAATGTTTTAAATCATCAGTTCATTGGCATTATTGGTTTTACGTCAGTTCTATGCTGGACAGAAAGTCAAGTATTTGATTGTAAGAATCAAGCAACTCAAATCTATCGTACCAAACAATGAGATGTTGCAACATCTACCATCGCATTAAAAACGAGGTAATAAAATATTGAAATAAAGGAAGTGGAAGCTTTACTCTTATAGGTAATCTACTTAAGTTAAAATAAGTAAGCGATGATCATCGCTTACTTATTTTAACTTAAGTAGATTACCTATAAGAACAAAGATTTTGAGAGTTCGTTCCAAGGAACTGGAGTAGCTAAGACCAAGCGAGTTCAGTAAGGAGGAAGAGGCGGAGACGCTGGAGGCTGACACCAAGTAAAGTGGACAGATATTATATTTGCTCTGCCCAGTGATAATTGTTGCATCCAATCTAGGCAATATAGGACCAACTATACCATACATCTGCAATTTGATTTTGCCATTCTTTACAAAGCTCATACGTGTAGATGGCGATTATACCAAGGACTTGCAAAAGTACTCTATAGACACGTTGTTACGAAGATCGAACCCACACCCAGCGCATTACAGGCGTACCGCTCCAACCAATCGGTCACCGATTATATATAAGGACAGAACGCGGTAACCTCATGTTTGTGACCTCCTCCGTGACCTCCTCCGTGACCTCCTCCGTGACCTCCTCCGTAGCTGCCGTGATGCTCGTATCCAACCTCATAGACTTTCTTCGGAGGAGAATAGGAGCATTGATAGCAACGCTTATCTACAATACGAATTTATGTATATCATTTGAAATCATACATAGTATACATGTGTGTACTCCTGGGTGTATACTGGTCCATAATGTACATGTATATACATCCTGTACGTGCCTATGTATGTATGCATGTACATGTGTGTGTGTGTGTGTGTGTATGTGTGTGTGTGTGTGCGTGGCCAATAAAAATTATTATTAAAGATCCACACTTCTCCAGTCAGTGATCACTTTGTAGTCCAATTACTACTAATGGTTGGATGAATGGATCAACGAATTGATAAACAACGAATGGCTGGATGGAATCTATGATTATGATAATGATGATGATGATGGTGATGATGATGGTGACTATGATTATAATGTTGATGATGATGATGATTATCATGATTATGATGATGATGATGGTGATGATGGTGATGATTATGATGTTGTTGATGATTATGATGATTATGATGATGATGATTATGATGATTATGATTATGATGTTGATGATGTTGTTGATGATGATGATGATGATGATGATGTTGTTGATGATTATGATGACGATGATGATGATGATGATTATGATGGTGGTGGTGATGAAGGTGGTGGTGGTGATGATGATGAGGACGATGATGATAATGATGACGATTAAATCCGCTGATACGTACGTGGCTTGTAGTGATGATGTTCCTCCTGGTGGTAACCTGCCCTTCTAACTCTGACCCTACCCTGTGTGACCTCTGAACCCGTCTCATTCCTCGTCGACCTCATAACCCCCTGATCCTGAGTTGCCCCTCCTTCCAGAAGGTCAGAGTTCGCCACCTGTAGAGTAACCACGGCGACCAAAACGCATTGAACCCATAACCTTCTCTGTTCCATTTCGTCGTTGAACTGCCACTGATACAAACAATCCACCGTCATTTATATAGCGCCTCCGCCCCAACCATCTGTTCCCTCTAAAATTAATGACTGTCTACTCGAGACACTACCGTTGCAATGAAACACTAGAGAGCAGTATTTTACGCACCTATTGGAAGCAGCACAGCGATCCGCTACATCCACACACCTCTTTTAAGAAAATATTATGTCATACAAGTAAGAGTACTTCGCAGAGTTAGTATACTCATATCATACGCATATCATCGTTGTTATGGATGCGTCGTTAAATAAACTTAAATCAATCAAAAGAGTTTGTATACCTCATGTAGACATCAATTGTATTTATAATAATCAGGAGATGGTTTTAAACATTGCGTCTTCACAGCATGTTATTTCCCAAATTCCGATGGTGCAATGGATGGAATGTAATGTAATGGAGCATTTATATAGCGCCACTCAAATCAGTTCGCTCACGGCTAAACACAAAGCTAAACAAAAAAGAAGAAGTCTGGCAGAGCCAGTCCCAATCGTGATATTTTTATATTACCCGGTAACTTATGTTTTTAGTTATTAACTTTTGTTAATCAGTCGTAATCACCAGTCTGTTTATTCTCTGACAGTGCCAGTCCTAACTTGTCAAACGTAGAATGGCGACAAATGCCATCCTTTCTTCAAAGCAGCGTCCCTTTAAATTAAACCCATTAAGGCTGCTATCACAGAGGTGTCAGAGGAGAAAATGAGAAACCTCTGTGATACTGTCATGAATATGAAGCGCTGTCGACTTCATTTTCTTAAACTCGGCATATGAGGATAGGTGGTCAGTCCTTTCCCTCACCCTGTGTTATTTCCACGGACAGTGTATGGCCAGTGTTCTCGTGGCAGCTGAGCTGAATGGGGGCGTCAGAGAGGATGAAACCTCAAAGACTACTTCTGACCTGGCGGGAGCTAGAACCAGGTATGTATACCTCCAGGTTGGAAGTTCAACACAACGACCATCAGACTTATGCGCGTATATGTGGCCTACATCCAGACATTAAATGTTGTCTGCTCAGAAAAGCAAGCACCAGACAATTTATGCATACGAGCCACACTCGGTTCCACTTTAGTATTGATTCCTATTCACACGTCTTCATCTGATTCCACGTCCTCCCTCTCTCACCCTCCATTTCTCCCTCTCACTCCCGTCCTACCTCTCTCTCTCTCTCTCTCTCTCTCTCTCTCTCTCTCTCTCTCTCTCCCCTCTTCATCTTCTCTTCCTATCCCCATCTGCCTCTGTCTCTCTGTCTCAGTCTCTGTTTATGCCTCTGTCTCTCTCTCCCCTCGTCCCTTTCCACATCCCTCTCCCTGGATCCTCGTTGACGAACGGTAATTACCTATGACGATCGTTTTCTCTAATTAAAATTTACAACCGCCTGTGAACTTCATCTGTCGGCCAAAAATTGGAAAGCAGCGACATCTGGCGACGGCAGAAATAACGATACATAGCCCGAGGCCGAGTAACCTGGGTCAGACGCATTGAACATAAACGATAGAAACAGCGTGCATTCTTGAACGACACCTTATGATCATCAGGGCTGCTGAATTAGACGAAACCTGCATATTGATATGAACTGCGCTAGATAAATAAACTGATAGTCTAACACAATGCGATAATATATTACGCATTTACAGGTGAAGGGCATTTGGTTAATTTCTTCTTTAACGATATTGTACCCTAAGAAGAATGGTTAGCGTCGCCCTCTTCCTTACCAGTCTTAAGACTGGCACTATTAGATTGAGGCTAAGAATGAGGTGGTGGTAGTTTTAGTTCAACCATACTGTATTGTATCGTATCGTATCTGATTATTTATATAGCGCTTCTTACAGTAGGGGTGACTGGGGCTTCATGAGCAGATTTTTAGAAAACATGTTTTGAAATAACGTTCACACATAAAGCAACATAAGATAGCTTGTTTGAAAGAGATGTATCTCGGCTTTTAAATAATGCAATAACAATGCAAGAAGAGCAACTCATAATGACCAAATTCATAAGGAAATTGCATATGCTCATACCTGATCATGGTGCCCCTATAATGGGGCACCATGATCAATCATGTGGGGCACAATGATCACATCGATTCAGTGAACATTAAATGTGAGCTCAATCACGTACAAACCTATAGCAGAACTAATAAACTTAGCCTAGCGTTTCTAACAAACTTATATATCCGTAAACATAAATATAAAACAGCCACTATGGCAGTTCCACACACTTCACCATTGAAGGCTCCACAGCATCAAATTTGATCACTTGCGAGATTAAATCCATCCAGATAATTCATCATTCAGCTTTCAGAAAGTGTTCTATCGAAATTTTCACGATGTCCTTAAGAAGAATGGAGCCCTTTGGGAATCAGTTGGATGGACACAATTATTAACATTATTATTCCGATCCTTGATGCTGTTTTTTTCAAATATATGACACCTCTCTCGTCACCGTTCAAGACTGTGACTTGCGCAACATAATGGTGATTGATTTTTAGACCTTGCGGTTGAATTATGACAAAATCATCAGGATGCAAATTTTCCAGGGAAATATCTGCATTCATAATTGTCACTAACGGCAATGCCAACAATATCATCCGCTTTCAAATCAACACTGTCACTCTCTTCTTGAACAGACTTCCACGCATCTTGAATATTAGGCCTATCAACTTTAGAGTAAAATTTTTTTTGCCAATAGGCCTGTTTTTTCACCCTTTATATTGCTTTCAGTATCAGCGTCTTTTTTGACACTCCCTTTGCATAGCCTGCATTCATTTTTTCTGAATTTACCAATGGTTTAGTTTTTGAATTCTTTCTCTCATGTAATCTGATAGGCCGATGTTTTATGATTTTCTTGAGTTTCTAGTCGCACCGGTGTATTGGTTACAATTATCGTTTTCTGTGGGGTTCACCTACCAGGCTTCTTTCTAGTAGGTATAAACCGCGCTATCTGGGACAATTGACCATAACACAACTCATAATCACCCACCTAATAGATTACAAAACTTATTTTTAACCTATAACCAGGTTAAATCCATCCAGATTCAAACCAGTTCCTACACAAACCTAAACACCTAGGTCAAATATCAACCAACAGACTAAGAAAAACGCCAGGAAATTTCCAATAGTTTCGATGATGCGCCACAATTCATGCACAAAGTCCCTGGTCAAAACGTCCGCCAATAGGTCAAAAGTCACGGGAATTTCCAATAGTTTCGATGACGAGTCAGCAGTTTCGATGATGAGTCATTGTTCAACAAACAAACATTCTAACATATATAAAATGGAAGAAAATATTTTCTCACATCGACTTATAGGAATTCCACTCCAATATAAAATGGAATACTCGAACCAGACTGTGATCGAACTAAGAAAACTTGCGAAACAGAAAGGTATGGTTGGTTATACGAGACTGCGTAAAGCGGATGTGATTGCTAAAATTGAAGCTAATGTGCCTCAAACACTCATCCCCTCACATTTTGCGCCAATCTCATCCAATACTAGTTTGCTGGACGCATCCGTTCTCGAGATTGGAATCCCAACACTCGCTCCCCTACCAGCTGCGACAGTACGAAAAGTCCTTGATAAGACAAAATCCGGGATTAATAAGTTCGCAAAGTGGATAGAAGGGTACATACCTGAAGAACCAAAGAGAAAGGTGAATGAGAAGATAAAAGCACTGAAAGCGAAAGTGAATTCTATATTCAGTAAAATTCTTATGAAAACA
Organism: Bimastos eiseni; assembly: GCA_959347315.1. Lineage (NCBI taxonomy): Eukaryota > Metazoa > Annelida > Clitellata > Crassiclitellata > Lumbricidae > Bimastos > Bimastos eiseni. The sequence goes on along the minus strand of OY365807.1, from coordinate 856,606 downwards.
CGCGAAATAAAAGAGACAGCCGCAGCTATTAAGGGCTTCACGAAACAATACACGGTCGAAGGCGCAAACGGAATTGACGCCAGATCTTTTCTCAAAGCAGCTCAATCACAACTGGAAGACCGTTTGTCTAGAAATCGACAGACTAAGGTCAGCTTTGCTCTCATCTGCACAATGAAGCGTGTTGATATGAAATCCGGGCAAGTAGACACCGCGGATTTTCCGTTCGTTTCAAAAACTGTGGTGATTTTAGACTCCACCAACACGAGCGAAATTTATAACAACGCGAAAGATAAAATGTTAGAATCAATGGCTGCCTTTCAGATGCGTGGTAGTAACTGAAGACTTAGAGCGGTTCAAAAATTAGAAATCAACACGGTCGTTTATAAACCGCTGAAGGGTAGTTCTTACATTCCACTACCGAAATGTCTAGCTAGTAAAAAGGCTATTGTTAATGTGAAGAACGAAGACGAAGAATGTTTCAAGTGGTGTGTAACGAGAGCTTTAAACCCCGTTAAGGAACATCCGGAAAGAATTACGAAAGAATTAATCAAGTAGTCTGATGAACTTGATTGGTCCAGCATTGAATTCCCAGTCGAAGCTGATGCTAATGTGATAAGTAAGTTTGAGAGAAATAATAATATTAGTATTAATGTTTTTGGTCATGAGAAAGATGTTTACCTACTCCCTCTGTATTTATCGAAGCACGAGAGCGATATCAGTGTAGACCTATTACTCATTTCTGACGAACAAAAGAAGTATTATTGTTGGATAAAGAACTTCAACAGACTGATGGCGGTTCATAACGAAAACTCACACACTTCGATGCACTATTGTAAGCGGTGTTTGATAGGATATAGAGAGCTAGAGTCGTTAACAAAACACACCGAGTATTGTTCCCAACACGCCGCTCAAAAGATAGAACTTCCAGAACCAGGAACTATGTTGAATTTCAAAAATTATAATAAAAAGATGAGAGTTCCCTTTGTCGTGTACGCCGATTTCGAATCTTTCATTAAACCTATACACACTTGTCAACCAGATCCCAGCATGTCTTACACCAACAGGTACCAGACACACGTCCCAAGTTCTTTCTGCTATTATATAAAATGTATTGAAGATGACCTATATTCGCAAGCTCCTGTGACGTTCACAGTAAAGAGTGAAGACGATGATGTTGCACAGATATTCGTAGATACTCTAATAGAAAATATAAAAGATATCTATGATCGATTTAAATATCCAAACAGAATTATATTCGGAAAGAAAGAACAGGCGCTATTCGATTCCGCCATCGTTTGTCACATATGCGAAGGAGAACTGGATAAAGATCGAGTTAGAGACCATTGCCATTTAACTGGAAAATATAGAGGCGCCGCTCATAAGAATTGTAATTTAAATTATATAGTTCCCAAGTTTTTCCCAGTATTGTTCCATAATCTATCCGGTTACGACAGTCATCTATTCGTAAGGAAATTACGAGGCGATGATAACGAAAAGATTAATTGCATCCCTAGCAACGAAGAAAAGTACATCTCTTTCAGTAGAGAAGTTGTAGTTGATAATTTTATAGATGAAGAAAATAAGTTAAAAACTGTCAAACGAGAATTACGTTTCATCGATAGTTTTAGATTCATGGCATCGAGTCTCGACGCTATATCGAAGAACCTGAGCAAAGATCAGTGTAAGAATATAAGCAGACACTATTCTGGTAATCAGCTCGATCTCTTGCTTAGAACAGGATTATATTCTTCGATTATGTTGATTCCGTCGAGCGACTGAACGATGCAGAACTACCACCAAAGTCAGCATTCTACTCAATACTTAATGACTCAGGTATTAGTGACGAAGACTAAAACCATGCACAGGTGGTATGGAAAGAATTCGGATTCAAGACGTTGAGAGAATACCACGATTTATGTAATGTGACTGATGTTCTCCTGCTTGCTGATGTATTTGAGAATTTTAGAGATGTATGCAGTGAGAACTATGGCCTAGATCCCGCCTGGTATTATACTTCGCCAGGTCTTGCTTGGGACGCCGCATTGAAGTTGACAGGAGTAAAGTTGGAGTTGTTGAGCGACTATGATATGATACTAATGGTTAAGCATGGGATAAGGGAAGGTATTAGCACCATTTCGCACCGTCATGGACAGGCAAACAATAAGTATACGGGAGAAGCGTTTGACGATAGCAAGCCTTCAACATTTATAACCTATTTAGACGCAAACAATTTGTACATATGGGCAATGTGTAAGAATCTACCAACTCATGGGTTCCAGTGGATGGTTAACGATGAGCTAAATGATTGGAGATCTTCACCATGTATATTAGAAGTCGATTTGGAATATCCTAGAAAATAGAACGATTTTCACAACGACTATCCTCTTGCTCCAGAGAGTGTTAAAGCCAAAGAATCGGATGTGTCAAAACTCATTCCAAACCTGTGTAATAAAGTAAAGTATATAGTCCATTACGAAAATTTAAAGCAGTATGAAAGTTTGAGTTTGAAGATAATGAAAATTCATCGCGGAATTAAATTTAAAGAAAGTGCTTGGCTGAAAAAGTATATAGATCTAAATACTAATCTGAGGACCAGAGCCACCAACGATTTCGAAAAAGACTTTTTCAAACTAATGAACAATAGTGTGTTTGCGGCATCATAATCAATTCTCGTGGTGCCCCACAGATCATATAATCCATGGGGTCTATAATATGGTTTTCAGAGGCAAGGAATCCAAAAAATGGATTTTCAATGTAGTCTGAACATCACATGACTTTCAAAGTCAAGGTCACATTGGCCAATAATGACAAATCCACCCTTATTCTGGAATCATAAATATGGTTTTCGGAGGCAGCAGAACTCTCTTTCGAGAACAGAACTGTGGAGAACGCGAGGTGGAGGTTGACATAGTGGTGGCTGATCTTTAAGACATGAAAAATCTGGTGTAATGCAATGGAGGACTTATATAGCGTCAATCAAATCAGAGGCGCTCACGACTCGACATAAAGCTAAAAAGAAAAAATGAAAGGCTTCAAACGTAGGCAGCATGGAAGAGAGAGAGAGAGAGCAGCTCCTTCCGAAGAGGAAAGAGGAGGCTGTTCCAGCTGGTGGAACCCACGTAGGCGAAGCTCCTGGATTGGGCCATGGCAAAGCGCATGCGGGAACCACCAAAGGTCCGCGGGCAGAGGAACGAAGGGAAATCCGATGCGGAATAAAGGAGACCCTGGTGCAAAGAGCCAGAAGACAGGCAGGGACAGACCCAAGGAGACAGTTACGCATCAATGCAAGGGTCTTGAAACAAATGCGTTGAGGTGCAGGGAGCCAGTGAAGGAATTCATGAAAGAAGGAAGAGATGTGATCAAATTTTGGAATTCCACCAATTAGTCGGGCAGCCGCATTGAGAATGCATTTTAGCTTAGAGATGTTGTGAGAGGAGAGTCCAATGAAGGCAATGTTGCCAAAGTCGACCATAGAACAGATCAGAGCGCGTACAATAGTCGTTTGTAAGAGACGAACTATGACTAAAAGAGGTGACAGAAGAAATGACGAAGCAACGTGGAGAAAATTATTAATCTATAAGTTAGGAATCGACTTCAAAGACCGAAGCAACCGAAGGGTAGCGCTAAACAAGGAATAAACGAGGCTCTCGATGCTTCATTTAATGCGATGGAGAAATCCATAATATCATCATTGCAGCTCTTTGTTAAAGCAATATGTACATACATCACTAACTCCTGGATAATTCAAAAAGGTTGTCCACGAGAGAGCATGCACCGTTGACCTCCTCTCTCTGTCGTCCATGCTTTAGATTGGCATCATCCGTAAACCATGATAATAACTGGCAAACCTAGTGGTTGTTTAGTGTGTTTCATTTGTTTGAATAGATCATTAACAGTTGATTGAGGAATTGTAGCGCAATTTGTTTCTTTACATAGCTGATAAGACAGTTCAAAGGTGCCTTTTGAAGTCCCTTTTTTGTCATTCATTCATTTGCAACAAAGATTTACATAGCGCACCTTCAGTGCTACTACTCAGAAGTGTTCCTGACCCCAGCCGAAAGACCAGTTTAAAGACAAGTAAAAGAAGGATCTGAGTGGACCCTTGGTGACAACCGCAACGCCAACGGGAGTGTGTTCCAGACAGAACGAGGGGCCAACTACTGAGAATGCACGATTCTGTTTAGTAGTTGTACGGGCAAATGGGACACTGAGCATGCCTCGCTCAGTAGATTGGAGAGAGAGACAGAGAGAGAGAGAGAGAGAGAGAGAGAGAGAGAGAGAGAGAGAGAGAGAGAGACAGAGACAGAGACAGAGAGAGAGAGGGAGAGACAGAGAGAGAGAGGAGACTCGGTGCACTTAAAGTAGAGTGGCAAAGATCACGAATATAAACAGGGGCAGACCCAACAAGGATAACCAGATAAGGACCTCCTGGACAGCCGAGCAATAACAAAGATCATTAGCGTCGTCCTCTCTTAGTATCTATCGTATCCTTAGATTTATATAACGCCTCACACAGAATAACTATTCAGAGGTTATCTCAGCACAATAACCCGGGGGGGGGGGAAATGCCTTTAGAGAACGAGAAGCCGATGGAGAAAATCCAGTCATTGGTTTTGCCCTTAATGACGGAAGGAGATCATTCCAGACAGATGGACCCACAACAGCAAACGCCCGATGTTGGGCCAATGCAGTCTTAGTCCTAGGAACAAAGTGATGAAGACGATCAACAGAGAGCAAAGAACGAGATGAAGTTCCAGATAAGCAGCACTCTTGAAAATAGTCAGAGAGATATCTCGGGCCATTGCCTACGCAGCTGAGCTTTGCGAATCATCAAAAGTTAGCCTAACGTTCTGGATCGTTATTTTACACCCGATAGATGCTGAACAAAGACCGAACGGTTTATTCTTCAACAGTTTAACGACATCTTATAGCAACACAGGCTGTTGACGTCTCCAGAATTTGTTACATTTCAGTTCAATTTCGTAAATAGTTTTAATCCTTTATCTTTATGTTGTCTTTCTTTCTTTAGTCTTTCTTTAGTCTTTCTGTTTTCTTTCTGTTTTCTTGTTTTCTTTCTGTTTTCTGTCTTCCCTTTGTGTCGTTATTGATTCCATTTCTGCATGACTGGTTGCTGAGACAGCAATATTCGACATATGGTTGTTGTAGATATTTCATAACATATAAATGATTATTACATTTTATTCCTACATATATAAACATACATATTGTATAAATGTATATATATACATACAATGTACACACATACATATGTAAAATTTATTCATGTGGCCATATATAGCTTCTTTTTTGTTCATGAAGGCTCTTTTTTGACCGTATCGGTTCTTTCTTATTTCAGTATTTTTTCCATGAAAGTTTTTTCCATCCTATTTGCAGAGCATAAAAACAATTTCATAGCATCAATATCAACCTACATTTCAAAAGTTCAATTATTGAATTTATAGCGTTGGTTAAAAGCGATTAAGAGGTGTCTTAACGGAGCTAAATTTATGTCACGGTCTTGTGGCAGCATGTGGCTACCAGTTGCAATACAATATAGGCCTACGATACAATTGCCTTTGATATCGATCTTATTCCTAAGCTTCTGAGAGCTTCTAAGTAAGAACTGCATTCGCCTCGACAGCGCAGATGCAGTTATATTTTTCTATTGCAGAGCAATTGCATGCGAAAGACTAGCCCAAGGTCCCTACAGAGTAACTCCTCGGACGAGAGTCAAATCCGTTTATTATACTGACTGTGCATTCTTTTCACTCTGTTCAACTGGTAGAGGTGATCAATATTCATAAACACCTGGTTGTGGCTACGCTGTCGCTCATCTCTAAGGTGAGACCGAGTAACCTCCTGAGTCTGTCAACAGACACATTGGACATATTATATGATGATGGTATCTTCCAGTGTGAAGGGCTTAAAGTGTGCCTGGACGGTCATGGACGCCGTCCTGCCACTTATTTGGCCAGCAGAGCCTGGACGCCGTCCATGGGCGTCCCTGCAACAGTGCGATTCCTCTATATGCGTACGTTATAATCAACAGAAAAAAGAGGAGGAAAAATTTTCGCGCGTTTACAAACTTTATTTTCACAACTTTCAAAACGATGAATGCCCCACTGGCCCCGTGTCAACAATTCCACAAAGGAAAGCAATTCTCTGTAGGCTTTAAATTACAACAAATGTTTCACCAACAAATAATTGACGACTAAATAATGGTTGATGGACAAAAGCTCAACGAATGATAAAAAACTCTATTTTTCGCCCATTGTATTTGGTTAAATAAAGTTGGACTGATAATTATAATGTCTGCAAATCCAGCTTCTGGTTCAGCAAGAACCAGTTTTGTCATTTCGCCTTCTAACTAGACAAATATGCTTTTCAATGATCCAACTTTTATTTCATCATGCAAAACTAGACATTATGTTTATCTAAATAGCATCTGTTTTGGAAGAATTTCGTTCACCCATCCAACTTCTATTCCAGTATCATTAATATCACCAATCCAACTTATATTTGAACGAACACAGTGGACCACAGTGCACGAACCATTTATCGTCGACTTAATATGTTGGTGCTCTGCCTTTGCAATCTTCAGTTCTTAACTTTTTGACACTAGGGGCCGTCCATAAATGACGCCACGCGCCTATGGGGAGGAGTCATAAATTTGTCACGATGTGTGACAAGGTGGTCGACGAAATGTGACGTCACTTCATCACATCAAAACACGTAATTTTATTAAACACTTACACTCATTTAAACAAGTTCAACTTAATTAGCAGTAGTTGTCACCACAATTAAACAACACTAATTATGATTATGATACTCTTTCATCCTGAGGAATGCATAAGATCCGAATCATTATTGGTTACTTAATTTCTCCATTTTTCTTCCTTCTACTCTAATAATTTGTAATATTTTATAGTTACAATTAAATGTTTTTTGATAATTATAAGAAAATTTGCATTACTTTTGGACATCTGGTTTGATTTTTTTTGGGGGGGTCAGGACCATGGGACGTGACGTCACACTTGAGGGGGTCGTGGCTTTTGTGACGATGTGTAGCGAAGAGGATGGGGTCAATTATCGTCCAAAATTGCGTGACGTTATTTATGGACGGCTGCCCTACCATCCAGGCAACACTTTAAGCACTGCCAGTGTCTAACGACACCTTATGGCCACTAGAGCTGCTAACATAGGCATGCGCTAGCGGCGCTATATAAATCAATAACTGCAATACGATACATTTAAGAAATTCCATGAGTTTTGGCACTTGGTTAGTTTCTCTTGAACGATTTTATGTCCTGTTAAAGACATGCCCCCTCTTCCACGGTCCTCGGACGACGGTCGGCTTCGAAGCGCAGTCTGGGTTCGTTTCACCCATTCAGCAAGCTTAATGTAACACCCTGTTGATCATGTGAGTAGAGGATAACTGGCGCTAGATAAATGGGAAGGCAGGAAGTAATGCAGTGCTTCAGAACCCTATTCCAAGACCCTAGCCAGAGTATTAACTGCAATTAATTCAGTTGCAATTAACCTTAACTTTATTACAACTGAACAACCAGTTGTAGTGAAATGAAATAAAATGGTTACATTGAACAATTATTTACGAGGGACTTTCCCTTTCTCATCTAGAGCGTCATTAACATCCAACGTCCTAATCTTGCACAGTAGACGCGCTACATAAATGTCACTATCACCATTCACGCTAGGTTTCTTAACTTATTCTAACACTTTATTATCAACGAAAAGGGGTCCAATACTTCCCTCGCTGTACACCTGGCAACACCCGCAAGTTCCCTCAGGTGGATGCTAGCCTCGATGGCAGATTTAAAAGGATGATTTGCACTTAAAATTTGAACAAAACAAACTAGAAACTTTCGTCGACCGGTCACAACGACCGTCAACAGCACTCGTACTTCCGCCAGAAGTTATATTGCGCAATGACCACGGTCTGCTAAGAGCTCTAGCTTCTAGTGAACAGCAACTTAAAGAAAATAACTGGAATTAGTATTAATACACCGTGATGGACCGATTTCCGTCACAATAAACTGAGACATTGTTCAACTGTAAATTAACCCATTGACGGAAAACTTTGACTAGAAATTTTAATGTATGAGGCGCTAAAAGGGCTAAAGTCCTTCGTTTTCCTACACGGAAGAAATTATTGTCTGAGAAAGTGATTCTGTGGCGTACACCGTTCGGACGCTACCAGGTCGCGCAACGGTGTCGGCTCCAGCCCTCTTCTGTGTCTGGAGCCACTCGAGTCACTTCTAAGTCGATTTTTAGCATAGCCTGACCGTTCTCCATCTCTGCCTATCGTAGCAGTGACTGTCAGAGGAGAATCGGGGTTGACCGTTTCTCTAAAAGAGGCAACAGTATATGACTCTGTCTCGGGATCAGACTCTATCACTTCCGCGGTCGCCGGATGGGCAGCATCCTGAGGATGGCCTTTATTCAGAACAGGGTTCGCTCTTTTACCGACCGGAGTCTTCCCTTTCTTGTTTACTCGCTTAGAGACGGTTTTCCTCTTTCTCTCTACCTGACCTGAGCTTCGTCGTATCATTCTACATCTCGTGACTCTTGAACAATCGCCAACAGGGGGCATCAAACGTTCTCCCTGTTCCGGAGAGCAGAAATATTTGTAACAAGTCCCTTCGTCACTTTGCCGTAGGCAATGCTGGCCACTGATCTTAACGTCGCCTTTTCCCAGACACTTATCCACCGGAAATCGCACCTTCCACTCTTCATGTACCTCTCGCTCCATGTCCGTGTGTGGCATACCGGCCTCACACGTGTAAATTATCATGCACCACGATTTACCGTCCTCTGCGTTTTGCAGTTGTCCACCAACACCGCAACATATACTGAGACTTCGGGAAAACCCGGGGAGTATCTATGACCACGTTAGGTAGCCAAGAAAAATATTTATCGAAAAACCGTAATACAATCAAGAAGAGATAACGCGGGAAAACCGCAATTAAAGATACTGCGTTCAGACACACAAGTAAAGATATCGCGGGGAAACCGCGAGTAAAGATATTGTTGCGATCAGACACGCAAGTCAAGAAACCACGGAAGACCGCGGGAGTAAGTATGACCACGTTAGGTAGCCAACAAGAATATTTATCGAAAGACCGTAAGACAATCAAGAAGAAGTATCACGGGGAAACCGCGAATAAAGATATTTCGAATCAGACGCGCAAGTAAAGATATCGCGAGAAAACCGCGAGTAAAGATATTGCGATTAGACACGTAAATAAAGAAACCACGGAAGACCGCGGGAGTAAGTATGACCACGTTAGGTAGCCAAGTATATATATTACAGAGGAAAAGAAGATGAGGCAACAGCCGCAATTATTGAGGTCTTCGGCACCAGTCACGACCGTTTCTTGTAATCGTCGTAAGCACCAAGGGGGTCACCCTCCCCGTATTTATCGAACGTATTCAATGGGAAACTTTCCCCGTATTTATCGAACGTATTCAATGGGAAACTTTCCCCGTATTTATCGAACGTATTCACCGGCCTCTCTTTCGGTCTGTACGGTTGCTACTACGAGAATCTAGCCGGCTTGTATTTCTAGCGGCCACCCTAATTTTCTCGGTCTCGGCCACCCGGAACTTTTGCGTATCCGACAACCTGCTGGAAAACGCGAGGATTAACTATGACCAATCTAGGTAGCCAACATTTATATTTCTTGGTTACCAAAACTTTCTCACGGTCTGCGCGGTCGGGGATTTTTCCCAGTCTATATATCTGTCGGCCGCCGATGCCTCTCTCGGTATATGCGGTCGGTCCCTTCCGGGACTCACCCAGTCTGTCTCACTGTCGGCCGCCGAGGCCTCTCTTGGTATATGCGAACGGCTAACCCGGGCTTTACCCGGTCTTTACACAGACCTGTGATTTATTTATTTCACTGTCAGACCTTCCCGAGGAAGCAACCTCACGATCGGCTGCAGACTTTCTCGCGATCGATAACAGGGTGGGGCCCCAGCCCTATCAGATCGGCAGAGTCGGTCTCAACACCAGACGCTCGGCTGTAGCTCGGACCAGTTTTTGGACGCCCTCTCGTCCGCAACTATATTTTCTCGCAACTTGCCGTGAACCAAGCTTTGAACGAACGCTCACCGACCACACGGGTGTGCGGTATTAATCGCTAACCAAAGAATTCAATGCACCGTATATGCAGAGCAGTCGTCACCACTCTACAATATAAGCGACGCACCGCATGTCAGGCTATACTCAACCCGATTCATGCGTCTGCACGCTATGCACAGAACTACAAACCGCCGATCGGTCTTCCCTCCAATACCAACACTGTTAAAAAATGTACGTAAATTAAGCGCTATGGCGAACCGATTAATTACGAACAAATTCTTTAATCCAAGCCTTGTGGCCTGTCCGCCACAATTCGAACGTGAACATCCTTCACTATTTCACTTATTTTCATTGGAATTGATCGATTGACCTTAGTTTGCTAATATTACGTTTTCTTTTTACGGTTATAATATGGAGACGTAAAACAGTCACTGCACGCACGATGTAGGTCTATAAATCTTGCATAGATGTGTTGTAGACAGTTTTTTTTACCAGAGGTGTGATCTCGAGACCGCGGTCTTGGCCTCGAGACAGTCACGAGACCGGAAGACCAAAGTCTTGGTCTTGATCTCGAATGCATCGGTCTTGATCTTGGTCTTGGTCTCGGACTCGAAAGCGTCGGTCTTGTGCTTAAAGGAACAGTCCTGGGATTGGTCTCCGTCTTAGATTAGCGTTTTTGGTCATTTGCCGTTTCAAAGCAATTTCTTTATATTTGTCGGTTATTTTCGAAAATTTCGATTCTACGAGACATCTGATGTTTAGGCCATGCGCGCTTATTATCGATTTATGGTGCGCTGACCATCTGTATCTACACGCTACCGTGGGCAAAAAAATGTATTTGCAAAACTTGCTCTCATATATGTCAAGGTTTTGGAACAATCTAATAATTATGTGATCAGCCACGTGTAGACACTGTAAACCTACAATTCTGAGTACAAGTACACCATTCAAACGGAAAGTTAATCTACTTGTTCCGATGTCTTAAAGTATTTACCTTTCGTATAGGGCCAAATGTATACTGTAATTTATGGTGGGATATTTTGAGGCGGAAGCCAAGGGCTGAACCAGCCAAGGGCTGAACCTGCCAAAGTTCAGAGTGACCGGTAAAACGGTTTTCTGGACCATCATTAAGATTAGTATTCTTCATGAATAAAATTGATGTTTTAAGCATATTATTCCGCTTTAGCGTCTTAATAATTAGAATTGTTTGTATAAAAAAAGAGTATCGGCCTTGGTCTTGGTCTCTATAAAGAGAAAAGCTTGAAATCGAATGCGGGGCTATGAGCGGAAGCCAGTGTTAGTTCTCAGTCATAAAGGTAGAGATAGTGGAGAAGCGAGGAATGCGGGCCACCAGACGGGCAACTGCATTTAGCACCACCGATCGAAGAGGTGATAGACAGAGCTTTAGTAGGTTGATGAGTTGCAAGTTGGTTAAATGCTTGAAAGAGAGATAGAAGCAAAGAGTATAAAATAAATAGAGGCTGAAGTTACACCTAAGTTAAAGGCATTTGATGAGAAAACACATCGAGTGAACCACCGCTTGGCTGCCTTAGCAGGTAAAGCCTCATCAATTCTAAGTACCTTCAGAAATGGTGAATGATTGGCCACATCAGTCAGTCAGTCAGTCAGTCAGTCAGTCAGTCAGTCAGTCAGTCAGTCAGTCAGTCAGTCAGTCAGTCAGTCAGTCAGTCAGTCAGTCAGTCAGTCAGTCAGTCAGTCAGTCAATCAATCAATTAAGCAATTAATCAATCAGTCGATCAGTCAATCAATCAATCAATCAGTCATTCAGTCAGTCACTCAATCAATTATGCTATCAATCAGACAATAAATCAATAAAGCAATCAGTCAATCGATTAGCCAAACAACCTGAAAACAAACAAACAGAAACCAATCATTCAACGGATCGATTGACCGATCGACCAATCAATATGACACTCACTCACTCACTCACTCACTCACTCACTCACTCACTCACTCACTCACTCACTCACTCACTCACTCACTCACTCACTCACTCACTCACTCACTCACTCACTCACTCACTCACTCACTCACTCACTCACTCACTCACTCACTCACTCACTCACTCACTCACTCACTCACTCACTCACTCACTCACTCACTCACTCACTCACTCACTCACTCACTCACTCACTCACTCACTCACTCACTCACTCACTCACTCACTCACTCACTCACTCACTCACTCACTCACTCACTCACTCACTCACTCACTCACTCACTCACTCACTCACTCACTCACTCACTCACTCACTCACTCACTCACTCACTCACTCACTCACTCACTCACTCACTCACTCACTCACTCACTCACTCACTCACTCACTCACTCACTCACTCACTCACTCACTCACTCACTCACTCACTCACTCACTCACTCACTCACTCACTCACTCACTCACTCACTCACTCACTCACTCACTCACTCACTCACTCACTCACTCACTCACTCACTCACTCACTCACTCACTCACTCACTCACTCACTCACTCACTCACTCACTCACTCACTCACTCACTCACTCACTCACTCACTCACTCACTCACTCACTCACTCACTCACTCACTCACTCACTCACTCACTCACTCACTCACTCACTCACTCACTCACTCACTCACTCACTCACTCACTCACTCACTCACTCACTCACTCACTCACTCACTCACTCACTCACTCACTCACTCACTCACTCACTCACTCACTCACTCACTCGACCAATCAATCAATCAATCAATCAATCAATCAATCAATCAATCAATCAATCAATCAATCAATCAATCAATCAATCAATTAGTCAATTAGTCAATCAATTAGTCAATCAATCAATTAGTCAATTAGTCAATCAATTAGTCAATTAGTCAATCAATTACTTGAACTTGTATGACCCCTCCCCAAGGAATATACTTGGAGGCGCTGCGTCACATTATCCCCGTTTCGTAGGACGCTGAGTCCCACTTGGGAAAGTAGCAAATGATGGACAGAGTGCGCGATTATTGGCCAAGTGAGATGTTATGTGCGGTAGAATAATTTTTATTTAATAAAAAAAACGATTGCTAAAGTTTTGTTTATGAAGCATTTGAAATACGTCTTAAAGGTCTCTAATTAGAACGCCTTTTAATTACATGGAATGAAAATTAACAAGTGTGTGAATCCAATAATTACATTGTAATATATTTACATTCATTCTGACCATGTTGTCTACAGGTCTAGCGCGAATCTAGCGCGAAAATCCTTTTTAATGAGAATGCTGCACTTTTAAATGTGTTGTACACCAGAGTGTGGATATGTATTTGTAATATATTGTATTCTATTTGCATATTTCTATAGCGCCTCTCCGCAGTACAACCTTATCAGAGGTAGTTTTAAAAATAAAGAATGAACTTACTCACTTACTAGCACACTCACTAGAATAATTGAATTCAATCAAGTGATAGTAATTGAAATGCCAGTCTGGTCCGTCGTTTTAGTGAAGATCGCGTGTTGGCCCAACACAACTTCTACCAACCATGATGACGTAACATACGAGGACGTAACAAATAGGCTTGCACAATTTCCGTTGAACTTCGAGGAGACCAACGTCTCGATTATAACATAACGAAATTATCAGCGAAGAATTTCGTAAATTAAACAATCGATTATCAACACATATCGATTAGTTCTCTCTTTACCATTCAGACAACGAGGAGATAAACATACAGATACGTTCAGACGAAGATACAAGAACAGAGAGAGATACGAAGAAGGAGAGAAAGCAGCAAGAAGAATGGCGGTCGCATGGGACGGATGTTGCTCGTGGGAGGCAATGTATGCGGCCTTTCCTGCTGAGAGGGAAGACTCCCTCGCCTGGGACAGTAAGATGGCATTTTGGATGGGTGCCATTCGAAAGTACTGCGCCACTCGGAAGACGGCCGTCTTTAAACTCTCCCAACTACATAGCGACTTCCAGAGGTTTGGTCGCATCCCAAAGTGCCTTGGAACAGTCGTGCAGGATATGGTCAAGTAGGAAATATTATATTATATCGAATTAATAATCTCATCTAATCTCATCTAATTTGATCTAGGCGGTCTTAATAAATATAATCTAACTGTCTAATATGACATTAATTTCCTGCAGTCATTCATTCAGTTATGCATCGAATTAATTCGTTTCCTGCATTCATTCCCGGTGTTACGTAACTACTTACTTAATTAGTTAATTAATTATCTTTGACTTAATTATTTAATTAATTAATTATCTAATCATTTTATTATTTAATATTTCAATTATTTAATTACTTAATTAAACGTAATAAATTAAGTCAGTCAATGCATTGTTCATTCATTCATTCATTCATTCACCGCATGTCCTCCTCACCCATTGTGTTCTCCTCCTTCTTCTTCTCCAGCCGAGGTCTGGCCCGTCGTCTGTCCTTCTATGTGACGGAACTGGATCCGGAGGGCTCTAAATGGTCCATCTGGGAATTCGTTCAGAAACCCATCTCCTTCAGCTTCAACTGGTTCCTCAAACATCCCACGAACTGGGTCATCCGGAAACTGTTCAGCTCAAAGGAAAACCAGGAAGACAGCAACAACAGCCTCAATGCAAATGCTAAAGACGAAGAACCCTACGTACTCGTTGAGTTAGTCAGGGTAAGTTCAAACGACAAATGGTTCAATGACAAATGATTAAATGACAAACGGTTCAATGACAAATGACTCACCGACAAATGGTTCAGTGACAAATGGTTCAATGACAAATGGTTCAATGACAAATGGTTCACCTACAAATGGTTCACCTACAAATGGTTCGATGACAAATGGTTCAATGACAAATAGTTCAGTGACAAATGGTTCAATGACAAATGGTTCACCGACAAATAGTTTAGTGACAAATGGTTCAATGACAAATGGTTCACCTGCAAATGATTCAATGACAACAAATTGTTCAATGACAAATGGTTCACGGTCAAACAGCAGAAGACCACAGAGTCATTATTCTCCCATTCTATTCGTCAAAATAATAGTTTATTCGATGGATAATAATGCTTGATTATCCAACTTCCATTGCAGGTAGAATTATTTTTATAAATCTAACTTCTGTTTAGGCAAGAATTCTTTTCAACAATCCAACTTCGATTTCAGTAGGTATTATTTTTATCCATACACCATCTATTTATGAAGAATTTCTTCAACAATCCAACGTTTATTTAAACAAGCTCTTCTCCTCTCTCTCTTCCTTCTCTTAAAAGACAGACAGACATACATACATGCATACAAACAAGCAGATGCACAAACATACACACAGGTGGATTCACAAGTACTCAGACATACACAGGAGTGATTATAGACAGAACGAGGTGCTGTTGATTTTGAGTTGGTGTTGTTCCGTTGGTGAGAAGGTGTTCGCGGAGGATATCAACGGGGTGCAGAAGAGGAACGCAGGAGGGGGTGCAGCGTCATCGGCCGAGAACCTCACCAGTTACCGGGCCCTGATGCAGTTATCAAGGGAGATCGTAGCAGACGAAACATCATTTCGTCTCTCTCTGCTGCATCTGTCTGGACAGAACAGGTGCTCCATCACACCAGGGGATGATGGCCAGAAGGTAGAGGCAGCAGCAGCAACATCATCGTCACACCTCTTCTTGCTCTTACTTCGGCTTCCGCTCATCCTTCTTCTTTATCGACACAATCAACATCGTCATCTTTTCTTCCCATCTTCTTCTTTTTCTAACTCTCAATCCCCACGACCCTCTCCTCCATCTCCACTGTCCTTCTCTATTTTCTCATTGTCTTTCTATTTCCCCTTTCCTTTTTCTTCTCCTTATTCTGCTCATTCTCTTCCCCAGCCTATTCCTCCTGATCTTACTCCTTCATCTTATTCTAACCTCATTCTCCAATTTCTTCTCCATCTCCTTCTCCATCTCCTTTCTTCCACAGTTCCTGCGCCTGGAATAACTATCCCTCTCACTTTACCAGTCCCGGCGACGCCTTAAGACTTTCCTGTTCCACTGTCCAAGCACAGACTCCCATCATCGCTGCTGATTCGCTATACAAATGATTGATTACATTGAATCACTTAGACACCTTTTTATCTTTTTCAACCTGTTTATATATAATGATTATAGCCTAATGCAATCTAGATTGGAATTGTGCTTCATTTCTAAATGAGTCCGAATATCGAGCTTTACTAAAGTTCAATTTTGCTGAGTTCGAGTTTAGAACAGTGAAAAGGTGCATGCTCTTAATTCTTAGTTAGACAGTTTGCACAATTGTTATAAATTTTTAGTTGTGTCTTAGTTCACATTAGGAAGTAGTAACTAGTAGGCCTAAGTACTAATAGTAGCAGTATTTGAGTTTTTAGTTAGGTCGATTGTTGTTTTGTAAATTAAAAAAATCCGATTTTTGTTTTAAAATCAGACATTCGGAAAGATCAAAACTCGGACCCATTGTTTGCCCGAATCCGAGTTTATACCGAGTACTACCGCTGGTAAGATACTCGGGCGAGGCCGAGTTCCGAGCGGAGTTTCGGTTCATCCGTAGTTCAATCGTTAATTTTTGTTCTGAACTGTGTTCAATTACATTCGGTTAGGCTTCGCTGAGGGTCTTTCTTGTCTAATGTTAGGTTGTTCGATTGGTGGAAAGTGGCGATGAATTTGTTCAGCCATCCAGCGTCGAACTGAAGCTCTTCAGGTATATCAGAACCCCTCGTATTAATATTTTATTGATTAATTAGTTAATTTAGTAATTATGGTAAGGTGCGAATAAGAAGGTGGTGTCGGCCCATACTTTAACCAAGTATCGAACTGCAACCATGAGGCAGGGAGAGTGAGTTAACCAGATAATGGATTTCAATTGGTTGGCGCTGGTTTGACGATGCCTTCTTTGCTTTGCTTCGACGGTCGACCTATCTGCGGGAGCTTCGCTGCCCTGTTTAAGCTTAGGATGACCATCGAACTCTTCGTTCTTCCTCTGGTGGTGAACTTCTGTTGTCCCGTGCAAGCAGCGCATCGCCTTCTCAGCTATTGCCTATCCACCGCGAACACTCTCTTTAGAGATGCGACTGTTGCCAAGGTGTAATGCGCTTTTGTTTTACAAGTTGTTCAAGACTGATTATTATCGCCGTGGTTGGGCTGGGAGCACGTGTGAGTAGACCACTTGATGGGGGCTCTATACAAATGATATAATGAATGACAATTAATGAATTTATCTGTTGGCAACAAATGCTTTTCTACTCACTATTCGCTTAGCTAAAGTCAGACAAAAGTACAGAGACAGTCATTCTGGATCCTGAGTTTATCGACAGCGTTTGACAACAGAGGCCGTTGCCATCGACAGATCTTTGCTCGGCATATCACAGCACTTACAGGACAGAGGGCTAATGGAGTTGAACTTGTTTGAAGTGTTCGTTTATAGCGTTTTAAAGGTGTCTTACATCAATTATATTCTTTTGCGACAAGTCGTAGCAAGAACGGATCGTTACAAGTTATTGCGGGAGTCGAATGCAACTATATGACCGCCGTGCAAGGCGTACATTTATGTTGCCATTCATCTATTAAACATGGTCGCTTGTTCTCTCATTCATTCATGGACTAGTGGACGGATGGAAGGATGTACTAATGGACAAATGAATGAACGAATGAATGAATGAATAAATGGATGAATGAATAAATTTACATTTAGCAGGCTACGTGCAAGAAACCTAATCTTACAAGTCAAGCAGAAGATTAGAGGTCTGAACGTTATAGCAGCTTGCTCTACATGACCGTACATTCGTCGAATCTTTTGAATTGCTGTTGATAGGCTGAAGGAGATGGCCGAGAAACTGGAGTTGTCTATCGAAAACATTTCCCAGTTGATGGCAAAGTAAGACTCGCTTTCTGGACATAATGCACTTTAACGATACTATGATAGTAAATGGTGATAGTTAGCGTCGTCCTACTTGGATCATACTTTCACACAGTGCCGTACAACTACTACTACTGCTACTACTTCTCCCGACTACCATACCAAGTACTACTACGATGTTTGATCTAAGGGATATTTAATTTAATGAAATTATTATAATTGAGGTGTTTAACAGTCATATATATATATATATATATATATATATATATATATATATATATATATATATATATATATATATATATTATCCCTGATAATATCATTTGTACGTAATAGGCTTTTTCAAACATTTAGATCATGCGCTCAAGAATTTAACTTTTAAAATATGTAAGCAACACATTATAGGCTAATTACCGCTAAATCTATGATTACTTTTCTATTGCCAGATAAACTACTCGATAGTTAAAATGAATAGCGTTAAGTAATTCTGTTGCCATTTTTTTTCTGTGTTGGTTTGGATTTGCAAGAAGTAGAAATTATATTTAAACTTAAAAATTAAGCGATTTAGTTTACTTTCTAAGTACTTCAATCGGCTTTGTATTATTTTAGGTACAAGGAATCAGCGAAGGATAGTCTAAACAGCGGGAACAGAAGTGAGGTAGAACACCTTTTTAACGTTTTATGGCCAGGTATTATATATAATACAACGTGAAGGTTAAATATAAATGCAGTATATTATGTCATTACCGTGAGCAATGCTATCAATAGACGCCTCCAGTTTCTTGGCTGCAACCGTCAGTCTTAATACATCAACTTATTGAATCAAAATCCTTTGTCACGGATTGCGTTATGTTGCTAAAGATTGAGTCTAGTCAGATCGTAAAACTCTGTAGCACATCTTTTAAATGGCGTTGTTTGGATGCTATAAGTGCTTTGTGCACTGCGAGCGTTGTGACAAAAGAAAGACAAGAGAAAGAAAACGGATGAACTAAAACTTAAATTACTTTGAAGACGTCAACAGCATGTGATGCTATAGGGTGTCGTTAAACTCTGCTATAATAATAATAATGATAATAACAAGCGTTGTATGTGTACTGTCTTATATCATAGGACAACATTAAACCTTAGATTAACAATTAAGATCAATTATGTGATGATCAATTCTGCAAACACGATGAAGATAATGATGATGATGATGCCGATGACGATGATGACGATGATGATGACGACGACGATGCTGATGATGATGATCATGATCGTTGTATAGACGGGTGATGATGATGACGATGCTGATGAGACTAGGAGTTGTCGTTTGCGTAGGCGCTGAGATATCTGAGGAGGAAGAAGCAATTGGAACCGTCTGTGAACAGCAAAGAACTGACCCTCGATCGCATCATCGCTCTTATCAATGCGCTTGAACAGACCGAATCTCATAAACAGGTAACTAAAACAACACACCTTTCTAAACAGGTATTTCACTCATTATCACATAGCTAGGTCTCTTCTCAAGAAACAGGTAAGTAAGACAACAAACCTATTTAAAGAGGCATTTAATTCATAAAAAACATAACTAGCTCTCTTCTTAAGAACAGGTAATTAAATAAAATACCTTGCTGAACAGGTATCTCACCATTTCAGCTGAGTTCTAACTTTCTCTTTCTCACTCCATCCTTCATAATTATATGAAGCACTTACTATTTCAAATATACTGCATTTATTATTGAATTTCTGTTTAATTTATTGAACAGTTTATAAATTGACTTAGTTCCTAATTTCCGTATATTTAATCTGTCTAATCTGTAATAGATCTGTTTGGCTAAAGCTGTTTAGGCAACTCCTTCAAAATATAAATTTTTAATTTTCAATATTTTCATTTAATTTACTTAATCATTATTATTCCAACTTCTGTCCCATTAATATGTATGTATGTATGGATTTGTGTTTTGTTTGTATGCATGTATGTATGTATGTAATGCAATAGAGCGCTTTTATAGCGCCGCTTTAAGATATCTACTTAGAGGCGCTTTGTGCGCTGGTCTATGTGATGTTAGAAATATGTCATTATGATGGAATAAAATTCATCTGTTGGCAAAACTCTGCACAGTAAGCTGGAAAGAGTCACCAGTGGTGGGCCCACGCACAAGCGTGGAATCAACCAACTGATTCCCGTCGACAGCTGACATGTATGTCTGTCTGTATGCCTGTCTATGTCTTCCTGCATGTGTACATGTATCGGTGCTGTAGGCATTGGACGCCTACAGAAGTGGAATCGAGATCTTTAAGACGATGAAGGATAACTGTGGATTGTCGGTCGATGAAATTGACAAGACGATGCTTACTATGCAGGAGGTAAGTGATTCACTTGCTATTATCATGGTGACGTATTAGATTAAAAGACAGGTATACACCACAAGGTATGATAGGGTATACGACAATGAATGATGGTATGGTGTATTTAGAGCAACACTGAAGTTAGGACTGGAAGGACTGGAATAGATTGAGTCACGTTAATCTAATTCACTTTGTTAACAAAATAATAATAATTAGAGTAAAAATAATTCTGGGGTAATGATAATAATATTTTGTTTGAAATAGCACTTTGCTTGTTTCTAATGACCTGAGGGATAACATCTAACACGGGCGGAAAAATTATATCTATTATCATTATTATTATTATTATTATTACTTTGTCTGAAGGGTCACTCCTCGTCTTTTGGGACAGAGGAAATGAGCTATTAATAGAAATATTAATAATAATAATTTTCATTTTATAGAAATATGAATAAGAACGTTTTGTCAAAATGTTCATATCGTCAAAGCATTTGGTTCGTGAGCATTCCTTGTGACCAAAAGGAACAGTTCTTGCTTTGTTGTTTAGAGAGATTTGATTAGTTATGGTTGATATGTTGGGTCATATTAGATTTCATATGGATTAGATTTCCTATGGATTAGATTTCCTATGGATTAGATTTCATATAGATCAGATTTCATATGGATCAGATTTCATATGGATCAGATTTCATATGGATTAGATTTCATATGGATTAGATTCTGTTGTCGTATGTGTTGTGTCGTGTGTAGATGTTCGACGACAGTCATGAGTTGGAGAAAACGATGTCGATGGCCTTCAACTCACCTTTGATCAGCTCATCGGACGACGACCTCGAGAGAGAGCTGAACGAACTGCTCGACAGTCCAAGTCCACCTTCTCGGCTCGGCAGCGCCTCCACAGATGGGAAGGCTGAAGCTGGACTGCGCATGGATGGATCCCTTCCGACCGTTTCATCGCCAGCTCCGCTTCCGGCATTCAAGCGACGTTCATCGCCAAGAGCGAATGCCGCGAGAAAATGTAGGTCACGATCTTGGGTTCAAGTATCGTATCGTATCTGGTTATTTATATAGCGCTTCCTACAGTACTGGCTATTCAGAAGCGCTCTCAGCGTGACAGCCTTGAGGAAATAAGAAAGTCTTCAGGCAGCGAAGGGATGAGGGTTGGAGCCCGATTAAAAGCTTGCTACGGATAATAGGGGGCAGGTCATTCCACATAGAAGGGCCCACAATGGCAAAGGCACGATGTTGAGTCATAGCAGTCCTTGCCCATGGAACAAGAAGATCAAGTCGATTCGCAGACCGGAGAGGGCGGGTGGAGACAGCAGACAGAGGCTTTCGCATTAAGTCACAGAGATATTTAGGAGCTTTACCCTGTTGAGTTCTAAGGACAAAGAGGAGTACCTTGTATTAGAAGCGAGAGGGAATTGGAAGCCAGTGTAGGACGTCGGTCATGTAGGTAGAAATGTGGGAGTAACGAGGGAGACGAGCAATGAGTCTGGCTGCAGAGTTCATAACAGACTGCAGGGAAGATAAGCGTGCCTTGGGAAGGTCGGAAAATAGTGAATTGCAGTAGTCAATGCGACAACAGATGAAGGCATGGACTATTGCTGTGAATGCAGGAGAGGATACAGATCTTCTGATGGCTCTCAGACGCCTCAGGTGATAGTAGCGTAAGCGCATCAACTGCAAGAGGTGCTCTGAGAAGGACAGGGTGCTATCAAGAGTGACACCTAAGTCACGGACACTGGATGCAAATGTGACATCAGGATATATTGACGTGAGAAGTGGGAGATTGAGCTTAAGGGGCTGATCAATTGGGTTTTAGAGGAGTTTCTCTCTTTCTCTGCCTCTCGCTCTCTCTTTCTCCGTTTCTCTGATTCTCTCTGTCTGTTTGTCTGTCTGTCTCTCTGCCTCCTCTTCTTCCTTTTCTCTGCTTCACTCGCTCTGTTTCTGCCTGTCTGCATGTTTCTCTCTTTGTTCACCTCTCTCTCTCTCTCTCTCTCTCTCTGCTGTCTCTTTACGTTTCTCTGTGAATCTCTCAGCCTAATGTAACCTGATTCTTCTTCTTGATTTAACAAAATTCTTAAGTCAGATGAATAATATTAATGTTTTTTAGGGACAGCAAACTTTTGCATTGATCCAACTTTGAAGAAAGCAAAACAATTACAATCACAGCATCTGGCATATTTATAAACCTACAAATAACAATATAATTGATTGAAGTAGTGCGTTGTAATGCAAATAATTCTGCAACCAACCTATCTCTAAACATTAATAATTATTCATTAGTTAATGTTTAGAGGTAAGGTTAGTTGCAGAATTATTCCATTTAATAATGTCATTGTATTCCGTTATCCAGCGTCCCTCCAGGATCCAGCAGTTCATACAGACGAACCCCAGGACAACAAACCCGTGAAGGTACAAATTGGAAAGGGAAGAAAATCGCAGAGCAGCAGCGATTCGACGGATGCACCAGTCAAGCGCCGAAACGTTGGGAAGTCACCCCAGCACCATCCGCTTGGTGACGCTAATGAATGCGTCGCAGCATAATCATGACGTCACATCAGCGACATTAAGAAACTCTCTAACATATTTCGTCTCTGCTCTTCTCATGCAAATTCCTTCTTTTTATTTCTTGCTTACATCGTAACTTCTTTGCTGTATTTCTTCCACTCGATCGTTCGTCCTCAATTAAAACTATCAGTGAAGACATTTACAAATGGTGCGTAATGAAAATTGTAACAGATCGTCGATTTAATAAACATACACTGCACGAAACTAACTGCCTTTTCGGAATTTGTGGCCAGAGTAGAGCTGCCATTATCAGATACGCGGAGTCATTGGGAAACTGCAAAAAGTATAGTGGAAAAATGAAATTGAAAGGTTCTTGGTACTGACAAATTGCTTCTACGAACTCAACATCCAATCGCCTGGAAAGAACTACGAATTGATTTGTAGCATAGGCTACTAAGGAACACTTAATGCTGACACAAGATGAAGCAGCTACCACTGAACGTGCCATTGTCAAAAGATTCCTGTCGATAGCAGTCCTGTAAATCACACTATACCCAGGCATCCAATAGGCCCTATGAAGGATTCGCTCTTCTGCTCTTGCAAAATAACTCTAATCTAAATTTATTCCACTTTTAAATTGTCTTAATTGGCAGAGGTTGAACTGGGAGCGTCTCAGAGTAGATTTGGGTCATCCACAAAGGACGTCCGCAACGAGGGGGATGGGGAAATGATGAGGACCGGAGAGAAGGGTTTTTGCAAACCCTTTCTTGAAAGTGTCATTGATTGTGTAGATCCAATACATAATTAAAAACCCTCTCCAATCATTCAGCCAAACGTTTCTAATATCAATAGGCCTTTACCAAAGCTACTCAAACATTAACTTATCAAAAATCAACTTGTTTAAAAACAACCAAATTTGTGTGCAAAACTTTTACTTAAAGAATGTCAAACTTGCATTGATCATTAACAATTCTCATGTTTTTTATCAGATAAAACATGTGCAATTTTTTTAAACCACAATTAGATCTTGAACAGTCTCTTCTACGTAACCAAATTGATGAAAGTTATGATCGAAGAGATTAAATTCTTAGGAAAATGATTAGACGTAAAAATATCCAAAAGCAGCTTTTAAACCAGGTTAATACTATATGTCTTCTGTCTCTGCTCTTGATATCGACATTTGTGCAAAAATTAACAAAGCACTTTCAGCGTTGAAATGGTTGAATTATTCGGAAGTCAGATCAAATTACAGCTGTCCCGAGTTGCTGATTGTCACAGGCTTTGATGTATTTCCAGACTGTGAGCCAACAGCTTCCATCTTCTTAACAATATCCAATCCCTCAACAACTGATCCAAACACGACATGCTTACCATCCAACCTGGAAAGATAAATATTACAACTCATCAAAATTTAAAAAATATTTAAAAAAAAAATCAAATATTACACAACACAAAACAATCCATCCAAACTTCTCAAATGGCAGAATTGAACATGAACAGTGTTTGCAGGAACAACTACAATGACATTAGCATAATTGTGTTTGCCATATAAAGCACACTAAGTCTTGTTACTCATAATTATGTACAGCACCAATCAGATACTTCAAATACTTTAATACACAGAGCATTGCTCACTTTTAGTACACAATCATTGTTGTCAAAGTCTTCTCATAAATTTAGGCTCATAACAAGAACTTGCCACATGTGGGTGAGGATTTATACAATTCCAATCAGATGGGATGCAGTCGTCTATGTTTTGCGTCTTGTAACCGTAGGGTCACAGGTTCTAATCTACATTAAGCCAAAGTATAATGACCAAGGTCAATTTGATCATCCAGAAAGGCAATGGAGATCACCTCCATCTTATAACATTGTGCTGTATGGAGGCATTTATAAAGATGACTTAGTAAGGTTAACAGTTCAGAAGCACCACCAGTTTGCAAACCCCTGTGATAAGAAGCAAGCTTTGAGAAAATTAAAAGAGAGAGACTGTCATAATTATAGAATTATTGTAGTGTGAACTTATATATGCGTTTGTACTCCATTCATACCAGCGTTCAACAGAGTACACAGCTAGAATTTACTTTAAATGTGCTCTTATGCCAGAATTTGAAGCTTCCTATATATATATGAGATAGCCTAGCATGCTAAGTGGACTACTACAAAGCAAGGAACAACTGGACTGCCACAAGACTCTAGATAATTCAAAAGTTTACATAACAAAAAGCTTTTATAGTCTGACTTTCATTATGCACAAGATATAATATATGATTCTATTAAATTTGTCCTAACAACTAGTATTTCAAGACAACAAAGAAAAGCATTAATTAAAGTATTGTATCATAGATGAAGACTGCTGCAAAAAGTTGTAAACAATGTCAAAGGGTCATAAAACCTCGTAAGTTGTCAACATATGATACAAAGGTTTGAATACACTAAGAAGTTTAAACAGATTGATCAACTAGTACATACAAATGCCTTAGAGTATTCTTTCAATGGCTACATTTCTAATTATATATCCACTGAGCATCATCACTGTGCAATAACCAAACATCGTGGCCCTTTGCTTTGGAACAATGTTCCCTCTGACTCGCTATTTCATTTTGACAGAGGTGCTTCTGTTCTGCCCATATTCTTAAGATTTCCTTTCTTGTACGGAAATAAAGATTAAGAACACTAAAAATGAAGAAACTATCTCTTAAAGTGAGGAATAAAGAAACGAGTACACACCACGTTGTCTTGGCCGTACAGATGAAGAACTGGGACCCATTCGTGTTCTTTCCTGCATTGGCCATTGATAGAATTCCTACAAAACGAGTGTCATCCATAAACAACAGTAATTACAACAATACCAATTAAAATAACCACAGTTGCAATAACAATTGCCGTCAAACAGCCTTGAAGCATCGTTATATAAATAGCTCAAATACAATACCCATACAACAGAACATCAATGTTGCCAAGCAACTAAGTGCAGGACTTACGAGGTTTTTACACCGTGACCGTCTCGAGTAAGAGGTTCAAAGCAATACTCTGGACATTACAAGGAGTGTCCAATCCATTAGGTGCAGTTTCCCACATGAAACACTTTGCTGGATTGCTCCACTACACAGCTACATATCCAATTCACATCTAACTGATGCCATTTCATCACTTCTTAATTAAATTTAAAATCAATTTTAAACTGATCCTAGCCACAGAAGCATCGAAAACGCCTGAAAACGAAGCACTTACAGCATATTTACGAGGTACAACCAGCCTTTGGATCTGTGTTCTTTTACTTGGGAATTGTGTATTTTATATAAATACTTGAAAACTTCCTTTCAGCCAAGGTTAAGCTGATCAAGCATCTAGTGTATATTGTGATGGACTGATTAAAGTCGGCAAATAACTTCCTGCCAGGACAGAAGTTAGCCCCATTTCTGCCCTTACCAAACACTATTTATACACTACATCTAAGTTAAAAGAGGGCACCCAAGGAAAAAATGGATGGATGTGATACATGAAAAAACTGAAATGAGCCTGGAGGAATTAAGAGCTTCAACTTCGGACAGAAAAAGCTGGAGATGATTGGTCAAGGTAGTCGCTAGATTTCCAAGAAATAACAGCACAAGGTGGCAAGGTGAGGCGACGTCTAAGTTAAAAACATTTGATACCAATGGTGGAATCACAGCAGGTTAACTCAAGTGACATCTATTCTTCTACAATGGATTCTACAGGGGCTCAATAAGAGTGCTCAGAATCAACAAAAGCGCAATTAAGTATAGAATGAGTTAAGCCAGTTAATCATTAACCAATTGCTTATAATGTACAGACATCTAAAACACAGTTAACTATCTAACATCCTACCAATAAATATCCTTTACATCACGTTGTTGGGATTATGCCTTCATGAGAACGTTATAATATGTTAAGTCATTGTTAATGCAGCAACAGGCTAATGATGCAATTTATCATCATTATAACATTGCATAGCAATGGGAGTAGTGGTTTTGAGGTATAAGTTGGTGCAGAACCTGGCACATGTCACCCCAAAGAGCCTAGCAAACAGCGATTCATAGAGCACGCTATATTATACCAAGGGACAAAGTCAACATCAACAGACCTGCTCCTGTGTGCTTCAGCGTGAAGTTCTCATCTTCGAACTTGTTTCCATAGATGCTCTTTCCGCCGGTTCCATCTCCGCGGGTGAAGTCCCCTCCCTGGCACATGAACTGCGTGATGATGCGATGGAACTTGCTACCCTTGTAGCCAAAGCCCTTCTCCCCAGTGCAAAGTGCACGGAAGTTCTCTGCAAGTTGTAAAAGAAATTGAATGTCAAATCTTGTCAAAGTCCAATGCAAAAAAGGTAGCGTAATCCCTCAAGTAAGCCCTGATGCACATACAAGTATGAGGTGCCATCTTCGGTAAAATTGAAGACTTCAATTTTACCCCGTCTTCGTTTCTTAGCCTCTGCATAAAAGGTCGGGAGGTCGGTCATCTCCCTTGCCGCATCATCCTCTCAAAAGACAGAGTATACACACTACACAGCCTAGTTGGCGATGGTGCAGCACAAATCTGTAACCGAATCTCGGGTGTCAATTGTCAGTCTATGGTGCTAGCCCCTACACTATTTAACTCACAGATTTAATGGCTAAATGACAATGATACAAATCCCAATGGCATGTGATGCAAATAATTCACAATTATGACATTGCCTGGTATTATTAAAATACAAAGCAGGGTGCAAACTTTGAGAAGCTGAAGTAAGTTGTAATTTACATCAAAGTTCCATACAAATATGATGCAGTCATAGACATAAATGACTTGAAATCACAAAAGGCAAAAGTAATATGAAAAATAGACATAAGGGCAAAAAATCCATCGCAATCATAAAATGATGAAGTGTATCGTAATAACTGACATTAACGTGACAAATGACAAAAGTCCTAGACATAATTGACAGCTAACTCATAAATGACATGAAGGTGTAGACAAAATAGACATACCAGCAGTTTTTGGAACAACATCAGAGCGCAGCTAAAAATAATAAAGAGAAATTTCTTTAATTCTTGCAGAAAAGAATTCATAAAGTTAGCAGACCGACCATTACCTACAGAAAGTTCAGAAATTAGAACATAAGTCATTTATTCAGCTTTTAATAAGCAGTCTGAAATGAAGTCCTCTCTTGCGAACAGAGTAATTGTCACTTAATTGAGGCCTTGCATGTGTGTCATACGGTTGAATTTTTCTGTAGTAACTTGAGATAATCCGTTCATGCCATGACTTCTGATTATCAACGGTCAGTTTAGTTAATAACGAAATAATAAATGTTTACAGTTGTAACACAATATAAGTCCGCTGTGATTCTGTTTTCTGCAAGTCCTATAGTAGTCTGACAAAAGGTCGTGGTTACAAAACCTCAAATTGGATGTCTGAAAAAGTCGTTCAAAACAACCAACACTATATCCGCAACTCTCGCTAGCAATCGCTTTAATGCATTTAAGTTCCTGAAATAGCTCGTAAATGTAGCTAAAATCGCACAATTAAAGTAAATTATCCAGCGTGGGATGATTTAACTGTCCTAAAAATGCCGGCCGCCATTATCCAGCACGAGGTACCGATCACGCATGGCATCGTCCGAATCCAGACAAAAACTCACCTCCATTACGATTCTTCCTTCATTCTTGCCAGCAATATCGATGTCGAAGAAAACTCTCGGCAAAGCCATTTTGCTCAGATGTCGGGCGAAAGCAAGTATTGGAGGAATTTTTGCAACAGATTGAATTCCTGTCCGTAAACCGGAAAGCTGATGAACACACACAAAGGCAGAACCCATCCGCGCCGCCATTATTTATAGAAAAACACCGGCGCTCGCCTAAGCCATGTATACGTCCGCATTTTAATTCTATAAAACAATAATTACAAACTTAGTTTTCCATCACATTTCGCTCAAATCTCTTAGTTACTTCTGTATTTTAAAACTATTAGGAATTTCTTCGAGTAAGTGTAGATTATTTGCAATAAAATATGGAACTATATTTTAGAGTGTATTGATATTCTATGTAAAGCGTTTTGCCCAGGGAATCGGGTTAGGTTCAGAAGTTACGTATGTGGGTCAGTCTCATAAATTATTTATTCAGTCCTCAAATCTCGTCAAAACCAATTGCAATTTATAATTCATACAAAAATATTTCACTATTCGAATGTCTCAATTCTTCATAGGCCCAAGCAGGTTCCAAAGGGCCCAAGAAGGTTCTTCACCAACTGCTACCTCCACTCAGTCCCCGCTCCATTCACTAGAGCACCCAGTCATGTTTTCCCACCCAAACAACTCCCAATTCAAATGAATTCATCCCCAGAGCAATAAGCCTATATGAAATATTTACTAGGCCTATGTAAAATAATTGCTAGTTTGTTATTAATTCTAGCTACTTTTATCATTCACTGTCATTCATGTTTGCATTTCCGTGTTATTGTTAAAATGATTTCTTTCAAAATAGACGAATTGGCCCTGAAAGAAAGTTCATAGAAGAGAACATAGGTCTACATATCAATGATATCAGCCAAATGGGGTAGATTATACCAACTGAGTGAACCTCAAACAGAGGACCCTGAGTGACACAAGTTGCAATCATTGGGTTAAAAGATTACTATCGTCCCATACCATGCAATACAGTAAATATTAATGATGCTGCATCAGAATAAGCAGACCTACAACACGATGAGCTATGGCGAGAAAACGAACACCATTATTTACTTAACGACACCCGTAAATCAGCTAACAGATAATATAATATGGCATATATTCTGATTACATTTGACGCATATCATCTGGAACTAATTAGTAATCCCAGATATCATGCCTGTCATGGATGCGTCGTCGTTAAATAAACTTATTATTAAACACCTTAAATTTGACAGAGTTGGCCTAAAATAATTTCATTTGCACTATGAACCAGTGCTACTTGAAACTTCAAGACAAGACGAGACCGAGACATTGAGGTGCCGAGACCGAGACAGAGACAGTGAGGTACAAAGACCAAGACCGAGACAAACTAGGCTCAAGACAGTACGAGACAACAAAAGACTAGTGATTCTATATAAAATGCTGCAAAAATAGTTATGTATCAGTGTTCGGGAATAGGGTTCATTTGTAATTTCAATTTGAAACTTGTAATGTATATAGTACTAATTCCTGAGAACAGGTTTTATATTGCGCAAGATTTTAAGACAATTAACGCGAAACTTATCGAGATCTCTTGTTCGAGACAGACTTTCACTTCAAGACAGTTTCTACAAATTCGAGACACTACCTCGAGACCGAGACCGAGACAACAGGCTTCCGAGACCGAGACACTAAAAAACTGTCTTGAGACGTCTCGAGACCGAAACACTGTCTCGAGACCATACAACTCTGCTATGAACTAATCACTCATTTAAAGTCACGGAGTGGTAAACCATGATCAACTATCCATCGAATTTTATCTTGAACTCATTGGTTACATTCAGGTACCAGAATAAGGTGAGTAATAAAACAAACACAGACATTCCAATCAAAATTGTAAAAAGAACGTCTTCTTGACACTTTCCAAAACAAACTGTTTCTGTTTCTTTTCCTTAGGTACAATTACTGTTTCTATCTTCCCTGTCCTCAACTGCTGCATGGTTGGTTTACGTCCTCGGAGGTAAAGAGTTTGAACACGAAGCGCCACGCTGCTAATTGGACTCCAACATGTCCGACTGCGACCCTTTCATTCATGCACGCAACGCATATATATATATATATATATAATATATATACATATATATATATAATTACAACTCCGTTACTGCCTTGGTTAATGCTTTAATTGTGAACCTACAGTTACTCTGTATTATGAACTCCAACATGTTGGACTGCAATCCTTTCATTCATACTCACACAAACATATATACATAAATATATATTATATATATAAACAGGTATATATATATATATATGCACAAGAAACTCAACACATAACTAAAACTCCGTTTCAATATTACAACACCGTTGATTCGAGACAAATTAATATCGGAGTTGTAATAACGGAGTTGTAGAATCTTCACAATAAAGCCAACACGCTGCTCGGTTAAATTAAGATAAAGGTAATAATTTCTGCACTAGTGGTCAGACTGTCAGGTTCAATATTATCATATTTTTTTAAACATATATAATCATATACGCAAAATTAAGTATTTACTTCAATACTATAATGTCATCTGATTAATTTCTGAAAATTGTCAACATAAACAAACATCTAAATTGGTCTTTTGCTGATAAATTAATGTAGACTGGTTCTCTGCCTTCGAAGACGTAAATTCAGAATTCGAGAGTTCTCAATTTATTCCACAGATGGCCAAAGACTGTCAGTAACGACGTTACAAACAATTTTTTAGGACAGAAGTTAAATTTATTCTTTAATTACTAATTAAGTTATTAAGATAAGAAATTAATGAAAGCCGTATAGAACAATGGCCAAATATAGGTCAAATATAAAAATCATCAAAAATCTGTAACGCAGTTTCACTACCAATATAACGTAACGTTGTAGGCCTATCTACTCAGCAACGGATAGGACAATGAAATTTCTTATATTATTAGCACTTTGTTATTTTTTCCATACTAATAAAATAAATAATATAATAAAAATTAGCGTTTTTCAAGTCATGTATATCATACAAGAATATAAAAATAAAATGTAGAATTTATCTTTTGTGTAGTCCGGCCAAAGCAAAAGACCGAAATTTTTCAAATTTGAGCGCTGTCGTGAAAAATACTCAGAAGACTTAACAGCAAAAGGGAAGACATAACATAACATGGTTTACGAAAAGGTGAAACATCAACCATGAAATCGGGGGAAAAGAAGTAATAGAGGTTAGAGATAACTATGGCTAAATGAAGTTAGTGAGGTCATAAGGCGATAAGGAACCATACTGAAATGTGAATCTCGAGGAGATTGGATAAAATTAAATGAACGGAGCATAAAACAAAGGAAGAGATTACAGATGGAAAGAATCGGAGAATAGAGAACTCTGCGACACACAATAAGAAGGAGACAAAGAAAATGGATGGACACATAATGAGAGAAGACTCGCTATCAGAAATGTTCATATAAAGAAAATAAATGGGAGGTGGAAAAGAGGAAGACCAAGACAGATGATGTTGAACTGGATGACGACTGCTGGATATGGAAAGCTGAAAGAAGAGGTCCTAGATAGAGATGGATAGCGATAAGGTTAGACAAAAACACATGTTTTGAATTATTTAATATCGGTTACAACCGTTTAAAAGGTGCGTAAAGAGCATCGTTCGATCACTCGACAGAGCTACATCAGAGCTACATCGTCGGCTATCATCGCTGACGACAACGGTTCGATTATTTTCTGCATAAGACAATTGCGAAGTTAATTCTGTTACGAATGGATTGCAAAGAGCTAGCGGAAACTAGAAATGATTAAACCTTACAGTTATTCTGAGGACTAATCGTCGCTACAATGAGACTCTATTGCGTGCAATGAGGATATTTAGAGTTAAGACATAAACATTTCAATATCACCACTCAACAGAGTGATAGAACAAAATTGGTTAAATTGAACTCAATTGTTGAAACTGGCTTCAAACCAGTCTCGTTCTTAGCATACCACCTACTCAGATGTTTCTCAAGACTAACATTCTTAATGTCTCTCAAATAAATGCTCTCTAGAGACCAATGAATTCATCTACAAATTAAAGAATTTGTAGATGAATTCATTGGTCTCTAGAGAGCTTCGCAAACTACTTAACTCAGACCTCATCTATTAATCTCTACCATACTCGCTCTGTGTTTAACTTCAGACCAATATTTTCTAGAACAACCCCTATATGCAATTTGCTTTGAAATATTAATGGTCCCTCTGCTTGGAATGCAACTCCTCTGGATATTCGGTTGTCAATGCTTTGCAGATTATTCAAAACAAATCACAAACGTTTATTGCTTGAACAGAAAACTCTTTCGAAGTGAAGTGCCTTCTTATTTTGTTAATTAGTTAAGATATAAAGCTAATTTTGTGCTATCTAGTCCCAATCGCTGCTTGCATTTCCCTGTGAGATCGGGTGTGACCCGCTAGCGGGACCTCATTGGTCCCTTAATTAGGAGTTTCTTCATTTCTTCCCTTTGAATCTCCACCGAATACTTTCTGTTTTTTCATTTAACTGTTAACTCCATATTTTTGCATTGTGTCGGTTTGGAGCTTATCAATAAAATGATTGGTTATGGCTAAAGGCTTTGACAATTGTTTGTTCATTTAGCTATTGTTATTAGGCCTGTTTATATCATAATTACGACTGTTACTCATATAATTCCTATTAATATACTTATATATAATTGTTGCAAAATTATATATATATATATGGTTGAAAAATTGAAGTTTGTAGCAGTAGTAACATATACATACATACATACATATATATATATATATATATATATGCCACTTGGGTTTAAAGGTTCATTCGCTTCGTTCTCAAGACGAGTTAGATGATAAACGAACCAAAACATTGGTTACAAAATTATTCCTGTTTACCACGATTCACATTTGTCAGATTCTAAAAATCATCAAAAAAAATATCACAAAAATCTTCAAGGATGTTTGAATTTGAACAGTTTAACAATGATTTCACACCGCTTTGAACATTGCTCAATGTACAAACATGGCGTCTGTTCATTACCCCTTGCCCTCCTTAGAACGTACTTGTCATTTTTCTTCTTTTTTTCCTACTCAGTTGTATTTTGTAACGTTCCAATAGATCACAAAAATAGAAATGTGCATATCACCTGTAGTCTCAAAAATAAACGATTTCACTACAATTTCCGTAATATGATCTTAAACCTCTAACAACATGGAACAACAATGACCCACGTGAATCCACCCCAATAGACTCACATGAACCCACATTTACCACATTTACTCACAATTACCCACATTGATCCACATTGACCCACCTAGACCCAAATGAACCCAGATGTGACCCGTATGAAGCACACGAGTGTCCAACCCAATTCCTTTAGAAATGTTGTTAGGGTATCTCTTCCTGAATTGGTCTGGTGCCTAGTTGGCAGGGCATGTATCTGCCCCTCCGTTTGGGCTGTACTCCTCGAAGTAGTCATCGAAGGCGGTGTAGGGTCCCATGTGCATGTGACCGTCCTTGAGTCTCATTCCTCGGCGGCGCAGCAAGTGGAACACCACGGGAGTCATCGGACTTCCGGTGTCTGTTTTGTGCTGCAGGTGATGCAGGAAGTCAGCCTGCTTGACGTGGTTAATCGGAAGGTCGTCGTAGCCACCGACGCCGAACACATCTCTACGCATGATCATCATCACCAATGCCACCACCATCATCATCATCATTATTCATCGTCATCGCCATCGTCATCGTCACCGTCGTCATCATCATCATCGTCATCATCATCATCATCGTCATCGTCATCGTCATCGTCACCGTCGTCATCATCATCATCATCATCATCATCATCATCATCATCATCATCGTCATCGTCATCATCATCATCATCATCATCATCATCATCGTCATCGTCATCATCATCATCATCATCATCATCGTCATCGTCGTCGTCGTCGTCGTCATCATCGTGCGCTATCATTCTCATGACTTCAATGGTTATTCCAAATCGCTCAAATCTGCCCAGTGTCCTTCAATCTGTGTCTTATTAATAAATCCACTCAACGCTATGCTTCGCTCGTATTGATTTGCTTTTCTGTTGATGTCAACATCTACAATAATAATTATGCTTCTCTGTTCTTCTGTTAGTCTGGCATAATTTTATCTCTTTCAGTCTGTTAAGCTCTCTGTTCCTCGGATCACATAACAATTGTCCTGGTCACCACGTTGTTTTAATTATTCTCTCCTATTCCTTGCTCACCAATCACGTCCTGTAGTCCTACCAGTCAACACGATCTAATCCCACATTATCAACTAAACTTACACAATTAAATCCGATCTATTCTGATAAAATTAACTCAATTCTAATCTAATCTAATTCGATTTTGTCTAATCAGAATAAATGCTTGGATTTGATACTACGAGACACATGCTCCTTACTTGCGATCATCGTGTGGATAATCAGGAAAAGGTTGAGCACGAGCGTTGTACTGCTTCGATTCACCCGTCTGTACAACGATCAGAGATTTCAACAAACATATTATTATTATTATTATTATTACTATGTTTCACATTATGCTGTTATCGCCCATGATGAGCTAATGGAGTGTTGGCAATGTCCCGAAGAGGGAGACTGCGTTCCCACGCTGAAGAACAACTGAGATACGTTGGAACAGAAATGACGTCTCCATTGGATCGTGGGTTGCAGCACTCGTTCGACTACCCAACTCTGAGATGAACTCCAGTCCTTCACTGCTCCAAGCGCCGCCGGATTCCAAGGAGAGGGCTACGAAGTCGTGGGTGTTGGTTATGGTGGAATACTTGGCCCTCTTCGTCTTAGCTGCGCGTTCGGCTGCTTCGCCAGCTCTGATAGATGTGTCGACAAGATGTGACTTGGCGTAGGTGTCGGGCACTTTCACATCCCATGCCAGACATCGACCACGTGTCCAAGGAATGAGCGTGACGCCGTCCGGTCGCTTTCCATCTTCTCTTAGCAAGCCGAGAGGTTCCTTTTGCGCTGGAATCTTCGCCCTGCCAAGAGCTCTCCAGATGACATCGTTCAACATGCTGTGTCGTTGATGTTTTCCGCTGCCTCTTCTACAAATTAGTCCATGGAGCCCTTTTGCGTCGACGCTCTCTTGACATTGGTGACACAAATGTGGCTCGCAGAGCGTCGTTCCTAGCCTCAACCCGGCTGCCAGTCGTACATCCTCGTTTGAGAGGCGCAGGCCTAGGGCAGTCACAGGGGGCGCTAGCATCCAGTCTCCAGAATGAGGTGCTCGTGAGGCCAGCAGGCGAGCACGGTCGCATGGATTGTTATTGGAATCCAGCAGACCTTTCCATGCCTTGTCTGTGAATCGGAGGTCCCATTCTTTCTGGCGATAACTTGCTGCTCCTATTGGTGGTTCTGCATCTGTCAGGGTCTTCCAAGCGTTGAGTGCTGAACTCGCAAGTTCATATGGTTCCTCAGCAGACTCTGTTGGTAGGATGCATGCCTGGAGTTCGCTTGTACTAGCAGCAGAAGCCAGAAAGGCAGAAAGTGCCAGCGTAGATGCACAACGAACTCCCAGACCACCATCTCTCACCGGCAAAGAAGCCTGAAGCCAGCGGTCATCGTCAAGGTCCACGTTTAAAATGGTTGACAGTCCTTCTCTCAGCAGTTGATCAAACCGAGCCAAGCCCGGGCAATCAGCGCAGACGGCTGTGCGCAGACTGTACAAGAGCTTCGGTACACTTAGACTGTTTCTCAGCAGAACCAGAGCGTCATGTGTATAAAGCAAGGACAATCTTCCGATTGCCCTCTCGAGGTCATTGGCCTTTGAATTAACGACCATGTTCACAGCTGGACCTGAAATCAGAGGTGCACCCAACAAGGTCATGTCCTCGAGGGCTATGCTCGTGAACTCTTGGAACGCAGGGTCATTGTTCGGCATCTGGGTGTTGTGACACGCGATTTCGCATTTGCTGCGGTTCAATAGCAATCCCAGATTCTTTGATTCCTGCTCGATTAATTGAACGTCGTCGGCCACTGTTTCCTTGTTACCTCCCAATGTCAGGTCATCCAGATATCCGATACGCAGATCCGAACGAAGCTTCATCAGAATCGGTTGCAGCACAAGACAGAATTCCAGAGGTCCCAAAGGATCGCCTTGCTGCGTTCCTTCTTCGGATCGAATTGTGTTTGAACCATAGCGCAACAGTGGACGGTTTGAATAGGCAGCGTGAGCAAAGTGGTAGAGCTCTGGGATCTCTCTAGCAACTGCCTCTAGAAGACAATCTCTGCGCAGAGTGTTAAAGGCATTGGCGAAGTCGAGCTTCACTAGGACGCTGTCCTCAGGCATTGTGGTTATCCAGCGACGTGTCGCATGGACAGCTGCCTCAGCGCCTCCTGGAATGCCTACCCCAAGCTGAATGGGGGCGAGCAGTTGAGACAGCCTTGTTACCGCATGCGAATTAGCGCACTTTGCCGCCAGACGACGCCATGTGTAGCCCACGGCGATCGGTCTTATGCCGCCGTCCTTCTTGCTCAGGGCTAAAAGGTTTGCCCCATAGATGACCTCATTCACCTCTTCGGATAGACCTCCCTTTAGGAGCAGATTGACAAGGTCAGATAGATGTTGCCCGATGTTGTCATCTACTCCATAGGCCATCAGATCCTTTAAGTGTTGTGGAGTAATGCCATCTGGACCACCAGCCGAACCCGCAGGGAAAGAGGAGATTGCCCTAGCGACATCTTCTTTAGAAACTTGAAGCGGGATGAAGCGATCGGAACTGTCTGGATCACATGGGGTTCTCCTGTCCACTGGTGCAGGCGGGTGCTTTTTCTTAAGCGCGGCCAGAGTTTCAGGTGTGTCCAGTGCCGGTTTATCCTCGCTGCAGATGAGACGGATGGCTGCCTTGAAATTGCCTTCCTCCAGCTTGCTTGCAACTGTTGAGGCTAAATACCTGGCGTGGTCGCATTTAGCGGACTTGAGCTTACGACTTGACGTCAGTGGCAATTCATCGTTAGTCGACTGGTCTGGTCCCTGCAGTCCCCATTCAGTAAGGCGGGACAAAATCATCTTGGTCATGTTGTGCTTTCGTCCACCTCTTCTTGGCTTCACTAGTACAGTTCCACCGAAGGCCAGCAAATCGAACCATTTTGCAACGCAATTTGGTTCTCTTACAATTGCTTGGATTATATCGGCCAGGAGAGCAGCACAAGATGGCCTTGCTGCTTTTGGGATTCTCTTAATCAGAAGACCGGGTGAAACAGGATGTGAGAGCTGAGAAGCGATCGGCCCAACGTCCGTCGACAGCTCCCGTGAGTAAGAGATCTGCACGCTAGTGGTAGAAGACGACTGTCTTGTGGTATTATGCTTTAAAGGGCCGTCCGCCGGTGGGTGGTCGGAACCTGGACAAGGGGCGGTTCGAGGACCGTGCCGGTGCATCGTGCCATCTGAGGCATGGGTTTTGAAGGACAACCAACACACCCCGCAAACCCCCTGACCCTTACAAGGTTTTTGACTCATCTGAGTTTCAAATCGGTTTGTTTTCAAATGCGCCGCCATTTAAACAGTAATCGTTGCCATTAGCAACGTTGACGTCGCTGGCCTTAAAGCATGGCAAGCGGCCATCAATTCAAATGCACGGCTACATATAAGTTGAAACGAAAGTTTGACAAACCAATTTTGTTGTGGTCTTAACGAATAAGATGTGGTGAATATAATCAATCGGGTCACGAGTTGTTAATCCATTAGACGATGCTAAAATCCAACTCTGACGATTACTCGTTACGCGGTATTTTTGCTAAATAGTCGGACATTAAAAATTTTCCGCCCACCACGTCCGCTGCCTCAAATCGATTCAATTATTATTATTGTTATTATTATTATTAATATTATTATTATTATTATTATTATTATTATTATTATTATTATCATTATTATTACTATTATTATCATTATTATTATAATCATCATTATTATTTTCACTGTTACTGCTGTTTTTGTTGTCATAATAATAATTATTATTGTTAATATTATTGAATACATGTATTCCTGTGATTATAATATTAATAATTTGAATAAACATGATAATAAAAATAATAATAGTAATAATAAAAATTACTATTACTATTTTTATTAGTATATCATATTGTTATTATTGTTATTATTATTATTATTATTATTGTAATAATTATTATTATTATTATTTCTTTTATTGTTATTGTTATTATTATTATTATTAATATTATTATTATTTTTATTACCGTTATTATTATTATTGTTATTATTATTATTATGAAAGTGAATTACACCTAGGAATTCCACCTTATTATTTTTATTATTATTATTATTATTATTATTTTTATTACCGTTATTATTATGATTATTATTGTTATTATTATTATTATGGTAGTGAATTACACATAGGAATTCCACCTTATTATTATTATTATTATTATTATTATTATAAAATTGAATGCACGAGTGTTTATATTGTTTGGTTAAACTACAGCTGCACGAAAGAGCCTCTGAAGGCAACTGCGTTGAAGCGCTGGATGCAAACTGACAATCGTTGGAACAAGTAGCTTGTCTCTCTAGGGTCTCTGGTGACATGTGTCAGAAGGCGACCCAAGTCATTGATGAAGTCTATTCCTTCGTTATTGACTGGGCCCATGGTCTCAAAGGCCAATGGAATGAAGAGATAGCTGACAGCGAGCTGGCAGTACTTGATGGTCTTCCTGGTGGTGGCCACCTCCGCTGCAGCCCCCACCGAAGATGACGTCGCTTGGAAATATGATGGAGCCACGATGTCAATCACTGTCGCATCCCATATTATTTTTATTGTTATTATTATTATTATTATTATTATTATTATTATTATTATTATTATTATTATTATTATTATCATTATTATTATTATTATTATACATATATGTTTCACATTATGCTGTTATCGCCCATGATGAGCTAATGGAGTGTTGGCAATGTCCCGAAGAGGGAGACTGCGTTCCCACGCTGAAGAACAACTGAGATACGTTGGAACAGAAATGACGTCTCCATTGGATCGTGGGTTGCAGCACTCGTTCGACTACCCAACTCTGAGATGAACTCCAGTCCTTCACTGCTCCAAGCGCCGCCGGATTCCAAGGAGAGGGCTACGAAGTCGTGGGTGTTGGTTATGGTGGAATACTTGGCCCTCTTCGTCTTAGCTGCGCGTTCGGCTGCTTCGCCAGCTCTGATAGATGTGTCGACAAGATGTGACTTGGCGTAGGTGTCGGGCACTTTCACATCCCATGCCAGACATCGACCACGTGTCCAAGGAATGAGCGTGACGCCGTCCGGTCGCTTTCCATCTTCTCTTAGCAAGCCGAGAGGTTCCTTTTGCGCTGGAATCTTCGCCCTGCCAAGAGCTCTCCAGATGACATCGTTCAACATGCTGTGTCGTTGATGTTTTCCGCTGCCTCTTCTACAAATTAGTCCATGGAGCCCTTTTGCGTCGACGCTCTCTTGACATTGGTGACACAAATGTGGCTCGCAGAGCGTCGTTCCTAGCCTCAATCCGGCTGCCAGTCGTACATCCTCGTTTGAGAGGCGCAGGCCTAGGGCAGTCACAGGGGGCGCTAGCATCCAGTCTCCAGAATGAGGTGCTCGTGAGGCCAGCAGGCGAGCACGGTCGCATGGATTGTTATTGGAATCCAGCAGACCTTTCCATGCCTTGTCTGTGAATCGGAGGTCCCATTCTTTCTGGCGATAACTTGCTGCTCCTATTGGTGGTTCTGCATCTGTCAGGGTCTTCCAAGCGTTGAGTGCTGAACTCGCAAGTTCATATGGTTCCTCAGCAGACTCTGTTGGTAGGATGCATGCCTGGAGTTCGCTTGTACTAGCAGCAGAAGCCAGAAAGGCAGAAAGTGCCAGCGTAGATGCACAACGAACTCCCAGACCACCATCTCTCACCGGCAAAGAAGCCTGAAGCCAGCGGTCATCGTCAAGGTCCACATTTAAAATGGTTGACAGTCCTTCTCTCAGCAGTTGATCAAACCGAGCCAAGCCCGGGCAATCAGC
This sequence comes from Bimastos eiseni, assembly GCA_959347315.1. Taxonomy (NCBI): domain Eukaryota; kingdom Metazoa; phylum Annelida; class Clitellata; order Crassiclitellata; family Lumbricidae; genus Bimastos; species Bimastos eiseni. The sequence continues at coordinate 816,108 of OY365807.1, read as the reverse complement.
GCAGACGGCTGTGCGCAGACTGTACAAGAGCTTCGGTACACTTAGACTGTTTCTCAGCAGAACCAGAGCGTCATGTGTATAAAGCAAGAACAATCTTCCGATTGCCCTCTCGAGGTCATTGGCCTTTGAATTAACGACCATGTTCACAGCTGGACCTGAAATCAGAGGTGCACCCAACAACGTCATGTCCTCGAGGGCTATGCTCGTGAACTCTTGGAACGCAGGGTCATTGTTCGGCATCTGGGTGTTGTGACACGCGATTTCGCATTTGCTGCGGTTATTATTATTATTATTATTATTATTATTATTATTATTATTATTATTATTATTATGGTCTTCAATGTTAATTAATGGTGATGTCGTCCGGAGTAGCCCTGCTCGTTGGACTCCTGAGCAGCGAAAGTTCCCTTGAAAGCAACTGCGTTGTAGTGTTGAATAATCATCGAGATGCGCTGAAAGACGAAAGTCGTCTCCCTCTGCTCCCCAGTGATGGCGCTCAGTCTGTGTCCCAGTTCTGAAAGGAAGCTTTGGCCTTCGGAATTGATGGGGCCAAAGGTTTCGAATGCCACCGGTGTGAAGACGTACCTGGTGGTTAGCTCGGCGTATTTCTGAGTTTTGAGGTTCGCCGCCCTCTCGGTTGCTGCGCCCGCTCTTTGTGATGTTTCTGGCAGATACGACGTTGCCATTGTATCTGACACTGTCGCGTCCCATATCAAACACCGCCCCACCCACCATGGTATATGAGTGAGTCCGTCTGGTCTTTTTCCATCAGATCGGGTCAATCCCATCGGCTCTTTGACAGTGGGGATCCCTGCACGGATTAGACTCCTATAAATAAGGTCGTTCAGGGCCGCGTGTCTGGACCAGCGTCCCAGGCCCAGGATACATGAGAGACCGTGATTTCCGTTTCTCTCGACCAGGGCACCGCACGGGCAGCAATGAGGTAGACAGACGGGTAACCCAAGTCTGTAACCCACTGCAACCCTCAGGGACTCATCGTCAAGTCTCAGCCCGCAGTTGGTAATCGGTAGGGCTAAAAGCCAGTCGCCTGCGTGTGGTGCTGATACTGCTCTAAGACGTGCCTGATTCTGGGAATCAGGCATTCTGGTGGCGATGTCTGCCATTCCGAGCTCGATCAAAGGGCCGTCCCACCTTCATTTTTTGAGCCCAAGCTTCTACTGGCTCCGGTACTCCGCTGGTTTCCCTCCACTTGGCCTGAAGGATCTCAAGGGCAGGGTCCTTTTCAGGCTTTCTTCGCATAATCCTTGTCTGGAGTATATCAGTGGCTGCGGCCGATGCCAAGAAGCTGGAAGTGCCAGCGAAACCACTGATTGGATGCCCAGTCCTCCTCTTTTGATGGACAGGGTGGCTTTGAGCCATACCTCGTCGGTGAGAACAAGATTGAGCACCTCAGCGAGGCCCACCCTCAAGGCCTTGTCATACGCCTCCAATCCTTTGGTGTCTAAGGACGCGATGTCGTTGTAATAACTGTATGCATCTATTTTATTTTGAACTGGCAAATACGCGAAATCAATATAATAAAAGCCGTTGTATAAACGCGTATCTACATGTTCACAAAAGTCAAATTTGACTGCATGACAGACTTACAAGGCGCCCGTCCCATTCTACTGCTAATTTTACAAGCGCTACCTGGCAAATGAAAGGCTGATGTGACCATTTACGAGGGTAGCGGATAGCTATTCATCGTTCGTGCTGATCGTCTACAAATCAAGCGATAGTTTTACTCTGCTCTACGACCCCTTGTCCTCCTCCTCGCCTATCTAGGCTGTGGGGACTGGCACCACCAGAGTACGGACAGAGGATGAGTCAACGACTGTGATGTAAGACTTTGAACATTACTCAACGCCCAAAAGAGCCACGTTAGGCATTACAGGCGTTGATATGGAAATTTGCTTTATGACGATTGCAAATTGCCATAGCGCCAGCAATCTATTAACACGAGTGAATCGATAGCACCAGGCCAATCGAGAGAAAAGTGGGGACCTGGTACAACATATATTTTTGAGTATGAATGAAAGACTGATTGACAGTATACTGTAATACAATGTAGGCCTACTAGAAAATGTTGCAAAATTACAAGTACTAAACTTACATCATACATGATACATCACTCACTTATCAAAGTTTTCACCGATTCATCATCATTCTTCACTGTTAGTCAGGCTGAATCATAATGAAAATAACTATTTTTATAATTTTGTTTGTTATTCCTAATTTTAAGAAAAAATGTTAACTGAAAAAACGAAAGCCTACAAACATCCACAGACTGCAGTTTTTGACACAGTTTTACTTGTAAAATCAGCTAGGGATGAGTTCAGAGATGGAATATTTTATCCGAATCTTGATTCCGTAGTAACTCTACTTAAAAAACGTTTTGTTGCAGTGTCAAATCTTCGCCAAAAATTTGTATTTTTTGGAAGTTTCTTAAAGATTATGACTGCCCGATCATTTGTGAAAGCTTCTGTGAAAGTTACTCTGCCGACATTTGCAAGTATTAATCATTAAAACGCATTTATCAAGAAAATATTGGCTCAAAAATTATTCAACCTTGTCGGTTGTTGAATAAATTGCATGAAATTTTGCTGTAGAATCTCTTCCCCAATTTAATTGTTGCCATGAGTATTTTTTGTTGTCTTCCAGTTTCCGTTGCAAGTGCAGAGAGAACATTCAGTGCGTTAAAACGAGTCAAAAACTATCAGCGGGCAACAATGTGTCAAAACAGAGTAAATGGATTGGCAACATTGGCCATTGAAGCGGAGTTGGCAAACACTTTAAATTTTTGATTCAGTTATTGATTCTTTTGCAAGCAAAAAGGTCGAGAAGGCCCCCTTAAGAATTAACTGGAATACTAAAGTAGAAATATGGTTAATAAAACTAAATGTGATTTGACAATAAATTTGTTAATAATTGCTGAAAAAGTTTACACATGATCAAAGGGTGGAACCCTTTATTTATTTAGTTCTGGGTGGGGGTCCGGGTCATTTGTTCCCCTTTCTCCCTCTCAGTGGGCCTGGATAGTACACACCCAACACTAAGCGAGATATGAAAGCCAATATAATCGCCGTGTTTTCAATCGCTGTTCACTTCAATGAAAATAATACACTGTGTATTCGCTAGATGTCGGGATCCATTTCAGGTAAGAGGGAGTAAGGCACAGCACGCCTTCGAACAGGTTGTTGTCAGTTAGAACTATTATAGGTGAAGGATGATCGTAATCGACGATAATCAACCATGTTATGTCGCTATCAATTGTTGATGTCTGAAAGACACACACATGTATACGTACATATATGTATATATGTATATATAATGTGCATGTCTGACATACTGACATAATGTCACAATGTTAATGGAGTTATTAGAAAGTAACAGTGAAATAATTTTAATTTACGTGGCGCTGCAGTTCAGTTTATTATCCGTCGGTATAGTATGAATAATAAGTAACTCCCTGCTACTGTTTGGCGTTGCATTCTTGGTTGTACTCCATCTTACTTGCGTGATCGTTGCCGCCCAATGCCTGACGTCGCGACGAGGGGTGAGCTTCTAGTTCCTCGTGCTCGCTTGGCATCTAGGCAGCGCCGTGTTTTCTCGGTTTTGGAATGATCTCCCATTAAATATTTTGAGCCCCGCTCAATGCTTGTGGCCTAAGCGCCAAGTTTTTTTTAAGTCCCTCAAGTCTTTTTTCAACGATACTGGTGGTAAAGAGAGGACAGCTGACCTCCCTGGCGAGCTTTAGTTGCGGCTGGGCTGGGAGCGCTCGATCCCGAGAAGATTCGTGATGGGGCGCTATATAAATGCTCATATTGATTGAATGAATGAGTGAACTGTGCGCGAAGGACTTGCTCAAGGTCCCTACACAGCAACTCTTTGAAAAGGCGCTGTATAAATAGGTACTTCCAACTATAAATTACAAGGCAACAATACTAGGTGGTAAAAGAAAGGACAGCTGACCTCCCTGGCGAGCTTCTCCAGTGCCTCTTTCTTGCGGACGAGGAACCTGGCCTGTCTCTTCGCCTCCTGATGATACGCAGAATCACACATGATGATGACGATGATGATGTTGACGTCGACGGTGATGACGAACACTGGGTCCCTCCTCGTTGCCACCTATTAAGCCAGACCAAGGGTTCCCCTCGCTGCCACTCCTTAAGTCAGACTCCGACGCAGCTGGGAATCTCCTCCGAACGTGGCCGTCTCTCTGGCTCCGTTGTCATGGAAACGCTAGCAAATGACGTCAGCGGATTAAAGCGCTGACGTCATTGCTTTTGTTGTCCCTCGTCACTTCATGTAGGCAGCTGACATGCGTGAGGACACGTTTCAATTTGCAGTTGAGTAGGTAAGTGGGCTACGTATATTATTAATTGACGAATTGCTAATCGCACTTTGTTTGCAGGCAGCTAAAAACGCAGTTGAAACGTATAATTGCGTCCGTGTAAAGAGCTAAAATGCAATGTCTTCGTATAATTACTTAGTCCATTAAGATCTGTAGTTACTTGCTCCACAAGGTTTCAACCTGGTATCTCCGTTACATTATCATTTTCAGCAATGACCTACGCAACCTCTCGTCGATTCTTCAATGTCTGCCTTTTATTGAACGTGCAAAGAATTTTGTTTCGTAGGCCTATAATGAGAAGTTATCTCAAACATTTCATCAGGGACTTGAGTATCTTAGTGACTGGTTTAAATTAAATAAGCTATCTTTAAATGTCACAAGACCAACAATATTTTTTAGCCCCCACCGCAGATAGATAGGTCTTCCGCCAATTCAAGGAACTTTAACCATTAGTATAACCATATCACTTCTTTTCTACACTTCTACTCTTCTCTTAAAATCCTCTTGGCCGTGATTAGACTGGGAACGCATCTGAGTCGATTTTTAAGAGATGCTATATAAAGTTTAATAAGATTGATTGAATTCCCAAAGCAACATCGGCACATTTGAAGCATTCTAACTGATCAACACCTCACAAGTAGAATAACATAAGACTTACGACAAAGGCCGCATGACTTTGAGCTAATTACCAAAGTCAAAGATAATTATCTTTCCTCGTTAACTCAATTCCATAGTTGCAACATGAGCTACCGGTAAATAAAATTGACAGAAAGATCACCAACGAATAATGGCCGTAGATGCTAATTATAGTAAATTATGTGACACTAGCTGGGGTAACCGGCTTTCGCCCGGAGGAAGAAGATCATGGAGACACCTTGATTGAGGAAGAAATTGTGGGGAGGCGTTCCTGTTGTTGAAGCATCTGCAGCCTGTCGTTCCTAACTGGCCCTTGGGGACTCTTCAGCCCTGCAGGAAGCTGCCTGTCTGGCAGAATTCATCTTTCTTCAATCTAATCCCTCCTTCTCATCTCTAATCCCTCCTTCTCATCTCTAATAATCCCTCTTCTCTTTCTCTGTCTTCTCTTATTTCTATTCACTCTCTTTTGTTCTCCCCCTCCTCCTACTTCTCACCCTAGCATAAGCGCTTCCTCCTCCCACCCCATTCTCCTTTCCACGCTCCTCACCCTCTTCTCCACTTCATCATACACTCATCGTCACACTTCTCCTTTCCCCTACTCCATAATCCTTCTCTACGACTTCCTCCTTTTCCTCCTCCTCAACAATCCTGCGTTCCTTTTCCTAACCCTCTTCATCATCCTAGCCCCTCTTCTTCCTCTGATAACCCGAACCCTCTGCATTCCCACCAACTCGCTTTTAATGGCGAAGGTTTCGAGTGAATATAGCTGTTAAAGTGTGGAAATGCATAAATGGAATTGTGTATAGACATTGATGCGTACAAGGTACATATACACCTGACCGACATTTCAAACGATTGCCAACTCTATACCTGCAGCTGTATATATCTCTGAAACCGTCTATTCGTATAAGATATAGGTTTGGCTGATAGAAATCACGTGCACATATACAGCATTCATAGGTCGGGAACTAACGTGTGTCGATTCTGGCGACTGAAAAGGAAACTCATTAGGGGTGGTGGTGGTGAAATAGGTTTTTGGCCCTGGAGACGTGGAAGACGGCGTGCGGGCTTCAGGAACCCCTCGACTGCGTGTATCGTGTGTTCCCCGAGCCAACGGTGAAGGTTTGGAGTGAATATCTCTAAAACTGCGACAATGCATCGCCTGCCAAGGACACAGACAGACAGAATTCTCTGTTTATTTATAGAGATGTTTTCTGTTCCGCAACCCAACAACATTTGAACAACTGCTGAAATGAATTATTACCATGAAACCCTTGAGTTTTATGTAATAATATTGTCAAGATCATTGATCGGTTGCATTTAATCATCACTTCTCTTTCGCATCTGTCATTAATCAATACAGTGAAACAGCTATGTAACTAATTAGCGTCGGATCCGTCACTAATTAAACACATACCTGTTTGACCCAGAATCAATACAAGAATGTTCTCGATTAGAAATGTTGGCTGAAGGATTGGAAATTGAAATATCAAAGGAGATACGTAATAACAGAAAAATCTCTTCATGTTTATGAATTGCCTTCAGAACACAATCTCACAGTATCAGTAAATTGAAGAAAAAACTAAAAACGCATCTATCTGCTACTATTAGTTCTTAATTATCTTATTACTACTTAATCATATTATTCATTTTATTGCTTAATCATCTTAATCATCATTACATATTGCCACTATCAATACAAGGGTTTGTGTACACGAACTAGATTAGTTAACTAGTTAAGACAAAAAAACTACTGTTAACTGCACTCTGACCTATTGCTAAATAATATTTCACGAAAAGGGTATCCCGGCTAGCGGGATTATTGGGTCCCTTAAGGTCCTTCTTTTTACCTATTGTCCCGTACCTTAAAATATTATGTTGGTTGCTAAAAAAAATTCTTTTTTGCAGCCTTTTTCGTTTTTCTGCTTGCTATGTAAAAACGGTACACAACAGTAACGGGATCAATAGAACATATTTGATTTGATTTGATTTGATTTGGTGGGTCTGACTCCTTGGAGATGTCATACGGTTGATGCGAGTGTCCAGTGCTGGAGGTCAGACCTACAGAGAGAGTGGTCAGAGGGGCAAATGCCCGGGGGGCCGCCCGTGACTTTAAAAGCCCTGACCAGGAGCTCACAGAATTTTCCCAATAAGCCTAATAATAGCGACCATTACTACCCTGCCTAGGAGCCCAGATTTCTGTTGCTGCCCTGCCTAGGGGCTCGGAATTTTTGTCTACGGGCGGTTAATTTCCATGGTTTAAACATAAATTATACAGTTGAAGGTTCAGTTAGATAAATTTTACAATATTACGTAGTTCCATCAATTGTCCATCGTAGAGAGGACAGTGTTGAGCCATAGTTAATAGTTATCGTTATTTTTACTATGCAAATATTATGTAATGTAATATAACAAGACATATATAATCCACCACTTGGGAACGTAATTGTAATCCTAATCGTAACATTACTATTGTAGAAATCATTAAAATTTGCAGGAGACAACATTTTGTTCAGTTTATAATATCTGAGCCGTAACACGTTGCTTTGTTATATCTTTAACGATCGTTAGCCTACTCTTCCGCGTATGTTCAGATACGAGCCACATTTGCTTCTAACCTCAAAATCATATTCGTAAACATTGATGACTGTATTTTTGTTGGCCATTAGAAACATTAAAAAAAATTCTATTCTGACATTTCTCAGTGATGTATTTTGACCGCCATAAAATTCTAATTTCCTTCTGTTACACACGAGTTTTTATAATTGTCTTCAATAGCCTTTGATGTTATCTTTAGTATCCTTTGATTAGAGAGGCTCCTCACCGACGCCAATGCAATCGAACAGTGTCCGTGACAGCAAAGAGCGTCACTAAATGTCACGGGATAGTGTTACACGTGACAGGACACGTGACAGATCACGTGACAGAACGCCGAAACTGGAACACCGAAAAGACAAATGGCAGAGGCCAGACGTCGGTCGTTTATAACCCCTATTATCGCTCACTGCCAACCCCCCCATTATCGCCCAATGCGGCCGCCGTGAGCCGAATGGTAGGACGACGCAGAGAACGATTTGTCAGGATTGTTCTTGAGTTGCTCAGACAATAATTCCGAGTGTATATTTGGTAAACAACTGTGAGTGATAATAGGGGAAGTTCCGGTCGACGCGCCTGCTGCATGGCGTCTTTTGGCGATTTCCGGTGAGCTATGACGCGCGCGTGACCCTATCACGTGGTCGATGGAGAGCTGGGATTGGCTAGCGATCGGGATGTATGGTTCCTACAGGGTTTGCATAGAGGGAATCGATTCGTGCGAAATCCACCATTTATACCGATGAGAACGCTTATTTAACAACGACAACTCCTGAGCCCATATATGGTATTGCCAGTTCTAAGCAAGGAGAAAGAAGGAGGGCGACGTTGAACCTTATTGTTTGGAGTCTAAGTGTCGTTAGATAGCAACCAACCAATGACACTATCGTCTTTTCATGCGGTCTATCACTCAACGTTATTCATCACAATCGAAAGAAAGATTCGTCATTTTGGATACATCCATATAGGATCACGTGTTGCCATATGTCCCGTCTGCAGCTAAGTAATATATAATTTGTCATACTCGTCTGTTGAACCTCATACATTTCTGGCGTCCCTTGCAAGCGCTTCGACCAAGCAGCGCTAAGCCTACTCAATTGTTGGCCCTTTCACATGGAATGCACTTCCCTTGGAGATGCGAATGTTGCCAATGACTAAAGCGTCCTTGCTTTACAAGTTGATTAAGACTGATTTGAATCGCCGAGGTTGGACGGAGAGCGCTTACGTGTAGACTTCGGAGGGGGCGCTACGCAAATGTTGAAATGAGTGAATGAATGAATTTTGTGAATCCACCTCATACGTACGTACAACAAAGCGTCTCTAACCGCATTTTAAAAAAGTAAGTTTATTAGCTAAAGTCAGGTTGTACCGTTTCTAGTAAATTATTATTATATATTATTATCATAATTATAATAATAATAATAATTTTTTTATGCCCCGAGGTACATATGATCCCTGAGGGACCATAAAACTAACCTAATGATGTTGGTTGTCTAGAACAGCATTATTGATCGGTCTCTTGATCGACGAAAGTTCATTTGAACGCTATAATATTCGCTATGGCGAATATTATTATTATTATTATTATTATTATTATTATTATTATTATTATTATTATTATTATTATTATCAGAGTCTTCAATGTTAATTAATGGTGATGTCGTCCGGAGTAGCCCTGCTCGTTGAACTCCTGAGCAGCGAAAGTTCCCTTGAAAGCAATTGCGTTGTAGCGTTGAATAATCATCGAGATGCGCTGGTAGAGAAAAGTCGTCTCCCTCTGCTCCCCAGTGACGGCGCTCAGTCTGTGTCCCAGTTCTGAAAGGAAGCTTTGGCCTTCGGAATTGATGGGGCCAAAGGTTTCGAATGCCACTGGTGTGAAGACGTACGTGGAGGCTAGCTCGGCATATTTCTGAGTTTTGAGGTTCGCCGCCCTCTTGGTGCTCTTTGTGATGTTTCTGGCAGATACGACGTTGCCATTGTATCTGACACTGTCGCGTCCCATATCAAACACCGCCCCACCCACCATGGTATATGAGTGAGTCCGTCTGGTCTTTTTCCATCAGATCGGGTCAATCCCATCGGCTCTTTGACAGTGGGGATCCCTGCACGGATTAGACTCCCATAAATAAGGTCGTTCAGGGCCGCGTGTCTGGACCAGCGTCCTAGGCCCAGGCCCAGGCCACATGAGATACCGTGATATCCGTTTCCCTCGACCAGGGCACCGCACGGGCAGCAATGAGGTAAACAGACGGGTAGCCCAAATCTGTAACCCACCGCCACCCTCAGGGACTCATCGTCAAGTCTCAGCCCGCAGTTGGTAATCGGTAGGGCTAAGAGCCAGTCGCCTGCGTTTGGTGCTGACACTGCTCAAAGACGTGCCTGATTCTGGGAATCAGGCATTCGAGGTCTACTACTCAGAGCTCGATCAAAGGGCCGTCCCACCTTCATTGTTTGTGAGCCCAAGCTCCTTCTGGCTCCGGTACTCCGCTGATTTCTCTCCATTTCCCCTGAAGGGTCTCAAGGGCAGGGTCCTCTTTTGGGCTTTCCTCGCAGAATCCTTGTTTGGAGTATGTCAGTGGCTGCGGCCGATGCGATGAAGGCTGGAATTGCCAGCGAAACCACTGATCGGATGCCCAGTCCTCTTTTGATGGGCAGGGTGGCTTGGAGCCATCCATCGTCGGTGAGAACAAGATCGAGCACCTCAGCGAGGCCCACCCTCAAGGCCTTGTCATACTCCTCTAGTCCTTTTTGGCCTTCGCATGGGCAGCTTCTGAGGGTATATAATAGTCGGGTGGCACTCATCGAGTATCGGAGCAAGATGAGGGTGTCGTGTGTGGCGATGGACGTTAGTTTTTCCATCATGCGCATTAGCTCCACTGTGCGCGCATTCAAAGTGTTCGTCAAGGCCGTATCCGTTGACAGAGGTGCGCCTAGGAGTGTGGCCTCAGAAGGGTTAGTCCATCTGAACTGTCTTAATGGTTCGAAGCCTCTCTGGATATCAGCAGAAGTCGAAATGATTTCGCATTTTGTTCGATTTAGGAAAAGGCCGAGTTTTTCGCATTCGGTTTCGAGTCTGTTTATATCTTCCGCAACCTCTTCCGCTCTGCCACCTAGTGTTAGGTCGGCCAGAAAACCTACTGTGAGCGGCGATTTTATTTATATGAGGATGGGCTGTAGAGGGAGAAAGAAGAGTGAGGGACCCAATGGGTCGCCTTGTTGGGGCCCCACTTATTATTATTATTATCATCATCATCATCATCATCACCACCACCACCACCACCACCACCACCACCACCACCACCACCACCACCACCACCACGACCACCACCACCACCACCACCACCACCACCACCACCACCACCATCACCATCATCATCATCATCATCATCATCATCATCATCATCATCATCATCATCATCATTATTATTATTATTATTATTATTATTATTGCAGTCGTGCACATGATAATGTTGAATGCATAAACCATAAAAAACCAAATCATAATTCTGCTGTTATAGGGATGTTAGGTTTAGTAACATATTTATTCATTAAGCAGTGAGCATTATTTGTAATTTACTGACATCAGTTTCTGATCAGGTACGGAATATGGAGCCACAGTTTGACAGTGCCAGTCCCAAGTCTAGAGAAAGGAGGAGGGCGCCACCAAATTATCTTCGATATGAAACTGTGTCGTTAAATGATCAACACACAAATAATGATAGTCAACTTTGATGAGTTTATCTCAATCAATGCTGCGATTATTGAATGATTTATAATGCTGCTTTATTATATAGGGCTTGAAAAAATTGTTAAAAGAGTGTCCTAAGATGACGCTGATTTTAAACTCATAATCTCCGCGTCGTTAGGTGATTGCTATTACCAATCTCCAATCTACAACCTTTTTTTACACCAAGGTGCCTTTTCCCCAACAATTATCAGCGCTCTTCTGCCCGTAGAGATTTGCCCGTTTGTGTTATTCGCACATCGAGGCATTGGGATAATCTTCATTGGACTATAAAACTCTGTTTCAAAAACGTTACTTCTGGTATTATGACCATGCAGACAGCGCACCATAAATACTTAGCTGAAGTAATAAGATTACTAACGCAATATAATAGCTTCACTGGTCACAATATTCAGAGTTTGGTTCGCGTATAGATAGATTAATTATTGAAAAGAGATAATATTATTCAACGAAGCGCACATCCTTGTTCACCTCTTTTAATGTATGCTTATAAGGAGTAAGGAGCAAATGCATTAACGAGTAAATCCGTCAAAGACGCTATGACAGTGCAGTACAATGCCTGATTAAAAGAGAAGGACAACGTTAATTAATGGAGGTATCATCACACAGAGTCGTTAAACTGAAACCGTCATTGCAAGATATCGGTGCAATTTGATCCGATTTTTTATCTTTTTCTATGTCTGTGCGCTCTTAAACCTTCAAGTTTTTTGAATTGCATGCTCACGCAAGTGCATGAACTATTCTAATAAACGAAACCATTTTAATACGCTTTGACTAATAGAAATACTGGACCCTCTACTAGAACCACTGGATATAAATATCGCCCGTTTAGAGTGCCTGTAACCCAGGTTAATTAAGACCTACTAATATAATGAGCAAATTAACCAAAGGATCCTCTCCGGATTCGATAAGGTGACTATGCGCAGGTTATTCACTGATTGTCTTAATTTCCATCAGACATCAATTTCTTATTGTATTTACCACATTCGAAGGCAATTCAAGCAGCGGGCCCTGCCTTTTTTATATAGAATAATCTCACGCCGTTTTAAGAGAAATATAATGTACCCGTAATGTAATCGAGTGCTTATATAGCGCCACTCAAATCAGCGGCGCTCATGTCTCAAAACAGGACTAAACGAAGGTTCGCAGATACAGATGACGCTTCGCCCTTTCTGTGTGAAATTAATTTTATAATATTTATGAAATGAGGAAAATCATGAACATAACATTATTATGCAATTTATTACAGAGAAATGTATTTACAGCTAATGTCTTGTGACGCCTTGAATATAAATGAAATGATTAATTAATTCGATAAAAGAAATCACAGTTTGACAAGTTCAACTGCAGTCAAGGAAAGAACCAAACTTTTGGTCAGATGTCCGTTGTTTGGTTGTGTGCGTCTATGCGCCTCTGTCGTGTGTCTGTTTATACGTGTCTGTCTGCATCTGTATCGTTGCGTGTCTGTCTAAGTGTCTGTATGTGTGTCTGTCCGTTTCTGTGTCCATATTCTCCCTGCCTCATTCCCTGCCATCACATCCCACTGCAGTCTCAACCACTCTGTCTCCTCCTCTCTTACATTTCCTGCTCCTTCTCTTCCTCCCCTACGACGACATCCTTCCAAAGCACACAGGGTCCTATACGTTCCAACCCCAGCCATTATTAATCCATAGCAAAGCGACTCAACCTCCTTCAACAGGCATGCTGACGTCACCCCTTTCAGAACAACTCGGGACTGGTACCACAAGAGTACATTTAGCTGTGTAGTTCAGCTAACGTTGCTTGGTTGTCGACGTCGCCCTCCTTTATCCAATCTAGATACTGGCACCACCATACACGGGGGCATTAGAATACAATAGCTCAAGGCAGTGAGCGTCGGCCTCCTCAACCCACCAGGCCCCTGGTGGAGCCCTTCCTCGGCCGTGAGCGTCGCCCTCCTCAACCCACCAGGCCCCTGATGAAGCCCTTCGTCGGTCGAGTCAGACGTAGCTGCGCTTGGTGGCGATGGTAGCGTCATCCCTCGAGCGCCAAGAGGAATGCAGGTGAGTGAGGTTAGCCTGACAGGTGTAGGTCGGGCGGAGGGATACACCGGACACTTCGGCTGCAAAGGGGTCGTCTGGGAGATTCTTCCGCCGATTGCAACGACCTCCTTTGCATTGGCTGCGAAGGAACAACTGACGAAACCCGTGCTTGAATTTCTCCTACAACGACACGAACGTACACTCACTGTGTATGATGATGATGATGATGATGACGATGATGATGATGATGATGGCCACGACGACGACGACGACGGCGGCGGCGGCGACAACGACGACGACGATGATGATGATGATGATGATGATGATGACGACGACGACGATGATGATGACTAAGGCTAAAGCAATAAATCAGGTGAATGTCAATCATGAATTCAGCTTCTCGGTAACACTATGAATTAGACTCATTTCAGCTCGGTAGATGGACCTGTTTTGATAATGAGCAATAAAACATGCAATTTTCATTTGCCTGGTGTTGTGCGGTATTATTCAAGCTGGTCGCTTGCTGATACTGAGTGGTAAATATTTCTAAATTGTTTGAAACGTCTTAGTACAGCCTATATATATTCTAGTACACTTATGACACTAATTTGTGAATTTTCCATCAACAGTGATAGTAAATGTGATAATTATAACGTCATCGTCTTAACATAATCTATGATAATTAAATTGATGAATCTCCTTAATCTTATGTGATCACAGATCATTTTTAGTTAATAACTGGGTTGGAAATGATCATCCATGATCATAAACGATCCTTTAGGATCATTTTTAATAAGATACGATCCCCGTGATCACGGCTTGCTCACTAATGATCCTCCGTGATCAGTTCTGACCATTAACAATCGTTCATGATCATGTGTGATCGTACACGATACCCGTGAGTGTTTATGATCATCTATGATCACACCTGATCAACTGCACGCCGCCCTCTGGCAGTGCCAGTCCCAAGCCTGGATAAAGGAGGAGGGCGACGTTAGTGATCTTTGTTATCATCACACAGTGTCGTTAAACTGCTATTACTACTACTCACATTGAGTAATCCATAGATGAATGGATTGTAGCAGGAATTACTCATCGCCAACCAATTGGAACAGAACCAGATGATGTTTATGTACTTATACCTGGATGCAGAAATGTCAAACACAGAATCAATGATTGTAAGGAATCCATCAATCAATCAATCATTCAGTCAATCGATCAATCAATCGGTCGGTCAATCATTAGATTGATAGCTCAGTAAAATGGTAAAGTTAGTGACAAAGTCTTTTTTCCTATCGGTTAATCATGGATTTGGGAAAGATTGGAGGATGAAGGAATTGGAGGAAGAGAGTGTTGCATGCTCCATATATACCTTCGCCCTCGTAATTGCGCAGGTAAAGCTACGAAACGATGTTCAACCAATCATAAAAGGGTATGAAATGATGTAATTGCTAAATATACATTTAGTGTCATGGATTATTGATGCTGACGCTTCTGTTAGGTTAAGGTTAAGGAAGATAATCCGGAGTTAGGAGACACAGAGAGAGAGACAGACAGACAGACAGAGACAGAGAGAGAGAGAAAGAGAGAGAGATACATAGAGAGAGAGAGACAGACAGACAGAGAGAGAGAGAGAGAGAAAGAGAGAGATACATAGAGAGAGAGAGAGAGAGACATGGCAGTGCAGCCATCTGCCTCAATCCTCTTCCACCCATTCCAATGGATATAGCGGGATGAATGGGTTATTTGTCTGAAGCCATGTCAGGGACTGGTTCATTCGCGGAGAGGATTGCGATGATGTGTGATGGTTTTGTCCCTGGCCTTGAAAGGTCTTCATGTCATGACCTGTCAGGGACCACGACTGAAGCCAAGGGTCTATCTAATTCTCTGCGTCCGTCTATTTCTCCTGCTCTGTCTGTCTCTCTTTCTCTGTCTGTTTGTCTCTGTCTCTCTCCCTTCGTCATTCACTGTCGCCTTCTTTCACTGCGGCTGTCAACCTCTAGCTGATTTCTTGCGTTTCCATTTCAGTCTCTCTCTCTCTCTCTCTCTCTCTCTCTCTCTCTCTCTCTCTCTCTCTCTCTCTCTCTCTCTCTCTCTCTCTCTCTCTCTCTGTAATTATATATCACACATCTTTCTTCCTCTTCCTCTCTCCAACTCCCTCTCCCTCTCTCACTCCTTCCCGTTGTAAGGATTTGCTTTTAACTTTCTTTCCTTATATATATATATATATATATATATTGCGTTACGTCGCATTAACTGTCTCTCTTTCTATAGCTGTCAATCCGAGTCTGTCTCTGCATTTGTGTGTGTCGATGTCTCTTTCCATTTGATCCCCTTCTCTTGTCAAATCATGTCCCTCTCTCACCTTCTTTCTCACTCTCTCGCTCTCCCTTTGTCTGTGTTTGTCTGTCTCTGTTTCTGTTTTTGTGTAGACTATGTGTGTTTGTCTCTGACTCTGCCTCCGTCTGTGTTTCTGTTTGTGCCTCTATCTCTGTATCTCTCCTTCAGTCTGTCTCTCACTCACTCTTTCCCCATTTCCCTCTGTTCTGTTCGTCATTTCCGCCTTTTCTCCAGCATTCCCTCCCTTTCCACAATTTCCACGATTGTTTTATGTGTCCACAACCATCTGGTCATTGATGTCCATAGCCATCAATGGCTCTAAATGGCTTCATTTACGACCCGTCCGCTTGACTAGCCATGCGTGCTGTGTCTGGCGTGCGACCTTTGCTTCCTACTCTCGTTCGCGTTGTCCAGAGCAAATGTTCAGTGAATAAAAGAAGCTTTTCATTCGGACTAAAATTGGTAACAACGCTACTTACTGAACTTCTGTCGTGCCAGTTTCAAGCCCGAAGAAAGGAGGAAAGCGACGCTAATAGCCTTTGCTTCATAATCAAGCGACAACTAATTTACAAAGAGGAGATATTTTGAGACATAATATTTTTCATTGCATTTAATTCTACCAAGTTTTTCACGAATGACGCAATTATCTGGTTTTACGCGATTCCTTCCTAAACCTTCTTCGTCCAAATAAAACCAAATCATTGCGTCATTCAAAAAAAAACTTTGGAGATTTTTGCCGATTTAGGTCGAAAGTCTTCTACGTTCAGTTGTCTCATTAGTGTCATTACGTATATTTGTGTTACTGTTTTTATCAGTGTTTGTGCTAGTATTAACTCTAGGTTCATGACTGGTACTAGAAAGTTACAAAAGGTCAAACAGCACTTAACTTCACTACTACTCGCGCTCAGACCGTGCCAGTCTCAAGCCTGGAAAGAGGAGGAGGACGACGCTAATGATTTTCATTTTCAGACATTGTCCTTAAACTGAAACTACTAATACTATCAGCTGTTGTTATTTAACTATTATTGTTTTTATAATTTCAAGTGACTGAGCAAATGTATGTATGTGTGTATGTATGTTTTTATGAGAATTTGGTAGACATTTTAGTTCATCTGTCTTTTCTCTTGCAATCTGGTTCCGGCTGTTTCTTAATTAGAGAAATACAATTGATTTCACAAATCAATTTCTTAATTAGTCGAAGATTGATATCAGACTTATAATTATCGGCGTCTGATAGCCACGTTGAGATTCTTTGAGCAGGAAATGGATGTGTGCGATAATAGGATGAATATGGACCGTCACGTGTCTGTCTTGTGCAATAGCCGGCAAGTGAAGAGGAGAGTGTAGGGGTGGATGAGTGGGTGGATGGTTGGATTGAAGGATGGATGATTGATCGAAGGGGTTGGTGAAAAAGGTTTTTGGGGTGGGAGTGGGTGAGAGAATTGTGTAGATGTATTGGTTAGTGTATGTGTGGTTCTTTCTCCTTCTCTCTTGTCTGTATCTGTTTCTCTCTGTTTATCTATCCATCTGTGTCCCTGTCGGTCTGCATGATTGTACCTGTTTTTATGTCTCTCTGTCTATCCCTCTGTCTATCTCTCTTTCTATAGCTGTCAATCTGCCTATCAGACTGTCTCTGTCTGTCTGTGTGTTTCTCTGTATGCAGTCTGTCAATCTGTCTGTCTTTCTCTCCCTCTTTCGTGTTCAAAGAAACCGCGCTATTATGATCAGAAAACCAGTAGAAAATCATCCCACACAGAAGTCAGACAATGTCACCACATAAATTGCCATATTCACTGCTACCGCTCTATCACCAAAATCATCACACCACCACCACACCGCAACCACCGCCGCCACCAATACCACCACCACCATCACAACCAGAGACCTACACCATGATGAAGCCCGCCATTACATATACTCACTCGTTGATTTCTGGTACAATGAAAGAGAGAAGATGGTAGATCTGGAGAGGTATCCAACAGAAGGCAAAGAGAGCGACCACAACGATCAGCATCTTTATGACCTGAAGAACAATTAAGCAAAATTAGCAGATTATTTTAAATGTTATGAAATCAGATTAATATAAATAAACAGCAGATAAGACAAAAACTGTTACAAAATATAAAGAAAAGAGACAAAAAATATTATCAGGCAAATAAATAAAAAATAAACAGAAGAAATAAAATAGTAAATTGGCATAAATTAACATATAAGAAATAATTTGTTGAATTAATATAGATTAAAAGATAAGTAGCAACGTAGTAATGCAGTATCTTTCATTTCAGTTTATCGACACTTTGTTATAACAAAGATCATTAGCGTCGCACACTTCCTTAATCCACTTTTGGGACTGGCACTGTCGAAGTGCTTACAGCGGTTGCGTTGATAAGAAATTTGTGGCAGATACAAGTGTGTGTGTGTGTGTGTGTGTGTGTGTGTGTGTGTGTGTGTGTGTGTGTGTGTGTGTGTGTGTGTGAGTGTGTTTGTATGTGCGTGCGTATGTGTGTTACGTTTATTTAACGACGCATCCATGGCAAGGATGATGTGCGTCATACAACGCACAGTAACATGATATGCTAGTACAGTATCGTCTCGTATTTAAGAGTTAATCTATAAACGTTCATTAAATTTATGCAGTTGTTAACAGTTTTATAAGAGTTCTACTCAGTTTATGTAAATCTGCTGCAAAGGTAGGCCTAAATATACATAAAGAAATACGTAATAAACAGGTGTCCAACAGAATATCGTAAATCGACAGCAATAGAAAATACACAGTTATCTAGTCCACTGTATTAGTTTAGTTGAAGGTCGATAGGTGGAGACGTGAGTGAGACGTTTCGTCTTACTTCATATATCGTCTTTGCCTCAGCTGTCCATCCTCGAATCTATTATCTCCGTTCTTCACGCTTTACGCTCACGACCGGCAAAAGGTGGTAGCAGACATTGAAGTAGACATTCTACATTATTAGTTGCATATGATTCCTATTTTGATATTAGACAACCACGAACATATTCTTCACCAACACCCGCCTCCATCCGCCCTTCCCATCCATTAAAGGATTAGTATTAGAAACAAAATTGAACTCTTGAAAATTGATTAATTCATGAATATCATGAAAACTAAAACTCATAAAATTGGCTGTTGATGTCATTGATAATTTCACGGAAAAACTTAACAGAACAATGCTTTCATGCGACACCCGTTATTTGTTTTTAAATAGCTATATAATTACATAATAGAGCTGTTAAGACTTTCGCCACTGTACGTGTTCTGACACTGCCAGTCCCAAGCCGTGAGAATGGAGGAGGGCGACACCAAATCATCTTCGTTATGGAACGGTGTCGTTAAAAAAATCAACAACACACAAAGCAAAATTTTGCAATCAAATACCCCTACTAACTCTATGAGTCAGGATTCCATTTCTTGCTCAGAAAATGTTCTTTGTCCTAGTTGCGATGGTATCATTGAAATAGACGAAAATAAATAATGATTTTTAATACTCTATAATTGTCATTAAAATCCTCGAGACTAAACTTACCGTTTTCTAAATAATCCACTGCTTAAATTGAAATTAGCA
>OY365807.1:759342-789342 GCA_959347315.1 Bimastos eiseni | reverse complement strand
ACTTGTCTCGAGTGTGTCACGGTTCACATCGGTCAGCCGTCGTCCCAAATCCAACACAAAGTTCAAACCCTCGGAACTCCAAGCACCACTGGACTCTAGTGCCATCGCCACAAAAGCATGGGTTTGGGTGATCGATGCGTACTTTGCTCTCTTGGCGATTACTGCACGGTTTGCTGTTTCTCCTGCTGCAGTTTATGTCGATGTCAGGTATGATGACGCGTAAGTGCCTGAAACAGTCACATCCCAATTGAGGCACCTGCCGCATGACCACGGAATGAGGGTCACGCCGTCCGGTCGCTTGCCATCTTTTCTGGTGAGGCCCAAAGGTTCCTTCCGAGAAGGGATGCTCACCCTTCGAAATGATCTATATATTAAGTCATTGAGCATACTGAGTCTTTGTTGTTGGCCTGCGTTTCTTCTGCATGCCAGACCATGGAGTCCTCTGACGTCAACCTTCTCGCCACAGTGACACAGATGAGGCTCACATAGTTTCGTTCCGAGTCGAATTCCAACTGCGATCGTCATGACTTCGTCTAACAATCGGAGACCCAATGCAGTAACCAGAGGCGCGAGCAACTAACATCTCCCGCGCGTGGTGATCGAGAGACCAGGAGACGTGCCTGGTCGATTGGATTGTTTACGGACGCAAGCAGAGTTGTCCATACTTTATTTGTCCATCGGCTGTCCCATTCTTTTTGACGATGAGCGACCGATCCTGTGGTTCTGCACCCGTTTGTATTATCCAAGCCTCCAACGCTGCATTTACTTTTTCGTTTGACGTTTCAGTTGATTCTGGTGGCAGAATGTTTGCCTAGAATTCGGTTGTGCTCGCAGCAGATGCCAAGAAGGCAGAAAGTGCCAGCGTATTATTATAATTATTATAATTATAAAAAAATTCTCCGAGGTATTCATGATCCCTCAGGGACTAGAACATTAATAGGAATAAGAAAACGTAGTCTGGAATGACCCTACTCATCGGTCTCACAAGTGGCGAAAGAGAATTTGAACTCTATTGCGTTAAAGCGCTATTATTGTTATTATTATTATTATTATTATTATTATTATTATTATTATTATTATTATTATTATTGTCAACTGTAATGGGGTATTATTCATCATTGGCAGTGCCAACGGATCTGTCAACAGGCCATCTGGGTCGCGGTTTGTCAGGTGCTTGTAATCTTGACATGTTGCCCTGGAAAGCCACCGCATTGAAACATTGGATCAATCCGGACAAGTACTGGAAAAGGAAGTTTGTCTCTCGGGTGTCACGGGTAGTTGTCGAAAGTCGGCGTCCAGTCTCAGACAAAAAGGCGAGGCCCTCACTATTGAGGGACCGAAGGTTTCTATTGCGATTGGAACAAATGTGAATTTCTTCTCCATCTCAGAATATTTTGTGTGTTTCCTTGTGGCTGCTATCTTCGCCGCATGTGCACCTCTGGCAGAGACGAAGGCGCCGCATGCGCAAGTGTGCGGCTCACAGATGGCCACCCCTAATCGTAGGCCGACCGCCACCCTCACGGTACCGTCCTCCAGTCTGAGATCGCGAGAACGAGCGGGAAAGCGTATAGCCAGCCCGAGGCATGCGGTGACTGCAAGGCCCTTAGTCTCGCCTGGTCGTAGGGATTCTGTAGCTTTTCTTCTAGTGCAGACAGAACCGCGTTTAACAGCGGTCTGTCAAAGTGGGCTTGTTTATGGCCTGGCGTCGTCGGGGCAGAGGCTTCGGTAAGTTGAAGCCAGGTAGACATCGCCGAGTCGTATGCCTAGTCCGATTTCACCGCTACTGATTCTAAGATGATGGACTGGATCTGGAGAGTGCCCGCGGCTGAAGCCAAAAAGGCGGGAAGTGCCAGCGAGGACGCCCTCCTAATTCCCAGTCCTCCCATCCTCATCGGGAGAGTGGCCTGACCCCATTGGTCATATTATTATTATTATGTTTATTATTATTATTATTATTATTATGATTATATTATTATTATTTTTATTATTTTGTTATTTTTATTTTTGTTATTTTATTATTATTATTATTATTATTATTATTATTATTATTATTATTATTATTATTACTACTACTATTTTTGTTATTGTCATTACTATGACTAATTTTATTGTTTTTTTATTATTTTATCTTTATTATTATTATTAGTATTAGTATTACTATTGTTATGTCTTTCTATCGCTTTTTCTAAGTAATAGAAAGACAGACTGGGACACAGAGAAAGAGAGAGAGAGAGAGAGAGAGAGAGATAGAGAGAGAGAGAGAGAGAGAGAGAGAGAGAGAGAGAGAGAGAGAGAGAGAGAGAGAGAGAAAGACAAAGAGTCACAAAGAGTGACAGAGAGACAGTCAACTGGAGACAAACGACAGAGAGACAAACAATCTGAGGTAGCAATCAGTCTCCGATTTGTTTTTCCATTCGATTGAGAACAGCAAATAAGACGTCGTCGCCGTCTTTCGAATCGTGTGTCAGATGAAATAATAATTATTGAGATCATCATCTTCTCCCGACGGCACAGTCATTGGCCTCCAGATGTAGAACATCTGCTCCACTAGGTTTATAAGTTTAGCATACATGTAAGTAATGTAATGTAAAGCTTCGAGAACTTCTCATCTTTCAAGTAGATCAGCCACGTCGTGCTCCTCGAGCGTAAAAATTATGATAGCCAGTCAAATCTGATATCTATGTAATTTCCAGGAAAGTCACACCGTTTGCTCGCAGTCCAGTCAACAGCAGTGAAGCTGGTATCAAATAAAACAATCTTTAGGTTTTCACGAAGCTGTGGAAAAGATGAAACAGGAAACAATTTCAAGCCATCTTGATTCGAAAATCTCTAGATAACCAATATTATTCTGACTTCCACGTGAAGCGTGTGAGGCTCCTAAAAGGCGCTTAATTAACAAGTTGATAAACTTATACGTAGATACCATAATTATGTCTTGGTTATCTTCACATTTCGACGATGCCCAATGTTGCTTCCAAACAGTCTCCTTCCACATGAATTCTACAGGTAACCTTCAAAATCATTTAAGAGAATCATATAGCGCCCCTTATTGATTATCTACTAGTTAGTGCAAAATATTGTCGTTATTTCGCAAGTAAACCCATAAGTAGAAGTTTCAGTTAAACTTCACTGAGTGGTGGTAAGGATCATTAGCGTCGCCCTCATCCTTTGCCAGGGATTTGGACTGGCACTCACAACTATCAGGGACAGGCGTCTGTTTTAAATATAGTGTCACCTATTAACCCGACTATTCGCACGCTGCCAGTCCGAAGCCAGGGTCAAGGAGGAGGGCGACGCTAATGATCCTTATTAGCACAACGAGGCGTTAAACTGCAAGAGTACCGTTACGGAGATCAAAATCTGGCAGATGATCGATGTTTTAGATCCCTAAACGCATAATGAGAACACGACTAAGTGCCAGCGACTTCATTTTCTTAGACCCGGCTTATGATATGAGTGCGGGTAACCAGTCCTTTCCTTTGCCGTTCCACCGACGGAGTACGGTCAAAGCACTCATCACATAGATAAATTGGCAATGGATGGGTGAATGTGGTGCTGATGGAATCTTAATCCAGATGTCAGCCCTGGTAGAAATTTGAACCAGCGATCACCCAAATGATACTCCAATAAACTAACTACTACTTGGATGGGTTGTTTCATAGAGTTATGTAAGAAAAATCTCCAACTGGGTACGATGAAGAATTGGAAGTTATTGTATTGAAGCGTTTGCAGAGTGCCTCTAGAAGGGTGAACCGTTCAAAGGCGCTGTCACTGCCTGTCAGTCTGCAAGAAGCAGGTTATGAAAGAAGCGAAAGAGGGTGAGAGATTGGCCAAATAGAATATTGGAATATTAGAATGAACAGAAGGAGAAAGCGCATTCCAGAGAGACAGAGATAGATAGATAGATAGATAGAAAGAGACAGACAGACAGACAGGGAGAGACAGAGAGAGACAGAGAGAGATAGAGAGAGAGAGAGAGATAGAGAGAGAGACAGACAGACAGACAGACAGAGAAAGTGAGAGAGACCAATTGAGGCAAATGATCGAGCGTGAACCATGACAGCCGTTCTTGTATCATCGACTTCATTAGCTTAGACTTGACATATTTATGATGGTGTGTAGTCTTCATTTGTTGATGGAGCAACGGTGTGAGTAAGGTGGGGATAAATATTATTATGATTGGAGTAAATGAAAAGATCACAAACTCAAGGAATAAAGAATTCCCGATTAAGCGTAAAATATCATCGGCAGAAAATTGTTTCGTGCAGATCAAACAGGTGGTTGTGACATCAACGGTTGATACCACCTTAGCTGATAGTCTAATTCTGTCTGTCTGCCTCTCTATCTGTCTCACTGTGTCGCTCTCTGTTTCTCTGTTTTTGTCTGTATCTGTGTCTGTTTACGCGTTTGTCTTTTTCTGTCTACCCTTGTCTGTTTGTCGCTCTCTCTCACTCTCTCTCTGTGTTTGCCTCTGTATCTGTCTCTCCTTGTCTCTTTCTTTGTCTCTGTCACTGTCTAAATGTCTCTGTCTGTAACTCTATCTTTGTGTGTCTATCTGCTTTCTCCTTCTGTCTGCCCGTTTGTCTGTCTCTCAGTCTGTCTGTATGTCTCTCTGTAAACCAATTCCTCGCAGCCTCTTCGCGTGTCATAGCACTTACTCTCCTTTTGAAAGGCCACCACTTCATCCATTAACCCCAGTTCCATATTCACATCTCCGTTTTACGGCCAAAATCCTCTAAAAGGTTGTTGCCATCCGCTTGAGTGGTCATCATTCGTCAAAAAACTGCATAAGAATATGTTCCAATCCACCAATCGTACAATTTACTCTGTTAAGCCTTTCCGCCTCACTGCCTGTCTCCATCCAGTGCTATTTTCGTAAAATAGAAGTGGATATAAACAATAATTATCGTTATCGAGAACTACATTCAAATTTGGAATTATTAATTCAGCCTCAAAAACGAGATTGGGAATTGAATTATGGAATATTTGCTCGAGTAAAACAATGAGCGAAATTTCAGAATTATTTTAAGAATTCAAATCACGTAAACTCACGTGGTGCTGGAGTTGAAAAGAAGGCGCTATGCAAACACATAATCCATTGTTTTCTAATGTCTTTGTTTTACATTTTTGAGGTAATAAACTGTCTTTTTCATTGTTACCCAATATTGTGAAGCGTGCGTACAAAAGATCTCACGTCCGAATACAATCGTAGTTTTGGTTTGATCGATAAATGTATAAAATATGAGTTTGTCGAGAATGTTGGCCGGAAGAAAGCGAGATGGTTCCGTTTGATATATTTCTCCATCTTGACGACGCTACAGGCAGATCTAGCAAGTGTCACAATGGAAAAAATGATGGATGCCGTGAATAATACTATAAATATGGCTGCTCGCATAATACGCTATAGGCTCACAAAAGTCAACCCGATAAATAAAACACAGTCTGAAGCAAGTCATGAGGTGAAACGTTAGTCTACTAATCCAGAATCTTGACTGATGGGCAAAGAAATCATATTTAAGATCTGCGGAAATGAGAATTTTCTTTATATTGAACAAAGACTTCTTACGGTAACGCTAAATCACTTTATTGTTTACATAGTGCTAAAATTTATATTATTTGTGAAAGCTAAATATGACTTAACTTATCTAAGAACCAATAGAGGAACGATAATTTAAATTATAATCTGTGAAGTGAACTTATAATTAGAAGTCAAACTCAAGAATTGGAATTAGGATCAATTATTAGAGGTAAAATATAATTACTATCACTCTGCATGTTTGCGTACCTACCTTGCTCATATCTTTCTGTCCATTCGTACGTCAATCCCTCACTCTGTCCCTCTCTGTGTTTCTGTTTCTGTCTCTATCTCTGTCTCTGTTTCTGTTCCTGTTTTTGTCTTTCTTCTCACCTACCTGGATATCATTCTCTCTCCATTCCATCATCAATCCCACTCTACCCTCCTATCTCTGAGAATCTCCCTGACTGTCTTCCTATCTCTTCTCGTTCTTACCTCTATCTCTATCCCTCTCTCTTCCCCAATCAGAGACTCAATTCTCCCAATATTTCCGACCGCCTTCTCCCACAACGTCGTCGAACGTCGTGTAATCGAGTAATTGCAATTTATGTAGCGCCCTTCCTCTTTAATGGCAATAAATCGTTCGAAAGGGGAGCCAGTAATCCCATATACAGAGAACGACCAAGAAATACTACGTTCGTCGCAATGATTTCAATATCACGTAGGCTACTGACGAAAACTCCGTCTTTTCAGTTCATTAATTCGTTTTCATTCCCCGGACATATCAAATTTATCATATATACTTATACATGTAGAAAACGTCTATATAATACAATATTACACCCGATGCGATCTGTAAGTATTTCCTACCAATATACTTCATGATGTATATATATATATATATAATATATCACGAAGTATATTGACATGAAATACTTATAAATCACATCAAACATGTCTGGATGGATGTATATATAATATATGTATAAAATAGTAATAATAATAATCGCTTTTTGTAGCATTTTATAAATCAATAAAACTATATGCTAAGACTAGCTATTCTAGAACGATGCCCCTAAATTTTGAATCCCGAGGGATCATAATTTATGTACCTAAGGGAAATAATAATAATAACAATAATAATAACAATGATAATAATGATAATAATAATTATTATTATTATTAATTATTATTAATTATTATTATTAATATTGTTTTTTAGCATTATTGATCGGTCTCTTGAACGCGCTATAGCGTTGTATGGTAATCGACAGACGCTGATTATTATTATTATTATTATTATAATTATTATTATTATTATGTCACATATAGTGTTATTCATCATTGGCATTGCCAACGGATCTGTCATCAGGCAATCTGGGTCGCCGCTTGTCAGTGGATTGTAATCTTGACATAGTGCCCTGAAAAAGCAACCGCATTGAAACGTTGGATCAATGTCGACAAATTCTGGTGAAGGAAGTTTGTCTCTCGAGTGTCACCGGTAGTTGTCGAAAGTCGACATCCAGTCTCAGACAGAAAGGCGAGGCCCTCACTATTGAGGGGACCGAAGGTTTCTATAGCGATTGGAACAAAAGTGCATTTCTTCTCTAGCTCAGAATATTTTGTGTGTTTCCTTGTGGCTGCTATCTCCGCCGCTCCTCCAGCTGTGGAAGCTGTCTCGGGGATATAAGAAGCGGTCACTGTGTCCATTACCGTCGCGTCCCAAAGTAAAGCCGACCCCCACTCCACGGTATCAGGGTCTGCCCGTCCGGTCTCTTTCCATCTAATCTGGACAGACCTGACTGTTCCTTGACCGCTGGCATACCGGCTCTGTTGAGGCTGCGATGGATAAGGTCGTTGATATTACAGTGTTATTATTATTATTATTATTGTTATTATTATTATTATTATTAATATTATTATTATTATTACAATCATTACTCGTTTTTGTTGTTGTTGTTGTTATTATTATTTTTATTATTATTATTATTTTTAAACTTCTGTGAAAAATGTAAATTTCGTTTAATATAATAATTATTGTTTTGAATATTAAAATTTATACATATATGTTTCACATTATGCTGTTATCGCCCATGATGAGCTAATGGAGTGTTGGCAATGTCCCGAAGAGGCAGGCTGCGTTCCCACGCTGAAGAACAACTGAGATACGTTGGAACAGAAATGACGTCTCCATTGGATCGTGGGTTGCAGCACTCGTTCGACTACCCAACTCTGAGATGAACTCCAGTCCTTCACTGCTCCAAGCGCCGCCGGATTCCAAGGAGAGGGCTACGAAGTCGTGGGTGTTGGTTATGGTGGAATACTTGGCCCTCTTCGTCTTAGCTGCGCGTTCGGCTGCTTCGCCAGCTCTGATAGATGTGTCGACAAGATGTGACTTGGCGTAGGTGTCGGGCACTATCACATCCCATGCCAGACATCGACCACGTGTCCAAGGAATGAGCGTGACGCCGTCCGGTCGCTTTCCATCTTCTCTTAGCAAGCCGAGAGGTTCCTTTTGCGCAGGAATCTTCGCCCTGCCAAGAGCTCTCCAGATGACATCGTTCAACATGCTGTGTCGTTGATGTTTTCCGCTGCCTCTTCTACAAATTAGTCCATGGAGTCCTTTTGCGTCGACACTCTCTTGACATTGGTGACACAAATGTGGCTCGCAGAGCGTCGTTCCTAGCCTCAACCCGGCTGCCAGTCGTACATCCTCGTTTGAGAGGCGCAGGCCTAGGTCAGTCACAGGGGGCGCTAGCATCCAGTCTCCAGAATGAGGTGCTCGTGAGGCCAGCAAGCGAGCACGGTCGCATGGATTGTTATTGGAATCCAGCAGACCTTTCCATGCCTTGTCTGTGAATCGGAGGTCCCATTCTTTCTGGCGATAACTTGCTGCTCCTGTTGGTGGTTCTGCATCTGTCAGGGTCTTCCAAGCGTTGAGTGCTGAACTCGCAAGTTCATATGGTTCCTCAGCAGACTCTGTTGGTAGGATGCATGCCTGGAGTTCGCTTGTACTAGCAGCAGAAGCCAGAAAGGCAGAAAGTGCCAGCGTAGATGCACAACGAACTCCCAGACCACCATCTCTCACCGGCAAAGAAGCCTGGAGCCAGCGGTCATTGTCAAGGTCCACATTTTAAATGGTTGACAGTCCTTCTCTCAGCAGTTGATCAAACCGAGCCAAGCCCGGGCAATCAGCGCAGACGGCTGTGCGCAGACTGCACAAGAGCTTCGGTACACTAAGACTGTTTCTCAGCAGAACCAGAGCGTCATGTGTATAAAGCAAGGACAATCTTCCGATTGCCCTCTCGAGGTCATTGGCCTTTGAATTAACGACCATGTTCACAGCTGGACCTGAAATCAGAGGTGCATCCAACAAGGTCATGTCCTCGAGGGCTATGCTCGTGAACTCTTGGAACGCAGGGTCATTGTTCGGCATTGGGTGTTGTGACACGCGATTTCGCATTTGCTGCGGTTCAATAGCAATCCCAGATTCTTTGATTCCTGCTCGATTAATTGAACGTCGTCGGCCACTGTTTCCTTGTTACCTCCCAATGTCAGGTCATCCAGATATCCGATACGCAGATCCGAACGAAGCTTCATCAGAATCGGTTGCAGCACAAGACAGAATTCCAGAGGTCCCAAAGGATCGCCTTGCTGCGTTCCTTCTTCGGATCGAATTGTGTTTGAACCATAGCGCAACAGTGGACGGTTTGAATAGGCAGCGTGAGTAAAGTGGTAGAGCTCTGGGATCTCTCTAGCAACTGCCTCTAGAAGACAATCTCTGCGCAGAGTGTTAAAGGCATTGGCGAAGTCGAGCTTCACTAGGACGCTGTCCTCAGGCATTGTGGAAATCCAGCGACGTGTCGCGTGGACAGCTGCCTCAGCACCTCCTGGAATGCCTACCCCAAGCTGAATGGGGGCGAGCAGTTGAGACAGCCTTGCTACCGCATGCGAATTAGCGCACTTTGCCGCCAGACGACGCCATGTGTAGCCCACGGCGATCGGTCTTATGCCTCCGTCCTTCTTGCTCAGGTGCTTTTTCTTAAGCGCGACCAGAGTTTCAGGTGTGTCCAGCGCCGGTATATCCTCACTGCAGATGAGACGAATGGCTGCTTTGAAATTGCCTTCCTCCAGCTTGCTTGCAACTGTTGAGGCTAAATATCTGGCGTGGTCGCATTTAGCGGACTTGAGCTTACGACTTGACGTCAGTGGCAATTCATCGTTAGTCGACTGGTCTGGTCCCTGCAGTCCCCATTCGGTAATGCGGGACAAAATCATCTTGGTCATGTTGTGCTTTCGTCCACCTCTTCTTGGCTTCACTAGTACAGTTCCACTGGTGCAGGCGGGTGCTTTTTCTTAAGCGCGGCCAGAGTTTCAGGTGTGTCCAGTGCCGGTAATAATTAATATTATAATTAATAGTATAATTAATATTATTAATAATATTTTATTATTATTATTATTATTATTATTATTATCGGAATTGCCCTCGACAGGTTGCAACTAATCGCTAGACAAGACGCTCTACTGATCCTTAGACATTCGATCGGCTCGCCTAAACTCATGCATTTATTGGGATGCACCCCTTGCCACGACCACCCGCGTCTATGGGCTTACGATGATCTACTGCGAGTAGGGATCGAGCGAATCTTCAACATTTCGATGACCGATGACCAATGGGGTCAGGCCACTCTCCCGATGAGGATGGGAGGACTGGGAATTAGGAGGGCGTCCTCGCTGGCACTTCCCGCCTTTTTGGCTTCAGCCGCGGGCACTCTCCAGATCCAGTCCCTCATCTTAGAATCAGCAGCGGTGAAATCGGACTCGGCATGCGACTCGGCGATGTCTACCTGGCTTCAACTTACCGAAGCCTCTGCCCCGACGACGCCAGGCCATAAACAAGCCCACTTTGACAGACCGCTGTTAAGCGCGGTTCTGTCTGCACTAGAAGAAAAGCTACAGGATCCCTACGACCAGGCGAGACTAAGGGCCTTGCAGTCACCACACGCCTCGGACTGGCTATACGCTCTCCCGCTCGTTTCTCGCGATCTCAGACTGGAGGACGATACCGTGAGGGTGGCGGTCGGCCTACGTTTAGGGGTGGCCATCTGTGAGCCGCACACCTGCGCATGCGGCGCCTTCGTCTCTGCCAGAGGCGCACATGGCCTGTCCTGTTCATTGGGTTTTGGCCGTCAAGCAAGACACTGTAATATCAACGACCTTATCCATCGCAGCCTCAACAGAGCCGGTATTCCAGCAGTCAAGGAACCGTCAGGTCTTTCCAGATTAGATGGAAAGAGACCGGACGGGCAGACCCTGATACCGTGGAGTGGGGGGCGGACCTTACTTTGGGACGCAACTGTGGTGGACACAGTGGCCGCTTCCTATATCCCCGAAACAGCTTCCATAGCTGGAGGAGCGGCGGAGATAGCAGCCACAAGGAAACACACAAAATATTCTGAGCTAGAGAAGAAATACACTTTTGTTCCAATCGCTATAGAAACCTTCGGTCCCCTCAATAGTGAGGGCCTCGCCTTTCTGTCTGAGACTGGACGCCGACTTTCGACAACTACCGGTGACACCCGAGAGACAAACTTCCTTTTCCAGAATTTGTCGACATTGATCCAACGTTTCAATGCGGTGGCGTTTCAGGGCACCATGTCAAGATTACAGTCCACTGACAAGCGGCGACCCAGATAGCAGGATAACAGATCCGTTGGCAATGCCAATGATGAATAATAATAATAATAATAATAATAATAATAATAATAATAATAATAATTATAGTATAATATATATATATATATATATATATATATATATATTAGAGAAATTAATGCCCAAAGGTGTTCATAATAATAATAATAATAATAACTAATAATAATTTTCACATCAAATTCTGGACATCAATATTATTATTATTATTATTATTATTATTATTATTATTATTATCATTACTTTTATTTTTATTAGAAGTATTCCAATTGATTGAACGAACCATCATATTACCTTCATTGTGCAAGCGACCATCTATCCTTCCTGATCCATTGCGGAAACTTCTTTCTCCAAGTCCTTTATCACTCATTCATCCATTAATTGGCTCCAATAATTATCAAAATTTAATGTTACCCTTGCTTTATCCAAGGCTGTACGACTCGCCATGGCTCTGTTCCTACCTAGAACCTTTCTCTACCCTGTGATATATAATACGTTCGCAGAAATCACGTTCACTGGACATTTTTATGGCATCATTAACCGACCCAGCCTAAAAATCCCGTTATAACGAGCAATAAAGCACTTTGCAGAGTTGAAAAGAGTTGCGTACGGCAGACTTAAAGGGGATTTCCACTTTATTGGCGTTTTATGGGAAAATCAGAGTTTATGGCAACAATTATTATCGTCCCTCTATTATGCATTTGTGCGCATATAAAATAGTTCATGTACAACCAACGAAATCGCGACATGAAAGCTGCATATTAAAGAGCTTAATTGAATATGAATTTTTAGAAATTGATGATTCGTTTGTTGTGAAATACAAGTGGGAGTATGTAATAAAGACAACTGATTCGTAGCTTCCTGAGACAATCACAGTGTTTGTTAACTCATCCGATATCGTTTGGAAGTTCTCGATGATCGACATTGGAGGAATGGTAGCATTTGAGTTAAGTGTGATGTTACTCAGCATTCTTACAACACCTTACGAACACCTTCTGGCAGTCATTTGAAAGTTCATATTCATTGGTAGTAAGGTCTGTCCATTGTGACCAAGAGCGTTCGTTATCTTTGTACTTAGTCATGCATTCCATGCCTCTGCTCCTAAGGAATGAAATCAACTCCCTTTTCTTAGCTCGTATTCGCATCCTTCCTTCAATAAGCTCATAAAAACTCACTATTTTCGCCTTGACTTTCAATGATTTAAAAATCTAAATACGTTATTTTCCTGGTGACTGACTATCAGCGCCTCAGATTCCCATTTCGGTGTGACAAATTTATTTAAGGATAATAATTATAATTGTCTTTCCTTTGGAGGACTTAACAGCAGATACCGCATCTTCTCCTCTCGTCTTTGTTCCAGCTAAACTCGACCTCTTGCTAGGATATCTCCTGTAGGCCTAATCACAAGTCATCTCTGAAGGCTTTTGGCTAAATCTTTTCTCCTCTTCCTATTCGACTGTATCCTCTGGGATCTAGGTGATCAATTGTTTTTTTTCACAGTGCAAACAAACAAACTGCCCACTCATTTCACAAGGAACATTCCGAATCTCAATTTTCTATACACAAGTCACGTGTGCCTTGCATTTATCTCGTCTCTCTAACTTAATGTCCTTTAGGACTTAGTTGACTGGTAAACAGTTTATAATCGTCAAGGCTTAGCAGGGTCTTGCTCCGAAAATACCAGATTGACGTAATACTTTGGCCTCACTCAACTTCCTCCCTCAGTCCACTTCCCTCGTTCAATACACTCGATCACTTGGTTTCTCGAACTAGAACAGCTATGGCTCAGTCTCAATCCTTTGTCTCAATTGGTCCCTCTCTGTGGAATGCGCTTAATCCATCTGTTCGCTGTGAAATTCTATCTGGCAGTCTCTCTTCCTCTTTTGCTTTTCTCAAAACCTATTTCTTCTCGCACGGACTTGAGCATTGGAAGCGCTCAAGAATGGTTCACCCAACTAGAGGCGCTCTATAAATGCTCAAATACAATACAGTACAATTCAATTTCAAAGTCTCAGAAAGGCATTTCTGTGTAATTGCGCCAATGAAACCAGTCACACTAGCAGTAATAAGACGCGATATAAGAAATCATAAAATTCGCGCTTAATGAATATGCGTGACCAATGTTGATCGTAACATAGATTTTTCGAATGTGAAATACAACTTCGGAGGCGCGAGAAGATGGCGTGCGTGAGAGGAAGGAGGGAAGAGGGAAGAGTGAAGAGGGAAGCGTGAAGAGGGAAGAGGAAAGAGGGAAGAGGAGTTGGTCGACGATGTGTAACAATGTAAATGGGACGTTCTTTGTGCGATGACATCTCTCAAATTCCATTCAATCCGTTTTATAAAGAAAGGCGAAAGCTGCGACTGTTCGCTACGATGAACATAATCGATGGAAGAGGAAGGAGAGAGAACATGAAGGATGGAGAGTTATGATGGAGGATGAAGAGAGAAGATGGAGGATGTAGAGGAAGGATGGAGGATAGAGAGAGAGAGGATGGGGAACGGAGGATGGAGGATGAAGGTTGGAGATGGAAGATGGAGGATGGAGAATGGAAGATGGAAGATGGAGGATGGAGAATGGAGGATTGAGGATGGTGAATGAAGGATGGAGGATAGAGAATGGAGGATGGAAGATGGAAGATGGAGGATGGAGGATGGAAAATGGAGGATGGAGGATGGTGAATAAAGGATGGAGGATGGAGAATGGAGGATGGAGGACGGAGAGGGAGAAAGGGAGAGGGCTGGTATGATGCAGATATAAACATACAGATGGAGACCATTCTTTAGACAGACATGGACAGATAGATAGACAAGTTGGCAGACGAGTCTATGAAAGGGCAGATTAGCCAATGGCCTGAATGGTTGGACAGACACGCAGGCAGACATATAGACATACAGACGAAGGAAACACACAAAGGGTTACATGACTGCTAAACCAAATGTCTGAATCCTTAGACATACACGCAGACAGTCAAACAGGCATATATTTATGAGCCCTGACATTGGCGGAGTTCACGAATGTGCGTGAAGCAGCTAGGTGTGCGAGAGGTTTGAGATGAGATTAGAGAAATAGTGATGTTGATCAAGAATAACCCAAAGATTGCTGACAGAGGCATTGGATATGAAGGCATGAGATGAAGAGATAGTCGTTACATATATCGAAGGGTCACGAATTGTTCTGATTTGTTCGGTGAAGATGGGAAACCGTTTTGGAGATTTTGGGCAGACATTCATTGAGAAATTGGGTCAACCATTATTGAGTAACTGTGCAAAGTGGAGGAAAAGAACTTGGGAAAAAGAAAATACTTATAGAATTGCGTTTTACCAACACAAATAGAAAGGTGACCAACAGAAGCAGATTCGATGAGGTGGCTTAAAGATGTAGTATTGGCCTATCTTCAATATTATTGGTTCAATTAAAAAGACTTCATAATTATTTTTCCTGTTGTCTGATCTGTTGCTTCTTCGTTCTTACGATTCACTCTTAGGATCTTCCATTTCATCGTTGTTTTCGTAACGGCGTTTACCCCTTTTCTTTCCAATCCACTATCTCTTTTCCAGCTTCTCCCATTGCTCTTTTTAGCCTCTTCTCTCTTAACCCATGACTTTAAATATTAAATTAATATCTATGAAACCACCTGTCCACTCCCTATGTCGTCTTCCTCTTTATTTGTTTCATCCATTATTCCAAAAACCAGCGTTCGAAGTTTTCTATTTTCTTTCATTCTATAGATATGTCCAAATAAACCAAGGTTTCTCTGGATGACTTCTTGTATGAGATTTTCTGTTATGCCAATTCTTCTGTATAGTTCATCATTACTGGCCTTCATTACTAAACGTTCTCGATCACCAGTAATTTCTAAATTTTCTATGTACATTAATGGTTGTCGTTTTCGCGTGTTAGTCAATTGCCTTGATGTGTTTGCACAAGTGATGATTGATTTTTGACATTAAAGCCAATTTAATTTGATTTGATTGTAGGATGAAGACGAGTGGACCCAGGACGGCGTTTTGAAGGACACCTGAAGAGAAGTAGCTGCTCCGATTAGAATGCTTAGAAAGAAGCTGTGCGACTGACAGAAGTAGAAAATAGAACAAAACGCTTTGACAGCCACCACGTAAGAGATCCCACTCTTGACATCTGTTGCCAGGAGATGGGCAGCGGAGGGATTTCCTGTCTCGTCCGCGCGATTAATCCGCCCGCAAAGCAAAGGGACTACTTTCCCAGGTACATTAAAGACTATTTACACTGACTGGTTCAGGTGCCAATCAAGGTTGTTACATGCCATTGGAACGGTGAGATCTGTCGACGACAATTCCTGTCAACAGCAACGGACATTTTGCCATTAGGTATTGCTAAAATCATGATCCATCTATCCATCCATCCATCCGTCCATCCATCCATCCATCCATCCATCCATCCATCCATCCATCCATCCATCCATCCATCCATCCATCCATCCATCCGTCCATCCGTCCATCCGTCCATCCGTCCATCCATCCATCCGCCCGTCCGTCCGTCCGTCCGTCCGTCCGTCCGTCCGTCCGTCCGTCCATCTATCCACCCCGTCCATCCTTCCATCCATCCATCCATCCATCCATCCATCCATCCGTCCATCCGTCCATCCGTCCGTCCGTCCGTCCGTCCATCTATCCACCCCGTCCATCCTTCCATCCATCCATCCATCCATCCATCAATCCATCCATCCATCCATCCATCCATCCATCCATCCATCCGTCAGTCTATCCGTCCGTCGGTCCATCCGTCAATCCATCCATCCATTCATCCGTCCATCCATCCATCCATCCATTCATCCGTCCATCCTTCCATCCATCCATCAATCCATCTATCCATTCATCCGTCCATCCATCCATCCATCCATCCATCCATCCGTCCATCCGTCCGTCCGTCCGTCCGTCCGTCCGTCCGTCCGTCCGCCCGTCCGTCCGTCCGCCCGTCCATCTATCCACCCCGTCCATCCTTCCATCCATCCATCCATCCATCCATCCATCAATCCATCCATCCATCCATCCATCCATCCATCCATCCATCCATCCATCCGTCAGTCTATCCGTCCGTCGGTCCATCCGTCAATCCATCCATCCATTCATCCGTCCATCCATCCATCCATCCATTCATCCGTCCATCCTTCCATCCATCCATCAATCCATCTATCCATTCATCCGTCCATCCATCCATCCATCCATCCATCCATCCATCCATCCATCCATCCATCCATCCATCCGTCCATCCGTCCATCCGTCCGTCCGTCCGTCCGTCCGTCCGTCCGCCCGTCCGTCCGTCCGTCCGTCCATCTATCCACCCCGTCCATCCTTCCATCCATCCATCCATCCATCCATCCATCCATCCATCCATCCGTCAGTCTATCCGTCCGTCGGTCCATCCGTCCGTCCGTCCGTCCATCCGTCCGTCGGTCCATCCGTCAATCCATCCATCCATTCAGGCAGGTAGGATGAATTCAGTCCCGGTCTGACCTACATATATAAACCCTAACATGATCTCTCCTCTAGTCCACAGTCTATCATTGCCCACTAATAATAATTATTATGTATACATATCATGTATTCTTGTTTTTCTTCCCGCCGCCTGAAGTAGCAATTGTGGTAGCAGTATTGATAGCAATAGTAAGCTTAATATTAGCATAGGAGTTGGAATTAAACATGGTACGGGGCTAGTATTGGCATTATACAAGTGTTGTATTGTATTGGTATTATACCAGTATTGTAATTAGCATTGTATTAGTATTGTATTAGTATTGTATTAGTATAGTATTATTGCGTATGTAGTGTATTCGTATTTTATTGTCATAATGTTAGTATTGTACCAGTGTTTTACTATTGTCATAATTGTATCATTATTGTTATTGGCCCATTAGTGTTATTTCATACATTTGCACTTAGTGTTCACAAAGGATATTAAGGAAACCTACTTCTATCAATCAATAAATTTTCGTTTATTCAGATATCATGCTGGCAAAACGCAGCTTGTTACAATGGTTATGATAAGTACGGATTAATATATATATATATATATATATATATATATATAGAAAGAAAGAGAGAGTTACAGTTAGTCCTACGCCGAATCAGAAATCAGTTAGTTTGAGATTTAATTAGATGATTTATGTTAGTATATGTTTTGTTACAATGCTCTAGGTAGGCCTATAAAGTTTCGAGTATCTTTATCAGATAAAATAAAGTCATGACTCCAGGGTCGGAGTGCATAACCACTCGGTGGTAGGTGTTTATTTTGTACCCGATGTACTACTTGCTGGTCGTTAAATTGTGCAGCTTTAAATAGGCGCCCGTCCGCTTCTGCCGCCATTTCTGCAACAGTAGGAGCTAGAGGTTGTAGGAAGCGACTGCACTTCATCCTCTCCAGCAGCTACTCCATCCGATCCCCTTTTATGCCACTGAACAATTGCGAATGAAGGTCCTGCTAAAATCCTCTTCACCCTATTCTTGCTATTCTTCTCAGATGAGCCCCACATTTCGAACGAATACGATAAGAAAAAAATTAGACTATAATCTATGATGCTAGACTGCTAAAGAATCATGAATATGGTTTGGTTAATGTGTTATAACAAAGCTGATTAGCGTCGACCCCTCCTTTCTCCAGGCGTTGAACTGGCAATGCCAGAGTGTCGGAAGTGGCGCAGTTCATTAATAAACATGATTATGGAAAACAATTGGTAAAACACATGTTAGAGTGGCGGGCGTTGTCTAGACTGCCCTGTGTTATGCGACCCTGCACTCTCTCGTGTTGCCATAGACATTTTGTAATAATGTCCTTCTTCGGTGGGTGTTGATAATGAATATTTTATTTCGTGGTCTCATTAAAATAATAATGACAGTGTCCATTGGGGTTTGTCCGAAAAACGAGGCCAAGCCTAATTGACTTCCTTTATTAAATGTCTTTCCAGGTGTTTCTATGGACACCTGGAACTTTGTAATTAATCTCAAACTGACATTCGAAGTCTCAAGACGTTAGAGGTTTTGAGGAGAGAACCTTCCTTGGTCGTGTTGCTTTGGCATGGAGGATTTGAAGTTAAATGTTGTTGTTTTTGATGATGATGATGATGATAATGATGATGATGATGATGACATAACTAGCATAACTCCAAATCACTCGCATGAGATATAAATGGGAACACATGAATCGCATTACATTATTACATGTCATTACGTAACATTGCGTCACGGCCTCCAGAGGTGACTTTGCGGCTCCAAATGCAATTTGTGGGTAGCAGTGTTTGGAATAGCCTCCCATCTGCCCCTTGCTTCCTCCCGCGCGACCTCTTTGGCTCTTTTTATAACTTCTCACGATTTTCCTCTTTGACTGAAGCTGGGTCGGGAACGCCTCTGAATGGTTTACTTGAAGAGACGCTATACAAATTGCATAAATGGATAGATAGATAGATAGACATTACATT
Source organism: Bimastos eiseni (assembly GCA_959347315.1). Taxonomy (NCBI): domain Eukaryota; kingdom Metazoa; phylum Annelida; class Clitellata; order Crassiclitellata; family Lumbricidae; genus Bimastos; species Bimastos eiseni. The sequence goes on along the minus strand of OY365807.1, from coordinate 770,664 downwards.
ACACTGGGGCTAATGAATACAGTAAAGGACAATGGTCGCTTAGGCTCCGTCAACTTAATAAATCTACGACGTATGTTAGCGGCTGACTTGTCCTTTATAAACTCCTCCTCTTCACTCATTTATTCATTCACTCCATCTTTCCATCACTTTTCCACTCAATCACTCCCTCATTCTTCCACTCCTACTGCCATTGCACCATTCCATTCCTCCACTCCCTCACACTTTCCATCTATTCATCCGCAGCTTAATTCTGTCGCTCCATCATTCACGCGTCACGTGAGCTGAAAACCGGAAATGCGGGCAAACGTCGTCGTCACTTCCGGTCAAGACAGATCCGTTGTTCTTGTTGCAGTTCTTTGAGAAGTGCGCGGTTAATAATCCCTTTGCGACTCTGGCGTCTAAAGGAAATCTTGCGATTTTTTTTTTGCCGGGTAACGGAGCCATATTAATTGTAGTTGTCATCCTTGTTGTCGTCGTCATCATCATCATCATCATCAGTGTCGATCTCCAATCACGAGGTGGTGCTTGCTCATTGTGACTTCATGTCACTTCTGGCTAATCTTTGACCTTTTCACTGATGTCTAAATTCAGCTGAATAATAATGTTGGGTGTCCCTAGAGTTTGATGGATCAGGCAATATCAACCGATTGAATCTAATTCTAATCGACTATCTCTCTCAATCTCTCTCTCTCTTTCTCTCTCTCTCTGTCCCTCTCTGTCTCTCTCTCTGTCTGTCTGTCTGTCTCTCTCTTTGTGTTTCTCTAAAATATGTCTTTCTGTCTCTTTGCTTCTTTTGTTCTGTGTCTGTCCGTGAATCTATTTGTTAGTCGGTTTTCAGTCTCTCTGTCAATCAGCCTGTATTCTGCTTATTCCTCTGTCTGTCTGTCTGCCTGAATGTCTGTCTGTCTGCCTGCCAATAACTCTGCCTACAATGTATATCTGTTTGCCTGTCCGTCTACTTAACCCTCTATCTCACTCCGTATTTCCGTCTGACTTAATTCCCTTCTTCATCCTCATAAGTAGCTTGTGTCTTCTTACGTCTTTGTTTTGCGCCTGTCAGATTTTTCCTCTATATTTAAACCACTTACAGTGATTTCTTGCGTTGATAAACCCAAAAGCTCTAAATTTGTCGAGTATTATTTTGCTACAGAAAACATTACTCCATTTAAAGACGGTGATTTTCCCATACACCTTAGTAAGAATAATCTCGTTGTTATCATTATGGCTAAAGTTAAACCAGTTTTATGTCTATTCAATCCACTTAATTAATAACGGCTTCTAGCGTTAATGAACTTGTAAACTAAACAGTATATTAATTATGATTGGTATAGATAACATGTACATTAATTTATCTGCGTATATTAGGCCGTACACTGTGCGTTATTTCAATTACAGGTCGAACTCTTTGCATTATTTCCATCAAAAGTATTTGCGTTATTTGTGATGTGATATGAAAATGAAATATTATTCAGCCAGAATTTTCGAGAATTTCTAAGTACCCGCTAAAACCACTTGAGGGTCCGCTGGGGTCTAAATTACTGCTAGTGTAATTTTAGGACATCTGCAAAGAAACATTCGGCCGCAAAAGTTAAACGAGCAATTCGGCCAAAAAATTGGGCTGACTAAACGAGTAACCCATCAGGTAAAACTATAGTTTAGCTGTTAGTTCATAACTAAATGAATGATGATGTATAAATTATATACATTAATTTGTTCACAAAGAATTTGTTACCTACATTTGTATGATGATGGTGAAACAATAAAAAAACTGTGGTTATCGATATGGTTGTTACAATCATGACAGAAAACTTATAGACAAGGTAATGAGAGCCAGAAATTTTCTCGGACCGGCTCTTTGACACCCCTGGTCTATGGGAATTCAAAAGCCTGTTTGGAAACTATTGATAGATGCGCCATATCAGTTCCAATTCAGACAAGTAAGACGACTTAGTGTCTTCGTTCTAATTCAGATGAAGCTGTTTGATCAGAGTCTTCACCGTTGCATGAATATGTGTCCTTCTCTTCATCTCTGTTACTCTCGCTTCCTGCATGTATCTGTCTGCCTTTGTCTGGCTCTATCTGTCTCTCTCTGTCTCTGTCACTGTCTGTGGCTCCGTTTTTGTCTCTGTCTGTCTCTGCCTGCCTCTGTCTGTATCTGTCCGTTTCTGTCTGTCTCTGTCTGTCTCTGTCTGTCACTGTTTGTGGCTCCGTCTTTGTCTCTTCTTATAATTTGCTGTTAGGGTAAGGGTCTAAATGGCCGAGGCAGCAGATTATACAGAGACATAAACAAGAATAGATGCAATCCAAATAATAATAATTTACGGATATTAATTTATAATTATATATATGTAAAACACTCGCAGGGCACTACACCGGGAGCAAGTAAACGAGGAAGTCCAAAGACACGATGGATAGACAATGTGGAAAAATGGACCGGTAAACCACTTGACAACTTATTAAAGAAGACGAGACACAGGAAGAGATGCAGTAGACTTGCCCATGAAGCGACCAACCCTTGGATCGAGAATGGTTAAGACAAGACAAGACATGTACCCCTACTCCTATTCAAGTGCAACGCTGCTTGCACTCTGACAGCTACAGACCAAAGCCTTGATAAAGGAGGAGGGCGACGCTAATTGATCCTTGTTATCACGGAGTGACGTTAAACTGAGACAACTCCTATTGCTCCTACTACTACCATTCTAAGAATGAAACTCACATTAGAGTATTACTATTGTTATTGTTATTATTATTATTATTATTATTATTATTATTATTATTACTATTGTTATTATTATTGTTATTATTATTATTATTATTATTATTATTATTATTATTATTATTATCATCATATTACAATTATTATTATTATTATAATAGTCTACAATGTTAATTAATGGTGATGTCGTCCGGAGTAGCTCTGCTCGTTGGACTCCTGAGCAGCGAAAGTTCCATTGAAAGCAACTGCGTTAATGCGTTGAATAGTCATCGAGTTGCCCTGGTAGAGAAAAGTCGTCTCCCTCTGCTTTCCAGTGACGGCGCTCAGTCTGTGTCCCAGTTCTGAAAGGAAGCTTTGGCCTTCGGAATTGAAAGAGCCAAAGGTGAAGACGTGCGTGGAAGCTAACTCGGCGTATTGCTGAGTTTTGAGGTTCACCGCCCTCTCGACCGCTGCGCCCGCTCTTTGTGATGTTTATGGCAGATACGACGTTGCCATTGTATCTGACACTGTCGCGTCCCATATCAAACACCGCCCCGCCCGCCATGGTATATGAGTGAGTCCATCTGGTGTTTTACCATAAGATCGGGTCAAACCCACCGGCTCTTTGACAGTGGGGATCCCTGCACGGATTAAACTTCTACAAATAAGGTCGTTCAGGGCCGCGTGTCTGGGCCAGCGCCCCAGGCCCAGGCCACATGAGAGACCGTGATATCCGTTTCCCTCGACCAGGGCACCGCATTGGCAGGAATGAGGTAAACAGACAGGTAACCCAAGTCTGTAACCCACCGCCACCCTCAGAGACTCATCGTCAAGTCTCAGCCCACAGTGTGTAATCGGTAGGGCTAAGAGCCAGTCGCCTGCGTGTGGGACTGCCACTGCTCTAAGACGTGCCTGATTCTGGGAATCTGGCATTCTGGAGGCGAGGTCTGCCATCCCGAGCTCGATCAAAGGGTCGTCCCATCTCGATTGTTTGTGAGCCCAAGCTTCTTCTGGCTCTGGTACTCCGCTGGTTTCCCTCCATTTGGCCTGAAGGATCTCAAGGGCAGGGTCCTTTTCAGGCTTTCTTCGCATAATCCTTGTCTGGAGTATATCAGTGGCTGCGGCCGATGCCAAGAAGGTTGGAAGTGCCAGCGAAACCACTGATCGGATGCCCAGTCCTCCTCTTTTGATGGGCAGGGTGGCTTGGAGCCATCCATCGTCGGTGAGAACAAGATTGAGCACCTAAGCGAGGCCCACCCTCAAGGCCTTGTCACACTCCTCCAGTCCTTTGTGGCCTTCGCATGGGCAGCTTCTGAGGGTATATAATAGACGGGTGGCACTCAGCGAGTATCGGAGCAAGATGAGGGTGTCGTGTGTGGCGATGGACGTTAGTTTTTCCATCATGCACATTAGCTCCACTGTGTGCGCATTCAAAGTGTTCGTCAAGGCCGTATCCGTTGACAGAGGTGCGCCTAGGAGTGTGGCCTCTGAAGGGTTAGTCCATCTGAACTGTCTTAATGGTTCGAAGCCTCTCTGGATATCTGCAGAAGTCGAAATGATCTCGCATTTTGTTCGATTTAGGAAAAGGCCGAGTTTTTCGCATTCGGTTTCGAGTCTGTTTATATCTTCCGCAACCTCTTCCGCTCTGCCACCTGGTGTTAGGTCGTCCAGAAAACCTACTGTGAGCGGCGATTTCATTTGGATGAGGATGGGCTGTAGAGGTAGACAGAAGAGTAAGGGACCCAAAGGGTCGCCTTGTTGGGGCCCCACTTGGGACAAGACAAAGTATCGACCGTATTTAAGATGTGAGTGTTCCAAGTAAGCTAGATTACAAAAAGGTGCCAGTTCAGGAAGAATGTTATATAATGCTGTCAACATTTCAAGTCTGTATAGGCTGTTGAATGCGTTGGAGAAATCTATTTTGGCTATGATTGTTTCGTTGTCTAAACTGTTCAAAAATCGTCTTGTTCCGTGTACTGCTGCCTCACATTCTCCTGGTACACCAACTCCGACTTGTGTGGGAGAGAGGTATTCAGGAACTTTAGGCGCCGCATAAGAGCTGGCACAATTGGCTGTCAGTCTGCGCCAATAGTAACCAATGACAATGGGCCTCAGACCTTCAGTGCTTTTCCTAAGGGCGAAGAGAGTTCCACCGAAAAGGGTTGCTCGAATCCCAGAAGGGCATTCTCCTGCGAGAAGCAAGTTTACCAGAGCCGTAATGGCGGCTAGAAGAGTTGGGCCCGAGTCTGGTTGGCTGACTAACTCTAGGATGTGCTGGGGGCGTAAGCCGTCTGGCCCACCGGCTGATATCGCCGGGAAGTTGCGAATGCATCTGATTACGTTCTCCTCGGTCACCTGAAGCGGGGCGGCATCCGGTGACCCGGGCACTGGCTCCTGGCTCTGAGGTGCGTGTCCCCAGACGGAGACCCACCGCAATTCTGACAGCTTCGTCGTCGAACCGAAGTCCACATGAAGTGATTGGTAGGGCAAAGAGCCAGTCTCCGGCATGCGGTGCTGCGGCTGCCTTGAATCGCGCGTGATGGTATGGGTCGGTTTGGGCAGTGCTCAACTCGGAAGCTGCCTTCTGCAGTAGCGGCTTGTCCCAGTTTGATTGCATGTGTGCTGCATCATTGTCCGGACGCATCATTTGGCTCTCGGTGCACCACAGATGTTCCATCTTCTCAAGCAGTACGTCGACGTCGGACCAGGTGCTGCCTAACATGGAGGACTGCAGTGGTCGGGTGCTCGTAGCGGAAGCCAAAAAGGTGGGAAGCGCCAGTGAGGTCACTCGACGAATTCCTAATCCTCCCATCTTTACTGGTAATGATGCTTGAAGCCATTGGTCGTTCGATAGGTTGATGTTGAGAACTGCCTCTAAACCGCTTCGAAGAAGGTCGTCAAATTTGTGTAGCAAAGAGTGACCCGTGCATGAGCTGCATCTTAATGTATATATCAGTTTCTGGGAACTGAGCAAATATCTGAGGAGCACCAGAGCGTCGTGTTTGGCTACATACTCTAGTCTGGTAACTGCTGAGGCCAGTTCCTTGCATCTGCCTCCAGACATGTCGTCAAGGCCTCGCTGGTGGACAATGGCGCGCCCAGCAAACAGGCTCTTTCCGGAGAAAATGACATATAGTGATTGAAGACATGGTCGGAAACTAGTCTGTCTTTGCGATGAATGATCTCGCATTTGTCTTGGTTGAGTCGAAGCCCTAGTTCCTCTCCTCGCAGTTCCAGCAATCTCACATCTTCCGCCACCGTCGCTTCCTCTCCTCCTAGGGTAAGATCATCCTTGTAGCCCAGTACCAATGGTGACGACATCTCCTGTAAGATTGGCTGCAATGGAAGGCAAAAGAGCAAGGGGCCAAGCGGGTCTACCTGTTGAGGTCCAACTTGTGACGAAATGGTATACAGACCAAACCGAAGCTCTGAGGGTTCCGCATATGCTAGGTGACAGAATGGAGTCAGTTCCCGCAGGACCTCATCTATCGAAGACAGCATTCTGTCTCTGTAGAAACTGTTGAAGGCATTCTTGAAGTCTAGCTTCACAAGGATTGACCCTATCGGCAGTGCTTCCAGGAAGCGCCTCGCCGCATGGACCGCTGCCTCTACTCCCCCCGGAATGCCAACCACAACCTGTCTCGGTGCGAGGTATGCCATTGACTTTGGAACCGCGAAGGTGCACGCTCATTTGGATGCGAGCCTGCGCCAGTAATAGCCGATTACAATCGGGCGTAGGCCTCCGGAATCCTTGCGAAGTGCCATTAGAGTGCCTCCAAAGAGTATCGGTCTAATCTGTTCAGGGCATTCACCTGTCAGAAGGAGGTTGACTAGTCCGGTGACGGATGAGATCAGTTCCAATCCAATTTCTGCGCAATTCACCAGGTCCACCAGATGCTGTGGTCGAAGACCATCTGGTCCCTCTGAAGAACCTAACGGGAATGAGCGGATCCGTGCGAGGACCTGCTTTTCTGTGGCTTGGAAGGGTGTCACTTTAAGTTTTTCCGTACAAATTGGGCGGTCGGGCGGATTCTGAGGATGTTTTGAGCGTAGTTCCTCCAAGGTTACAGAGTCTGCATTGGCAGGCCTGTCGGTTGAGGTTAGGATTCTGACGGCGGTTCTGATATTGCCATCCTCTAATTTGGAAGCAACTGCTGCGGCCAACTCATGGACTTCGCCTGCTCTAGATCTTACACTGTGGTTGTTGGTTTTTGGGATATCGGAGAAGATTTCGTCCCTCTTAAGCTGCCAAGACGTGTGAAAGTCTTCCACCCGTTTCTTGATCGTTGTTGATAGATTGTGGCGTTTACCTCCTCTTCTTGGTTGTTCTAAAATTGTCGCACCAAAAGTCAAAAGCATCTGCCATGTGGTCGGATTTCCGACGTCGTTCAGTATTTTGTTGATGATGGTAGTGAGAAGTCTTCCGGTTTGTGGTCTGGCGGCTTTGGGAATGCGTTTCAACAAACTGTTTGGTAGGGATGGGTGGGAAATTCTGCAGACTTGAGGAGCGATGCTGTTCTCCGATAGACCGTCCGTCCGAGTGTCTGATGTGATCGGTTGGTCAGTGTCCGGCGTACAGAAGTTACTGTAGTCCACGCCTTGGTTGTCAGTGTGACCGCAGTTCGTCGTTAGAGGGGGCTTATGTGAACCCGGACATGGTTGTTTTCGAGGGCCGTGTATATGGACCCTTCCATCTCTGTTATGTAACTGTCTCTCAACCCTACACACGCTGCAAACACCTTTTGCCTTTTGTGAGGGTCGTAGTGATATTGTGGTATCCATTCGGGAACAGAATCATTCAGTTTTTATATTCATCCAGAAATAATTGTTTGAAAATAAACGGTAGGCTGAAATAAATGTTAAATATTGCGTTCAAATCTCAAAAGACAGAAAGTTGCCATGGTAATGACGACGACGTTAGACATTTAAATGCAAGATGGTGCAGTTTAAATGGAAGCGATGAACGCTGATAAAACGACAGAATTTAAAAACCAAACTGACTTTGATCCTGGATGATTCGGTTCTGAATTATGAACTCTTCGGTGTGACAAGATGTTGGTTGGTCTAATAATCCATAAATCAATTTGTAACGACGGCGTATGCCGGAGAATTCATACAAATAGCGCCAGGCGTTAAACAATCGACCAACCATTAATTGAATTATTATTATTATTAACTGTCAAAGTAAATTGCCATTTGCAAAAATCCATTTTGCCAAGAAACAGAGATTATAAAATTTTGCGTACTCATGAGGTAGTGTAAGTCACAAGCCAGGAGCGAGGAGGAGGGCGACACAAATCGTCTTTGTTAAGACAAGACAAGAATAAAAAATATAATATATATAAATATATATAGAAAGTAAGTATAATGTAAAATCATGTTACATCCATTGAACCATAGCATACACAAACACACACATCAATATATATATATATATATATATATATATATGATATATATATATATTGTTACAGGTGGTCTTCGAATGTTATTTATGGAGCACTAGATTATTTCCGGGTTGAAATACGACGAATTCTCCATCCAATTGTAAGCGTCGCATAAGTCACGTGGGTATGACCGTTATAAAACCTCGACCGGAAAAGCAGCGGAGGAAAATGCCACGTCTGTTATAAATGTCCCTCGTGCATCAACGGGTGCTTTTTAAGGACACCCTTATATTGCTTACCATCGACATTGATAGGTCTTGCTTGGAAAAAATCACAATACTAGTTGTTATAATACAACTCATTAATATAACCCGAAACGATACACACCATCATATCGTAATTCGGTAATCGTAATCGTAGACTCCAAACTTCTACAGCGGCAATTGAAAGTCAATCGCAGGGCACCAGCGTATTCACGAGCGCTGAAAATCGTTATACGATATGAATCGATATACATGAAACTATAATAAGTCAACGTCCTTTATAGAAGGTGTATATCGTTAAACACTGCAAGACTAAGCTTACTACTACTACCTCCTCCCATCCCTCTCCTCTACCACGCCTGGATTAATGAGGAAGGACACACTAATAATCTTTGTCATTGGACAGCGTCGATAAGCTGAAACGACTAATATTACTTGACATAACAAGTGATATTAGTAATTTGAGTTTAACGACAATAACGACATTTAAATGACGACTTATATCAGTCTTCCAGACCAGCATCCACACAAAAGTTCTTATTCAACGGTATATCTGTTCGTCTATCCATCTGTCCGCTTATTTGTCTCGTTGTCCGTCTGCCTTCCTGTCTTTATGACAGCGTGTGATCATCGACGTTATTCAATACCTGGAGCAGAATAAATGACTGCCTTGGAGCAATTAAATAAGACCGGATATGAGAGAAATTGCACTCGATAGAAGTGAAAAGAATAGAGGAGGATTTTCTTTAGAAATAGCGCCAGGTCATCTAATGATAAGCTATAATGCACACTCAACTATAATAACACTGCATATACAAACAGACATATTTATGTACAACACGTAATCATAAGCATAATACACTCATAATTAATGAGTGTACATGTACCTATTGTACATAAATAGTTCCGTTGTTAATTAGGTGATAATCTTTATATTCAACACATATGTTATGCTGCAGTTAGTGCATATGTATCGAGGATCTAAATTGTGTATTTATTAAAATATCAATTATTCCTATTAACAAATATTATGTTCAGCCTAGGAATAATTGATATATTTATGTGTTGAATATAAAGACTATAACCTAATTAACAATACTTATTATGTATTTATATTCCTAATATACACAATATATATATATATATATATAAGCCTGGATAAAGGAGTTGCTCGACGCTAATGATCTTTGTTATCACAAAGTGTCGTTAAACTGAAACAACTATTATTGCATCTTGTTTAAAACTGCTGCCATTAGTTCTACCCGTTGTAAGCTATTGTGCGTGTTTGTTGATAGTCTAATAAGAATCATTCTTACTTACTCACTTGCATAGATCACAGACTGAACTTTTCTGTCATTGAAATCTTTCACGCTTCTTATAACGCTGCTCAAAACCATTGTTCTCTCTTTCATAAATGAAACGGCTTAAGGGCAGTTCTGGTTTAACCTCAAAGTTCAAAGAAACACGCGAAACCCAAGGCAATTCGCAGGCAATCGGGCGGAACATAAATATACCCAATTTATAATTTGACTACGCGCACGAAGTACTGTAGTCCCCAGCCATAAGGAGTTCAACGACCGCTGGATGAGAAGCGATAGCTGTAGACACCCTTTATAGGCTGTTTTGTACTGCTATATAGTCAGATGTGATATAGTCAGATGTTATATAGACAGACAAACAGATATAATCTTACTCTTTTATATAGATGTATTGGCAAAAATGCCATGTAGCGCAAGGGATTTACGTTAAGATATATATATATATATATATATATATATATATATATATATATATATATATATATATATATATATATAATATATATATATATATATATATATAACTAAATAAATAATGATGTATATATAATAGAGTATATAATATATATATATATATATATATATATATATATATATATATAAGTGTGGCGTACAGGCCACAAGGCTCGAATGAATGATTTATTTAAATAATCGACTCGCCATAACGTTATTTTAACGTGTATTTTTTTGACAGTGTTGGTATAGGAGGGAAGACCGATCGGCAGTTTTTAGTTCATTGCATAGCTTGCAGGCGCATGAATTGACATGCTTATAGCCTGACATACGATGCATTGCTATATATGTGGAGCAGTGGTTCGTACTGCTTCATACGTAGAGTCATTCTCGTACCGCTCCAGAGATCGTGTTGCCATATAAATACGACCTCTAGTGACAGCCGCTCTCGCGGTCAGGCCGGTGCTGCTTTTCGCTGATCTGGCGGGGTGGGCCCCTCTGCCGTCGATCGCAAGACGGACCGTGCCCTGATCGTAGGAGTCGACAGGCTGACAGACAAAGACCGATCGTGAGAAATGCTCACAGGTCTGGGTGCCGTTCGAGAGTGCGCAGAGACCCGATCGCCGGAAATAAATGAACCACAGTTCTGTTCGGGAATGCGGGGAAGATGGTGACCCGTCTGTGATCGTGAGAAATACAGACCGGGTAAAGCCCCGAGCAACCGAACGTTACATCGAGAGAGGCCTCGTTGGCCGTAGATACAATATAACGGGCCAATCCACGATGTGCGATTATAATCGAGAAAGACAGATTACGGCGTCGAGACAATATACGGGAAGAGTTCCCCAGTACACGTTGGTTAAAAGACGGGGAGAGCGGCCCCGTGAAGCCGTTGGAAACAGACCGAGAGAGCTACCGGTGAAGCCATTGACACATACTGGGAAACATAAATACGTTCAATAAATACGGGGAGGGTGACCCATTGGTGCGTTCGATACAGGGAAAGTTCCCTTTGGTGTCGAAAACCTGATCAATTGCGGACGTCTCCGCATATTCTTTTCTCTTTACGGTTTTCCGTAAATATCTATACTTGGCTACCTAACGTAGTCATACTTACTCCTCCCGTTTACCAGCATTCTGTTGTTTTGCGTGTCTGAGGTCGCGGTTTCCCGCATATCTTTACTTGAGTTACTAAACGTAAT
>OY365807.1:735841-759142 GCA_959347315.1 Bimastos eiseni | reverse complement strand
CGTGCATTTTCTTCAGTTCGTTCTGAATTCTATGTCGCTTTTCTCAAAACCTATTCTTCTTCTTCTTGTGGGGCTTCTTAACTGTTCACCCTATGCTAGAGGCAGGCGCTATACAAATGCTTAAATACAATACAACACAATGTATGTGTGTGTGTTTGTACGTACATTATGTGGGTGTAAAATGTACATAATTCATTCATTGCCTTTGTATACCAATGAATGTATGCACTTGCATATGCTTGCATGTATGTATGAATGTGTGTGTGCTTGTTTGTGTGCTTGTATCTGTGCTACACGACATTATCTTCGCATCCATCCGATTATTCATCCATCCATCCATTCAGTCTTCATTCCGTCAACACTATGCCATCTTTTTATTCGTCGATCCGTAAGATTGAAGCTTTCGTCCTGGCAACCTCCCTCCCTCCCTCCCTCCACCCCTATGACTATCGATCTGCACTCATCCATCCATCCATCCATCCATTCATCTCTCAATCCATGCATTCAATCCATCTATCCATTCATAATTCATGCATGTGTGCTTATGTCGTTTCTGTTACTGTATCTGTTTCCAGTCAATTTATTCATTCATTTAATAATTTACTCATTATTTTATTCGTTCATTCGTCCATCCATCCATCCATCCACCTATTCGTTCAACCATCTATCGATCAATTAATCCACCAAACCGTGTAATCTCTTTTTGAACCAAGCCATGAAAGCGATTCCCATAACTCAACATGATCCCAGGCTTTCGCCAATATTCAATTAGAACACAGAGCGACGACTACAACAGCGATTGCAGCGACGACGACAACGACGACGACGACGATGATGATGATGATGATGACGTGCCGCCATTTTCGCCCTTTGACTTGTATGAGTGTTGTGCAAACAGTATTGCGACATAAACCTGTCTTTAGTGAAGATTACAAGGGCTCGCTTCGTTTCGCATGGCTAGTCAACAGATTTCCTTTGCGACGAATGCTCAATCACGCGTGACCTTTACGGTCGGTTAGCTCACTACATGTAGTTCATTCGTTCATTCATTCATAGATTATATAGCACCTCTTCTAGACAAATACTCAGGTTATTCTGATAGCGTAGACCTAAAGTTATATACTTCCAGAGTCTAGACAGAACGACAAGACAATACGAAAACAATGAAGAATTATATCTAGTCATTTATTTAATCGCCTCTATGTAAATTTATTAGGTGCATAAAATTTGCGTTGGAAGAAACACTCGGGCTTTCTCTTTAAGCACCACTTTCTAGCAGTTACAATCGTAAACTGTATTTATTAGACAAGAAGAGCAGTCGCTTAAACACCTTCAATTCGCCGTATAATATTATATAAATACAGAAAAGCATTGAACTAAATTGAATTATACATAAAATCATGCAATGGCATAATCCAAAGCGTCAATGTTATATTATACAATTTACTTGACATTATAAGGAGAAGGGGAAAAAGGAGAAGGTAGAGTAGGAGGAGGAGGAGAAAAGGAGACAAACGATGAAGGCGACGGAAACTGAATACGATCGCCCTTAATCATAATTATAATACGAAATTGGATTTCAGGCTTTGACGCCTGATGATTAAATTCTAAGCTTAATAGCCGATCAACCGCCTTTAATGCGCTATAAAAATACTGTTTGTCTATCCTTCTATTTGTCTGTCTGTATGTCTGTGATTTTCTCATTAATTTTATCGGTTTAGAAAAAATGTAAGCCCTGGTTTCTCTACATCAATAAAATCAGTTAATTCAATCAGCTTAAATGCAAAATATGAGTTATGCATTTAAGATGACGTCTAGACTATATATATATATATATATTATGGTATATATATTATATATATTATATATATATATACCATAAAGAAACTGTCCGTCCCTAGAAATGCTCACGAAACTTAACACGTCCAAAAATAACGAAATAAAAAGTAAGTTTTATGCTGATAACAATCATGTTCAGTTAGATATTCGCTTCAGAAATAATATACATTATATATATATATATTTAAAGCTGAAAAAAATGGAAATATATATACAATATATATATATATAAAATGTTATACAAAAACATAGCTGTTTGCCTAGCTGTATAGTAAGGAAGTGTAATTAAATAATGGACGACGCTATCGCTAGCAGGACTCCATGGCAGTAAGGAAAGAGTCAACCGGATCAGCAGGTGGCTGACTCGTTTCCATCAGTGACATCATTTCGCGAGAGCGAGGCTCTCCGTGAATTTTCAGTAGATCTTAATCTCCTCTCTGCTTCTGAACAAGTAAAAAAAGACAAAAAATTATCCGCAATGGCGGAATATCTGAAAGCAACATCAAAGAGAATGACGTTCCCGCAAGGATTTCAACGAATGCCCAGAGTACCACCGCCAAAGAATTCCAGAGTAGAAATCCCCATAAATAGATTAAGAGAAGACCGTTGAAATTCTCTAAGCGGATTCTTAGTTGTAAAATCTCTATGAAGCACCTCAACGGAAATCCTTAATTCCACTCATCCAATCTTCCACTATCCAAGCTTTCTCCACTTCAACGAAATCCGACTTCCGACAAAGAAGCGTCAATATTCTCTCGTCGCTATAGCAACTGGATTAGTATCTTAAATTGAAATCTTTTAACGACTCCTTGACGCAACGCGGCGCAGCGCTCGGGAATACACCGGTGCCCTGCGTCGAGTATCTCTTTAGAATCTGGAGTTTACGAGGACACGATATAATCATCGGAAAATATGCCACTGGTCTCGTGAAAACTGGACTGCTCTGGTGGAGGATAGACGCAAACCGGATGTCATTATTATACGCGGAAATCCCAATTACGTGAACATTCTCGCCTGACAATCTTCTCAATTCTCGATTCCCAGACATTAGTCGATCCATCTTCAGCTTATTGGCTTATGCTATGCCTTATATTGGCTTTGTTTCCATGTAAGTTTGTTCCAGTCTGATTCTAGCTAACGCAGAATTGCCTTAGCTGGCAACCCAAGACAATCGGTCGTTCTATTTATTCTGCATGCACATGCTAATGCATTATCTTGCTATTCAAATATATCAGTTGACGTCGCTCGCCTAAGGTTGTGCTCATTTTGGGTATGTTTTGACTTGTTATCATTCTAGTTTGTGTTTCTGACAAATATGTAACGATCTTTTCATATTCACTTATAATAAGTGTCATTTGTGTAATTGCAATTGTTGATATCATAAAATGTTCGCTTTGCACTAATTAATGGCACTCCTTGCACTTGACTCCTCTACATCCTGTAGTAACTCACGATATTGCACTGAATGCATGTTGCAACTGTTGCCTATTACCCGCTTTTCTGATGAAACCGACTTTAGGAAATTTATCAATATATATAGGAATGTAACTGCAACTGTAATTTTTTTAAATAAACTCCAATGTTAGTTATTATTACGACCATTATCATTCTATTGTATATATATATAATAATAATTATTATTATTACTATTATTGTTATTATTATTATTATTATTATTATTTTTCCTCGAGGTACATATGATTCCTCGGGATTCAAAAATTAGGAGGCATTGTTCTGGAATGGGTAGTTTTCGCAGATGGTTTTGAAACGGTTTCCGGACAATTCGGCGACGGACAATTCGGCGCAGGATTAGTTTGTAAGTGTATTTAGACCAGATATCGGTATGTAGTAACTGGTATTTTTTTATAATATTCAGAAAGTGAGCGAAATAGTATTCTCGATGTTATCCAGCATCTGTCTGGTTATGAAAGAGACTGGTGAAAACAACAGCCCTAAAATACTGACTTTGAGTAATTGCGATTAAAGAGTACAGTAACATTAAGACATGGATTTATAAACTTCTACTGCCGTTAGATAATACTATGTGAGTCAGAAAACGAAATCGATGTAATTTGTAATATTCCTTAGTTTTCTCGACAGTGGAGGACTGCTCTAGTTAGAAGGTGACAAGGTCCCTGTGGTTGACTCTGATTCTGCAAGAACCAAACATGTGCTGGATAATATGGAAAATACTGTTTTGCTCCCATTCTGAATATTTTTAAATGTCAGTTACAAGCATAACGAAATCTGGTCTAAATACACTAGCAACCTCATCTGGCGCCAAATTGTCCCGGCGCCAAGTTATCCGCGCGCCGAATTGTCCGTCGTCGAATTGTCCAACGCCGAATAGTCGGCGCCGAACTGTACGGTTACCTTTTGAAACATGAAACAATACATATTATTATTATAATTATTGATAACAATATCATTATTAAATATTATTTTTATTATTATCATTATTGGAATTATCATTATTATCATCAAAGGTTTACGAATACAAAGTTAGTCGTAAAATGAACTCCAATCCACGGACCCACTCCCTTATTTTATAAGCAATCACTAATCCACAAGATTATTCACACAAAAATCCCGAAGGAAATCTCCCGAAAGAAATTCGCAGAATAGATCGAAACGACACAATTCGAAAGTATATCTGGAAGAGAACGAATGAATGCTGTCTCCAATCCGTGAGTTCACATTAGATGCGCGCACTTGATAGCGCTCCCTTAGCGACAAGCAAGATCTGTGGAAACTACAATTCACGGAGTCTTACATCAGAAGGACCATCTCCCAATGCAAATACACACTGTTGTGCTTAACTCAACCGTGCTGCCATCTTCAGGCCGTATTAAAGGCTCTCGTTTGGATCAATACGACAGACATAACTGCAGCGCTATGGTGCTGTACAAAAATGCGCTATACAAAACGTCCCGCTCTAGACAGCACGCTCTGAATTTATTCACAAGCCTTGACAGCAGCAAAAGATATGAGCTTAATTAGCCTCCACATCCTTTGAACACGAAGGCTATGCATGCGTGCATTTATTGCAGTGTTTCTCTAACTTACTCCCTTCGGGATCAGATTATTTTTACACCTAGACCTATCCTTCGAGACATTTGCCTAGACCTTTTATCGCTCATAGTGTATAATGGTATCTATTATAGGTAACATGAAACAATACAATACAACTATCACCTATATCGCGCCTTAATAAACATAATCTTACTTAAAGGCGCGTTACAGATATGAACCGATATGAATGTCCACACCGATATCTTTGTGTCTTGTCGGTGATGTCTAAATTGTTGCTTGGAGAGTAATGAACTACTTGTGGCAAACAATTGTTTCTTCTATTTAATATAATTGAAAGTGATAAAATCAAATCTATTAAATAAAGAAGACTTTCTATGTGTCACTCTGTCAGGCGATGCATTTCCACAGTTTTACAGCTATTGACTCGAAACCTTCGCAGTTGGCTCGGAAAACACATGAGACACGCAGTAGAGGGATTCCTGAAGCCGTTCTCGTCCTGGTCTCCAGGGCCAGAAACCTACGGCGCACCTCTCACACGCCCATAAAAGCAAAATTTCCTTCTTATTCGCCAGGATCGTGTCACCTGCGACATATCGTACACGTACCAGGTATACAGTATCGTTTGCACAGTCGGTCACGTGGGTATGTACTATAGACACCATTTATTTACATGTGTATATCTAGATTCTGTGTATGTGTCTGTCTCTCTGTTTATATATTTGCACACTTTTACAGCTATTCAGCTATTCGAAACCTTCGCCGTTCGCTCGGGGAACACCTCAGACACCCAGTAGAGGGACGGCTGCAGTCTTCCTCCTTCTCGTCAAAGCCAAAAAAATGTCTTTACCCGGGCACCGGGTGCCCCAGCTAGTTACATATAAGAAGAGTCACCCTACCCGCGATGTTTCATCCGTTGGGAAACGCTGATGTGGTAAATACGTAATTGTTATGTATACAAAAGTATTTTATAGTCGAGTGGAATGGAAAATCCAGGACGACATTGCAGGCGGATATAAAAATCTATGGGTAAACGATTAATTTTCATCCCACCTTTAAAGGCGGCTTGTAACGACAATGTCTAGACAGAAAACGTTAACCGGAACATCCGAGGACATTTTGGTTTCTACAATCATCAATTGCTTGGGGGCCATCCTTAAATGACGTCAAACAATTTTGGACGATTTATGACCCCGTCTCCCCTTTGTTATATGTCGTCACAAATACCACGACCCTTTTAAATATGACGTCACTAAGCTCTGACCCCGAAAACAGATATCCAAAATGTTATATTCAAATTTTCGTAGAATTATTAATAAAGTAATTATGTAAAAGTACATAAAGCTACATAGCAAAATGCATTTCCACGAAATCAAAAGTTCTGGTAGAATCATTGCATTCAAAAAGTTTAATAACAATTACTTGAAACAATCCAAAAAAAATGCAAAATGGTGCTTCATAAAATAAATAGAGAGATCTTGGGTCTTATCATCATGTTCAATAGATATTCCATTCAGATCCAGCTCTTCTTCGTCTATCCAATCAATCGTTTTCTTAATTTGCGCTTTCTTTTAGTGCCCGTTGCCGACATTGCATTGACTCTCTGCGATCTGATACGTTTTGTCAGTGTATTGATTCCTGCTTGTGTCTTACAGAATAGCTGCCTCACTTCCAAAACGCAAAAACTGACACAAATCGTAAAAGCAAACAATCAAAAAATTAAGAATACAATTGTAATAATTAGTGTTGTTAAATTTAGGTTACAGTTACTGCTAATTGAGTGTCATTTGCTTAATTGAGTGACGGTCTTTGATAAAATTACGATTTCTGATGTTTGATGCGATGATGTAGCGTCACACTTCGTCGAGCCAACTCCCCTCGTCACACTTTGTAAGAAATGGGTGACCCTCCCCTAGACACCTGATGTAATTTATGGACGGCCCATTGGGTTGGCTGCTGCCTGTTGAATCCTCGGCTGGGAGAACAGAGTAACAGACCCCCTCTAGGGAATGCCGCATGCCGTCTGACGGGGAGAGTGTGGCTGAATGCGAGGTAAAAAGGCAGTCGTTAAGATCAGAAAGTAATACGAAGATTTCTCAATCAGTGCACAGCCTTCGCCTGCCCGATGTGACAGGTGCGGGACATGTGACAGGTTAAGGTTATGTGACACATACGGTCATATGACAAGTTCGAGACATATGACAGGTCCGAACTATGAAACAGGTCCGGGTCATAAAATAGGTCCGAGACAGAGGCGGCGATCTTGTAGGAGAGGTGAGAGGGGACACCGAATGAGAGGGCTTAGATATGTGGGGGCAAACGTCTAAGGTGCGGGAGACTTGAGGGAGGATCGCCGCATCTGGTCCGAGGAATGTGACAGATTTGAGACATGGTGACATGAACGGAACTACGGATCATGTGACATGAACGGTCCATGCATCCAATCTCTCTTTAACGGTTCTAATTGGGAGAAATTAGATTGATTCAATTGTTGAAAGGATAGAACTCGCTCCTTCATCGGATAAATGGCTTTCAATTATTGGCTTTATAAGTTTCCAGCTATATTATGCTTTAATCATGAAAATAGTTTTGTCCTCAGAATTTTTTTTCATAGCGAATAAAGACATTTATTTACTGTCTTCAGACAAGTTAAAGTAAGACATTTTAAAACGAATCAGAACAACATTTAAGGAAACCATTTTCAATCAGACGAAATGGACCGGTGTCGGAGCAAAGAGCACGACCAATGTGCGGAGTCACGTGCAGACATCCGGGAACCCGTCCAAAAGATCGACGAATGTAAGGCGTCACGAACATCGCCAGGTCAACGGGAGTCTGCACCTCATTCGGCCTCAGCCTCCATCGTCGAAACGATGGAGTCTCTCTCTCTGTCTCTCTCTCTCTCTCTCTGTCTTCCTCTTTGTCTCTGCTTCTCTGTCTCTGTTTCTCTGTCTCTGTCTCTGCCTCTCTGTCTCTCTCTCGCTCTCTGTGTATGTCTGTGTCTGTCTGTATGAGATCCACTTGCTCTTTCTGTGTACGTCTCTCCATTTATCTCTTCCAAATTTCTTCCTCTCTTGTCGCAAACCTTCCTTCTTTCTCTCCATGCTTCTTTCCTTCCTTCTTCTTTTCTTCCTTGTTACCTTACTTTTTGCCTACATACCTACCTCCATTTCTTTCTTCATTCCTCTGCTCATCCCTTTCTTCTTTCCTTCAGCTGCTAATTCATCTAATGCCTTAGCATTTCACTTGGTAAACAGGAGTGACGTCACTGTATAGACGAGGATGACTTTGGCGATATGCATGTATACTTGCATTATGTAAATGATGCAATTGCTAGATTAGATTCTAGACTGCAATGCGACAACATATACAGCACGGTTTACTGGACCAATCACTATTATATATATATGACTGTATTACTTTTATGTTGGCGTCGTTTCCTGTTGTATGTTAATCAAATAAGCTTTGCCTATGTTCTGGGCGACAACTCTGGCGCGAGGACCAAACACAGAGAGGTGTAGCTCATAGCTACAACACAAGAGCATGGTCACAAGATTTATTACAGACTATTTTTATGATTCCGTTAAAGAAGAAAACAAACGCAACGACATGTCAAGACCACAGAGCTATATACCCAGTCACTCATGCATGCAGAATAGTATTAAGAGTTCTTCCATAGAGAATGAGAGCGAAGACGAATGAGCTCACAGGAGGGAATCAATATGGTTTCAGAAGGAACAAAAAGACACGAGAGATGAAAGTGGAGCCGCATCGCAAGTGTTGGCGGCCAGAAGTCTGCATCGATGAATGTTTTGTTGAGAAGACTTTCAATAGAGGAGATTGAAAGAAATTAGTGAACGCACGAATAAAGTTAAGGGTGGACTGAAAAGACATAAAGACTAACAGAAACCATAAATATGTGACAGAAAGAATATAAATAGAAGGAAAGTCATATGAACCAGGACTGATAGGTAGAGAAGTAAGGCTAGAGTACTGCTTACTTTCACCAATACCTGTAACGCATACATTGAAGAATTATTCCGTGAGGCCACAGAGACAAGAGCAATGCCACAGGAATGGACCAATGTACTCATAGTACGGTTGTTTGAAAGTGGAACTAGAAGCGAACCAGGCAACTTAACTTTAAGCTGGGTGGTGTACAAGGTCTTCGAGAGTCTTTAAGGATAACATGGTGGAAAATTGAATGATCATGGTAGTGTAGCGGATAGTCAACATACATCAACCAAAATCCGCTGGGGTTCTATTAAAAAGTTCATGAAAGGAATGACGAGGGAAGGCCCTTAGATGCAATTGGCCTGGATTTTGCTAAGGCATTTAATAAACTACCTCATTTAAGGCTAACAATTTCAGTGATCAGAGAAGAAACTCTTCAGTGCGAAAGTTAGACTCGTGGAATGTCATGCTCATCTCTCAATAGACACTCGCACAGCCTTTTAAGTGGAAGCGAGAGGAAATAGGAAACAGAGTGCGAGGTTCATGTGAAGTTGTTCTAACACAAAGCACACATCTTTCAGACCACTTAGAAACCTTGCTATGCTATGTTGATGTTAAATGACTGAGTTAAAGCTTAACTGAAAATGGAGCAAATGGATCGATTGCGCCATCTACCAGATTACCAACAGTCAATAAAAGCCAATGTTTTTACTTTCACTTGTTCAAGAAAGTTTTAAAAAGATATTTTAGAACAAAGCAGAACAACATTTAAGAGAAATATTCTCAATCAGACGAACTGGACCGGTGTCTAAGCAAAGAGCACGAACAAGATGTGGTCACGTGCCGACATCCAGGAACACCTCCAAAACCGACGAATATCGTCAGGTCAACGGGTCTCATACAGAGGCGCGTTTACAGAAAATGGGGCACCAGACGCAAAGGTTTTTGGGGCCCTTCTGAATTTGTACACTGAGTCTGAACGGCCGTCTATAAATTACGCCACGCACCTATTAGAGGGGTCATGCATATGTGATGATTTGTGACGAAGGGAGGAGTATGAGATGTGTGACGTAACGTCACCACGTCAAATATCGAAATTCGCAACTTTATTTAAAAACTTCACTCAATTAAGCAGTGAACCAACTGCCGGAAGCGAAGAGGCTCATAACACGCCGTCTTCGCTCTTACCAGCACATCTAACCAAGCTGATATTGACATATATAATGACATTAATTAAACAATTATGAATTACCACAATTCACTTGTCATGTGAATGCTTGACTGTAAAAATAAAGAATATATTTTAACTAATATTTTTCAAACGTGAGACGTGTTATTTTGTATGAAACGTTTTCATTCACTCGGAGGCCCCTGAGATGTTTTTTGTGAGAAATAGTTTCATTCGTTGGGGGGGGCCCTGAAATGGTATTTTGTAAGAAATGTTTTTATTCATTTGGGTGCCTCTAAGATGTTATGTTGTATCTATTGTTTTCATTCATTTGGGGCTCAATGATATGTTATTTTGTATGAAATGTTTTCATACATTTGGGGCCCATGAGATGTTATTTTGTGTTCAATTTTTTAATTCATTTAGAGCCCTTGAGATGTTATTTTCTATTAAACGTCTTAATTTATTTTGGGGCCTCTGAGAGGTTATTTTGTATTTAACATTTTAATTCATTTGGGGCCCCAGAGATGTTATTTTGTTTGAGATGTTTTCATTCACTTGGAGGTTCCTGAGATGTGATTTTGTACTTAATGTTTCGTCACTTGGGGGCCCCCTGAAAGTTGGGGCCATAAACGCGCCACTGATGTCACAAAGTTTTTGGTTCTCATATTAGTCTCGATATCCATGTATGTATGTCTTTAATTAATTCATTCATTCCTGTCTGATTCACTTTTTTATTCTTTTCCTGATTTCTTTCTCCATTTCTTATTTCCCTCCTCCTCCTTTCCCTCCTTCGTTGTTCTTTCCTGCCTTCTCTCCATCCATTATTCCTTCCTTTCTTCATTTCTTGTTTCCTTTCTTCTTCCCCTTCCGATTTCCTTGTTCTATTCTTCAATAAGTTCCTACTTCTATTTGTCGCTGTACGTCCCGCTGTCGTTCTGGCACTCTCTATCTGCTTCTATCTATATTTCCGCTTCTGTCTTTCTGTCTGTCTCTCTCTCTCTCTCTTTCTCTCTCTTTCTCTCTCTCTCTCTCTCTCTCTCTCTCTCTCTCTCTCTTTACCTGTGCTTGTCCGATTGAGATGTCAAGACCATGGTTTCTTTATTAATTTAGAATCCTTAAATGAACCAGGACTGCTCGTCTTTCGTCACCTCTCTTCTCTTCCTGCGACCTAATCCACACTTTCCTCATCTTCTGCTACATATAATTAGTAGCCTAAATAGCCAACTTCTGATAGTACGTGGCTATATGCATTAATTGACATTGACAGTATTGACACCGTCCAAAGAGTTGAAATATTTATTCTTTCTTTCAAAACACAAGAAACCAGAATCACCTAAAACAAATTTCATCGCAGCCGTTTTACATCAACACAACATAGCAAGCGTATTATTCTGATCTGAGGGAGACGTGAGTAATCAGTTACATGCCTTGCCTCAAGTACTATTAAAAGTAAAAGTAAATTGGAAAAACATTATTCGAAATGTTAAACTGTACTTAAACTGAGAAATATTCAGTATTACAATGAAATCGTGTAGCTGACTTGAGTCAAACACACACACAAATTCGTACCATACAATGTACGCTGCTGAAAAGTACACTGCTTATTCGACAATGTCAACCAAATACTTTGAGTTCGAAAACATGTTATTATTGCACACTTGTAAAATGTATATAAGTGATTTGATGAAATAGAAGAGACGTGTCCCTTACAAATACTTATACATTTGGGATTCTTCATGGAGGTATCTTGTGCAGATAATGTAGGAGATGATAACAGTTTTCAATCAACATGATTCTCACAGTCTATGCTGAATTTCTTATGGAAAGCATCTGTCTGGCAGTTTTGCTCGATAGTCAGCATCCTGCTTTCACTCAATTTACACGTCTCAGCCGAATAGGATCTCACGTAGAGGTTGAAAGCGACATAATGGATCCTTCTTGCATGGCAGTTTCGAGAACTTTTCTGCTCAAATCCTTTGTGGCAAAAACTGCACGAATACGATTTTTTTCTTGTGTGCATTTTCAGAGAGCTTTTGCTTGCAAATGCTTTGTCGGATTGGTTACATTTGTGTGGTTTGTATCTAGTGTGGATTCTTGAATGTCGGTTTTAACTATATTTCTGAGAAAATACTTTGTGACATAAATCGCAATGATACGGTTTTTATCCAGTGTGGATTCTTGTATGCCTCTTTAGATTATAATTCTTGGAAAGTGTCTTCCGACAAAGATTGCATTTGTACGGTTTCTCTCTAAAATGAATTTAGGTATGCATTTCCAGATGACCAAACTGCGAAAATGTTTTGTAACATAAATAGCACTGATACGGGTTTGCTCAAGTGTGTATTCTTGTATGCATTTCCAGAATATAATTACGGGAAAATGCTTTCTGACAAAGATCCAATTTGGGATGTTTCTCTCCAGTATGGATTCTTGTATGTATTTCCAGATGACTAAACTATGAAAATTTTATGTGGCATAAATTGCACTGATGCGGTTTTCTCCAGTGTGGATTCTTCTATGCATAATCAAGATTTCTATAACGGGAAATGATTTGTGACACAGATTGCATTTGTATGGAGTTTCTTAAGTGTGAATTCTTGTATGGCAGTTCAGAAAAATCTTGTGAGCAATTTCCTAGTGACAGAACTTGCACTTGTATAGCTCATCGCAATTGTTTCGTCTTTTATAGCATTTCAGATAATTCCTATGTGAATATTCGTTGTGACACAAACTACACGATTTCCCCAGTGTAATCTGTCATGTGGCAATGAACTAAGTAAAACACATCACATTAAAATTGATCCTTCATTACTCCAGATTCTTCTTTGCATATTCAGACCTATGGCAGAACAAAAATCTTAATTTGCATCAATTTTCCATACTGTTGTGAGCGAATTTCAAAATAGGGAACGAATTTCAAATATGACAGGAATGTTCTATGACAGACACACAGGAATTATGGTGTAACAGTATAAATCTGGATGGCAGCATCGTTAGGCTACTAAGAGAACTCAACTCCTATAAATTTCATCTTGCACTATGATCAGATTAGCGTAATCTTGGTAGATAACTAGACCTTCCATAGGTCTACTGTCACGATGGTCACTTAATAGGCCTACGCGAAATAAGGATAATAGATCTGCAATACACGCTAAAAATATAAAATAGGCAATATTTAGTGAATAACTCACAAAACCGAATAAAGGTATTGAAAAGAATGACCGTTAAATCGTCACAGTGGTGTCACAGAAATTATTTAAAGGCAAACGAACGAAAAATAAAATGATATAACCGGAGGACCGTTGATTACATAAAACACCGTAAACCATTGAGTAAGGTCAATAAAAATTCATATAATATGAAAAAAGTAATGTTCTATTAAAAACTTGTAAGTAACGTGGATAGACGAAAACGACCTAAAATGCCAAACGATATGATTGAAGTGCAACTATATTTCGAAACGGCAGAGAATGAGTCTCATAATTTCAAATCAAAAGCGATTCTGTTTCAAGTAATCGTCACCCATCGACATATGAATACGTCGTCACCTTTGCTTAATCATTCATTAAAAAAATTATATAGCGCCATTATAGCAACTTGTCAAAAGCGCTCTGACTCCAGCCTGGACTTAAAGGAAAGTTTTGAAATGGCCCTAAAATACCCCTACACGATTTAGGGAAGAAACATAACTCCAGAGAAAGACATTCCGATCCTAAGATTCGCCACAGAGAATTTTCGGTCTTGCATGGCTGTTGTAGGGGCAAATGGAACAACAAGAACTCTAACTCTGCAGCCCTAAGGGAGCGAATATACCTAGTCCTCAATTCTGACTGACAAAGGCCTTTTAGCTATAGGTTGATGCAAGGCTAAGTTGGCATCGCCAGAGCATTGACACAACTCTATGCGCTGTCGGGGCAGGATGCTAATGCAAACGAAAGCTACATCCTGCAGATCATATTTTGCTGAATAGGACGATTATCAGATGGTGCAACGACAATCCTTGGAAGAATTGATGTTGACTCCGTGACAATGAAAATTATAGATCAAGGTTTATTGAAGAGAAAAAGACTGCAGCTGAAGAGACGCATTCTATGCGATGTTCATGACAACTGTAGGCTGAAGAATTTGTTGAATTAATATTTGGTCTGAAGCTGCAACGCAAACAAAGATGCAGAAAAGTTATTTATGTGGCGGAAAAGTTGAGTCACTTCCACCAGATTCGCGCCAGTTTATTTCATCGAGGAATGGAATGTTGTGAAGCTAGGTCTGTAGCAGACTAAAAATTATGGGACGTTCATCTCCTTATTATTGGCTTAGAAATTCGAAATATGAAGAAATTTGGTGTCATATCCAAAGGAAAAAGAAATCAGTTGTCCAGTTTCAATCGGAAACATTATTTTGAAATTAAAACGGTACAAGAGAATAGAAGTAAGAGATAATTCTTCTCTATTATACAGGAGCAGAGAATCGATGAAGACCAAATATCGTCAGGTATTTAATAAGTCATCACCAACGTAATACATGTTGCGAGAGTCGGACAATGAATGCATAGTTAACCCCGACCGCTTAAGAGAGCAATAGGAAATTAGAATCAACGAAGGAGTGGTGGTAAAACGTTGTTATATTATTATTATTATGGTTCAGACAGGCATTAAGCCAAATACTGACTGGATCCACTTACGACATCCGGACCTAATTATAGCGGACAACCGGTAAATGCAAGAATTGATCGAATTCAAGTGTTTCGTGTTTCAAAAGGTAAAACCAACGATAAAGAGAACCAAGGAACTACAATGAAGTCAGTGATGAAATGTGAAATTCAAACAGAAATTCTGTTGATTGGCTTGATGGGAGAGGGAGAGAGAGAGAGAGAGAGAGAGAGAGAGAGAGAGAGAGAGAGACAGAGACAGAGACAGAGACAGAGCCAGAGACAGAGACAGAGAAACAATTGGAATAGATGAGAATCCATTGCTGAAGAGAGTGTTGTTGCCATATGTCGCAGTGGAGAATTCGTGGAAAATAAGAAAGGAGAGCAGGAGAAAGTGGAAGCAGTGCAACGGGGGGTTACACTGCTCCCACAAGGCGTGTACTGTACATATATAACAAGTGATGCAAGTAAATAATGATGATGATAATAATTATGATAATGATAATAATTATGATAATAATTACGATAATGATAATGATAATGATAATGATAATAATAATAATAATAATAATAATAATAATAAATAATAATAATAATAATAATTGACAATTAAAGAACTGTCAGTCAGCATGTCAGTATTTTTGGAAAAGCGCAGAATGACTGTTGTACGTGCAAGTGCTCTGACTAGTAATAATAATAATAATAACTCGGCGATGTCTACCTGGCTTCAACTTACCGAAGCCTCTGCCCCGACGACGCCAGGCCATAAACAAGCCCACTTTGACAGACCGCTGTTAAACGCGGTTCTGTCTGCACTAGAAGAAAAACTACAGGATCCCTACGACCAGGCGAGACTAAGGGCCTTGCAGTCACCGCACGCCTCGGACTGGCTGTACGCTCTCCCGCTCGTTTCTCGCGATCTCAGACTGGAGGACGATACCGTGAGGGTGGCCTACGATTAGGGGTGGCCATCTGCGAGCCGCACACTTGCGCATGCGGCGCCTTCGTCTCTGCCAGAGGCGCACATGGCCTGTCCTGTTCTTTGGGTTTTGGCCGTCAAGCAAGACACTGTAATATCAACGACCATATCCATCGCAGCCTCAACAGAGCCGGTATTCCAGCGGTCAAGGAACCGTCAGGTCTTTCTGGATTAGATGGAAATAGACCGAACGAGCAGACCCTGATACCGTGGAGTGGGGGGCGGGCCTTACTTTGGGACGCAACTGTGGTGGACACAGTGGCCGCTACTTTTATCCCCAGACAGCTTCCACAGTTGGAGGAGCGGTGGAGATAGCAGCCACAACGAAACACACAAAATATTCTGAGCTGGAGAAGAAATACATTTTTGTTCCAATCGCAATAGAAACCTTCGGTCCCCTCAATAGTGAGGGCCTCGCCTTTCTGTCTGAGACTGGACGCCGACTTTCGAAAACTACCGGTGACACCCGAGAGACAAACTTCCTTTTCCAGAACTTGTCGGCATCGATCCAACGTTTCAATGCGGTGTCTTTTCAGGGCACTATGTCAAGATAACAATCCACTGACAAACCGCGACCCTGATGGCCTGATGACAGATCCGTTGGCAATGCCAATGATGAATAACACTATATGTGACATAATAATAATAATAATAATAATAATAATAATAATAATAATAATAATAATAATAATAATAATAATAATAATAATAATAATAATAATAATGACAACAATACAATAATAACAATTGCGCATTTAAAAAAAATAATGATAATGTTACGTTAACGTTATTCAAGGTAGTCGACGGATTTATATCTCCTAGGCTCAGACAGTGTTTTAAAGTAGTGAGAGTTCGTTAGCGCATGATTTTTATGTCATTTTTTTCTATTGATGCCAGGATCAGAGATTTTTATATATTTTCTGATATTATTATAGAGATTTTTCAGGATTTTAAATCAAAATGTGAAACCTGTGCAAATGGAAACCAGATTTTTACTCCATATTCTTCATCGTTAAACATTTATAACATACCACGGCGTCATAATGCGATATTTAAAATGTTGTAATTAGGTGGAAGAAGGTGCATATGCTGTATGTCACAAGTAGGCCTATTTTATTTTATTTATTACCCAAATTTGATATTGCCCTTCTTCCAACAGCTTTTGCTCAGAAGTGCCCACGCCTCGACGGCGCAATTGCAGTTGTACTGCAGAACAATTGCGCGCGAAGGACTTGCTCAAGGTCCCTACACAGTGACTGACGTCCCGGACGAGGGTCGAACCCGCTTCGCTCAGCACACACTGAACGTTACGGGCCGATCGCTTTAACCGATCAGCCACCGAGCCACACGGTATTGTTTACGCATTATTTACGTATTATTTACATATTGTTTACGTATTGTTTACGTATTGTTGATTTATGCCAGAGATCTATTGTATAGAATCCTTCTATTTATACATGTATATAGATGGATGAGAAAGCTGTTTGCGATGCTCTAATGAAGTTGTTCCTGAATGTTCCTATGCCCTCTGTACTCACAAATAACCAGGGAACGAATTCTACAGCCAATTTGTCAATCAATCAATCAATCAATCTTGTCAAGAGAACTGCTTAATTAAGCGAATTGTAATCTAAGATCTGACGTGCCAGGACACCAACAGAGATCTCTGGTTTGGTAGAAATGTCGCATCAGACGTTAAGATAATGATCCATGAGGTGAATGCATACAATCCGAGAAAATTGCCTTAAACAATTCATTTGGCAGTTTGGGAATCGCCAGAGGTAATTGCCAAGTGCAGCTACTGGAACAGCACCAAATGAAATTGCGGAGGTATATATATATATATATATATATATATATATATATATATATATAATGTTGTAATTAGGTGGAAGAAGGTGTATGCTGTATGGTACAAGTATATATATATATATATATATATATATATATGTAAAGTCTGGAAATTCCTAAACAGTTCAACTCACGTGTAAATTGGTGCGACGCGACAACATTCTTCTTTCAATGAAGAAAAATACAATTTAATACAATCTGTCTGTCTGTCACTCTCTGTCTGTGTCTGTCCGCTTATGTCTCTCTGTGGCTTTCTCCGTCTCTCGTTGTATCTCTCTTTTTGTATCTGTTTGTGATTTGTCTATATAAATTGGCACGGATAGATCAAGCTGCCTGTAAAAAATTTCGTCGACCCTGTCAGTAAATCATTATTTGCACGGTTGTCCATGATGTCCGTCTGTTTGTTCCCTTGCATGTGTGTGTGAGTGTGTCTACATGTCATGCGGCGGCTTTGAGAAGATGTGGCAACTGATGATGAGGAGAAGCGATAAATCATCTTGGAGACGATATTGGGTCCATGAATATAATTACCTCACGTCATTCATTAGTATCGAAGTATTGATCATTCACGTTGATTTATGATCTTCAGCTGATTTCTTCTGATTAGATCATCAACTTAGATCTTCAGCTGAAATGTAAACCTTAGAAATTACAGCTTCGATCTTGAGATTCGATTTTCAGTTTCGATCTCCAGATGTCAGCATCGAACATTTAAGGTTCCGAAGATTAGATTTTAAGCTTCAAATTTTTCCAATTTTACTTTTAGCTCCATTATCTCGGATTAGATTTTTGTCTTAGAATTTTCAGGTCACATATTCGGATTAAATTATGAGATCCGAATTTTAATATTTTCTGGTTAGATCTATGAATTGAATCTTCACATTAGAATTTCTAACTCAGATCTTCAACCGTCTAATTGACACGTCGTCATTCTAAGACTGTAAAATCATTTATTAAGTTATATGCAAACTTACACACACAATCACACATCTTTACGCACAAGCATACATATAATGCAAACATACATGTTAGGTTACTGACGTACATAGGTCTACATAGAACAAAGCCATGAAGAGTTTTAAAATGTCGACCGACGAACGAAGACATTCGGTTAAGGCGCCTCAGTGCATAAAATACATTTGTCGGCTCGATCAAAGAAATGGAGGCCAGACACGAAACGTTCTTGGAAGCAAATTGGAAACACGCATACGTACACGCGTACATACACACATACAGTCACAACGACATATATATATATATATATATATATATATATATATATTTAGGCCTACATACATATGATAGACAACCGATATTGTTATGATCGAACAAAATTATGCATATCTTTGTAGCAGCGTAATAAATGACCTCACTTATAAACCTCATTTCCATTTTAATACATATATATACAGTTCCATGTTTATTACACGTATATACAGTGTATATATAATGTATATATATATATACATACATGTACAGACACCCAGCATTGCCCGAAGTGTTGCCCTGTTGGCTAATTGGGTGTCAGTCTCGTTGGTCGCTTTGGGAGGCGAACCCGATAATTATTGAGCAACAGACTTGAGCAACGAAAGAATGATAGAGGGAGAAGGAGAGAGAAGGCATGAGAATAAAGAGATGGGAAGATAAATGGACTTCGGGGAGAGACAGGGGAAGGGAAGGGGGGAGTGGTAGAAGATAGCGACGAAGCAGAGAGAGAGAGAGAGAGAGGAATAAAAAGCGGCGGATGATTGATTATAAAGGAAATAAGTTGGATTTTAATGAAAAGATGATGATGACGACGTCGACGAAGATGTAAGAAGAGGATGGAGGTAGCTGAAGATGGAAGAAGAAGACGAAGAAGATGATGATGAGGAAGAAGAATAGGAAGTAGAAGAAGATATTGATAAGAAGAAGAAGAAGCGAAGGAATAAGAAGAATTAGAGGAAAAGAAAACATAAAGAAAGTGGAGAAAACTATGAAGTTGGTGCAGACTACGAAGGTGTATTAGAGGAGGCGGAAAAGGGAAACGAAGACGAAAAGAAACAAGATAAAGAAAGGGAAAAGGAATTTAGGAATGACTCAGAAAAAAATTGAAAGCAGAATAAAGCATTTGAAAGCATTAAAAATCTCTTTTAGACACACACATACACGCGCACAGAAACACACTCACACAAACACAAACACACAAACACACTCACACAAACACACAAACACACAAACACAAACACAAACACAAACACACTCACACAAACACAAACACACTCACACAAACACAAACACACTCACACAGCACACAAACACGCTCACACAAACACAAACACACTCACACAAACACAAACACACTCACACAAACACAAACACACAAACACAAACACACTCACACAAACACGCTCACACAAACACAAACACACTCACACAGCACACAAACACACTCACACAAACACAAACACACAAACACAAACACCCAAACACAAACACACTCACACAAACACACTCACACAGCACACAAACACACTCACACAAACACATTCACACAAACACGCTCACACAAACACAAACACAAACACACTCACACAGCACAGAAACACACTCACACAAACACACTCACACAAACACAAACACACTCACACAGCACACAAACACACTCACACAAACACAAACACACTCACACAGCACACAAACACACTCACACAAACACAAACACACTCACACAAACACAAACACACTCACACAAACACAAACACACTCACACAAACACAAACACACTCACACAGCACACAAACACACTCACACAAACACAAACACACTCACACAGCACACAAACACACTCACACAAACACATTCACACAAACACGCTCACACAAACACAAACACAAACACACTCACACAGCACACAAACACACAAACACACAAACACAAACACACTCACACAAACACGCTCACACAAACACAAACACACTCACATAAACACAAACACACTCACACAAACACAAACACACTCACACAAACACAAACACACAAACACAAATACACTAACACAAACACAAACACACAAACACAAACACACTCACACAAACACAAACACACAAACACAAATACACTAACACAAACACAAACACACAAACACAAACACACTCACACAAACACAAACACACTCACACAAACACAAACACACAAACACAAACACACTCACACAGACACACTCACACAAACACACTCACACAAACACACTCACACAGCACACAAACACACTGGCAGACATGTGAACACATCAAATACAATGTTCTCTTTAGTATACAAATCCGCAAGGCGCTTGAGATAGATTACAAATCGATGGACAAAATATTATCATCCTGACTGTCGATATTCGTCGCTGCCTTTCTGAACTCGCTTAGACTTCGTAAATCAGAATCTCGTTCTGTCTGAAATCAACAGTTCTCGGCCGTCGCTACCGACTGATTGACATTCCAGATCGTCTCCTGAGAAATCGGGAACCAGTCTGAAGCCAAGACAGATGGAGTTGGAGAAAAATAGATTAGAAGGATCGATGGAAGGGAGGAGCGGTGGAAGATGAAATGAAGGAATCGTATTCTTGATATTCAGACTTTTAAAGCGCCACACGAAAGCCAAGCGCACGGCACCAGCTTATTCACTAGCACTGCAGGAAGGAATAATTTTGGAATGAATGAATGAATGAAGGAATAAAGGAGAATAAAAGGAAAAGATCAAGGGAGATTATTATGCAAAAAATAATCATGAGATTAATTAGCGCTTACTCTTTCTCACCCATTATTAATATCACATTAGACCACAATTCAGACTATGTTTCTAACGCGCCTGAGCTTCGCGTTTTTCTATTTCATTTTTAAATCGTAATCGAACAGTCCAAATTCTAAAAGAGATACTCTAAATCTAAATCAGGGCAACAGCTTATTCACTTGCGCTGCGTCGCATCAGAGAATCAACAGATCGCATTTATTGAAGGTCAGATAGACAGATAGGTAAGTAGGTAGCTAAAGATAGGTAGGTTGCTCTAAGTAGGTCAGATAGATAGGTATGTAGGTAGGTAGCTAAAGATAGTAGGTCAGATAGATTTGTTGGTAGGTACTAGGTAGATAATGGTAAGCAAGTCGCTGTATTTAGGTCAGATAGGTAGTTAAAGATAGGTAGGTTGCTGTATGCAGGTCAGATAGATTGGTAGGTAGGTAGATATAGGTAGGTACGTAGATAGGAAGGTAAGTAAGTAAATAGATAGACAGCTTGATTGATTGGATTGATTGATTGATCGCTTGATGGATAGATTGATAGAAGACTGACACGCACACACACGCTAACTTATAGGTTAATATCAACACCCCTGCGCATTACCGCAACTCTGCTTGTAGCCTACACTTGCAAAGATGTTCCAAAATCAAAGCGCTACAGAAAAAATGTTCCTCAGCAATTACACGAAGCAACCTGTAAGCGACTTACCTTCTTCTTGTTCTTGTTCATCATCTTGTCTCTCACATCAAGCGCTGACCCAGGAGCCTTTGCGAACCAGATCCTGTACATGATGCGACAATAGGCGTAGCTAATAACAAGCAACGGGAGAAAGTACTGCGCTATTACCAGATAGAGTCCATAGAATTGGCTCACGTCAACTCCGGCCATTTTAGGGAAATCCGGATAGCAGTAGGGCTTCATGGACGCCGGATTCCGTCCATCAGGAATCCAGATGACGCTATGGGCGACGGCAGTAGGGAGGCTGGACCCTACCCCGATAACCCAAACGACCCCCATGATGACGACCGCGGTACGCGCCGACCAACCAGCTCTCAGAGGGTGAACAACGGCGAAGAAGCGGTCGATCGAGATGACGGCAAGGGTTGAAATACTGACGTTGACGGAGAGTTCCTTGACGAAGGGAGCAACGGGGCAGAGGAGGAAAGGGAGGTCCCAGCGTTGGAGAAGGGCTGCCTGGAACTGGAAAGGAGTGCTGAGAAGACCGATCATGACGTCAGCAACGCTGAGGTTGGCGATGAAGAAGTTGGTGACGGTCTGCATTCGGCGGTTCTTGACGATGACGAGGATGACAAGAACGTTGCCAAAGACGGTCACAGCTGAGATGGATCCATAGAGAAGAGAAAGAAGGACGACGAGTTCTGTGGGAACGTAAAAGAGGGCACCGAAGCCAGACGGATCGCCAGTTGAGTTGACCACCGCCCAGTCAGATGTCCAGTTGACTGACCACTCGGGTGGGTCAGTTTGGGTGGGGATGGTGGTGGACTCTAGCGTTGTCATGGCAACGGTTGATGAAACTGCGAAATGGAAAGAGATGGAGGATGAAGTGGGTGTTGTTAGAGATGGAAAGAGATGGAGAATGAAGTGGGTGTTGTTAGAGATGGAAAGAGATGGAGAATGAAGTGGGTGTTGTTAGAGATGGAAAGAGATGGAGTATGAAGTGGGTGCTGTTAGAGATGGAAAGAGATGGAGTATGAAGTGGGTGTTGTTAGAAATGGAAAGAGATGGAGTATGAAGTGGGTGTTGTTGGAGATGGAAAGAGATGGAGAATGAAGTGGGTGTTGTTAGAGATGGAAAGAGATGGAGAATGAAGTAGGTGTTGTTAGAGATGGAAAGAGATGGAGAATGAAGTGGGTGTTGTTAGAGATGGAAAGAGATGGAGGATGAAGTGGGTGTTGTTAGAGATGGAAAGAGATGGAGAATGAAGTGGGTGTTGTTAGAGATGGGAAGAGATGAGGTGAAACGGATTTGTATTTGAACTGCTCTGTATATATAAATGTTATCAAAATATATTATTAACATCATTATTATTATTATTATGATTAG